>CM061136.1:32620967-33058262 GCA_030789695.1 Scilla litardierei
ACTTATTTTGGGATTCTCATTCTGACCGTATCTTTATATATCTTTTTTGGGAGAGAGGGAGAGTTTTTGGTGCCACATATATATCTGTATCACTCCTATCTTTGCATGCATCATGTCCGCATCATATTTTTCATTTC
Organism: Scilla litardierei; assembly: GCA_030789695.1. Taxonomy (NCBI): domain Eukaryota; kingdom Viridiplantae; phylum Streptophyta; class Magnoliopsida; order Asparagales; family Asparagaceae; genus Scilla; species Scilla litardierei. The sequence continues at coordinate 32,621,105 of CM061136.1, forward strand.
TTTCTTTTTATTTTCTTTTTTCCCTCATGCATGCATCCTCACTTACCCCTCTCATTACTTGTCTCTCGGTGTGCCACACTTTACACATTGAGGACACTGTGCCATTTAGCTTTGGGGAGTGAGTTCTCACGTTCTTTTTTCGATTTGCCACCTTTATTTTTAGTTTTTCACACCATTTTCCGCTTTTGCACTTATTTTCATCATTTTTTCTTTTATTTTACCATGCATCACGTTTTTCTTATTTTTCTGTGTGCCGCATTGTAATTAGTTCTATTTTCCCTTTATCTTTATTTCTTTCTTTTTCATCTCATGCTAGAGATGACTTTTCTATGATGATGATGACGTGGAGTTAGCTTACTCTATATGCATGCTATATTTGTCATGTCTTAGACTTTATTTCTGATATCATATGCTATGACTTGCCTTGCATCTAGAGATAGTAACCCACACTTTTTCCACATGAAAATGGATGAAATTTTATTATTAGCTGAGTCTGAATATTCATATGTATGCTATCCCAGAAAACACACCAAGATTCACCCATTGAATGCTTATATCTGGAGTACCGATTTCTTTTCCTATATCACTTCTATATGCATGAATTGTACATTTCACTTCAGGATGATTGAATGATGTTAGTTATGATAAATCTGGATTAGTTAGCTTTTTTGTGATCGAAACTGAGTAGATTAGATTACCCTGCTGAAGTTGTCGTGCATGTCTTATAGAGTGAACCGAGAGATATATTTATTTCTTTCTCCACAAATCTTGAACATCATTTCTCTACTTTTAAAATCATTGGTGAATCTCCCCTTAGCGATTATATTATATGGCATTTTCCCCGCTATTAATCCCTAGCTACAAATTTCTTATTCAAAAAAAAAGAAAAAAAAGGGAAGAGAAAATATTCTTGTATATCATTATCTCTCTTTGAGTTGGGATCGTTTTGTATATATGCTATATAAAAAAACACAACAAAAGAAAAAAAAGAAAAAAGAAAAAAAAAGAGGAAAAATCCTCAATAAAAGATCACATCTCACTTTCTTTCTTTCTCCTCTCTTTTCGTGTTTATTTTCATTGCTTTTGGAGCTTTATAAAAATGGGGATGTGAATATTTTTTATACCACCATGCTTATAGATAAGCTTGGGGGAGGGAATCCATTGATGTGTGAGAGAGTGACTACTTGACGTTGCACGACGACCTAGGCTAAGTAATATTCTATACTCGGTGAGATTATTTCTAGCTTTACGAAATCCAGAAATCTAAGCCTAGCATTCATATCATGAAATCCATACTTTTCTATTCTCTCTATTCTATTGTGTGATACTCTTATACTCCTCATAGAAAGCATTCAATTGAAAAGTGTGTGATCTGCGATTTGTATACCGCTTTAAATGATTCAGACAATGTTAATTCTAAAATTATTCCGTTTTTTCATGATTATATCGTTGTTCGTGGGTTTTCTATTTCTATTTGCACTATTATACTGTGATATCAAAATAAAACTCTTTGACATGTATTTTTCATTCGAAGCGTGCTATATGAGTAAGTGGAACCCACGTCCTGAGAAAATGATCTAGCAGCCTACCTCTTCGCTTCTTTCTTTCTTCTTTATTTTTATTTTTATTTCGTTTTCCATTCTTCTCCGTTTTTCATTTCATTTTTCAATTTTTCGCCGTTTCCGTTTTTCGAATCCACCGGGTTCGCCTTTTACTTATCTTCCTCGAGGACGAGTAAGAGGTAAGCTTGGGGGATTTTGATCACTCCTTATTTTACACTTTTTTCCCTCATGTTTGCATGCCATTTAGATCGCCCAAATCATGTTTTTCATGATATATCGACGATATTGCGATGCTTTTCACGATTTGTTGTTTTTGTCGCATTTCAGGTGATTTGGAGCGATTTGGAGTGATATCGAGATACGCCTACTCCAGAGTGTCACCGCCGACCTCCCCAAGGGGTATTTTGCTGTTGGAGAAGAGCAGAAGAAGAACAGACGTCGCAGGAGCGACGAGGAGGCCAAAACAAGCTGTTTGGGCATTTTTAGTGTCCCACTCGGCCGAGTGAAGGAGTCACTCGGCCGACCAGCGAGACACCGCTCGGCCGACCAGATCAGACACGATTTATATGTGCACTCGGCCGAGCGATGGAGACCACATCGGCCGAGTGACGAGATCCTGTCCGCCCGAGTGGCGCCCAGACGAAGCTATTCAAAAATTGCCAACTTACTGTCTTTCAGCTGCCTGAGCTTCAGAAGACCCACTTGGCCGAGTGGATAATCCCGACCGCCCGAGTACCATGAAGCCATCGGCCGAGTGACGACAACTCACTCGGCCGAGCCGCCCCCGAAGTGAAGACCCCTGCAGATCGAGACTTACTGGAAAATTACAGGGTTTCTCACTCGGCCGAGCGACTTTTGTCACTCGGCCGAGTGCGACGCGCTACCTGTAGCGAAAATTGCGGATTTCAGGCTGCGCAGGGGTATTTTGGTCACAGTTTTTGGACGATTTTGGGGGGTATTTAACCCCTGTTTTACCCTAGTTTTAGAGAGCTTTCTCTTAGGTTTTTGCAGCTTTTTAGGTTTACTTTTTAGCTTTATTCTTGTGATTGGAGAGAGGACTAAAGTTGATTTTTGTTGGATTAATTGAAGAACTCCATTGGTTTGCCTCTCTCTTCTCCAAAAATTCTATTTTTATTGCTTATCTCAATATTGTGATGAATTCTATTGCTTATTTCATTGATTATTCTTGTGTTTGTACTATGAATTGTGAGTAGTCTCCACGTCTTGGGGCGTGGGGATGAACCCTACAAGCCCAATTTCATATTTGTGATGAATTGGTAGAAATTTTGCTAGAATTGCTATTAGGGATTAGTTTGGGATCGATTTACTACGGATAGCTAGGAGTTCATACCGATTGGGATTTGCAAGAGATTGGATCCCAATTCGGTAGGAAACCCTAGAAATCCGAGTTGGGTTGGAATCGAATTTCCGTAGTATCTGTTTGCAAGAGATTGGACCGATACTAGGGTTCCCGGTTGCAATTCCGTGCCGATACCCGTTTGCAAGAGATTGGACGGGTAGGAAATATCCCAACCTAGGTCGCGGGCCGAGTTTGCAAGAGATTGGGCTCGGTGCGCGATTGAACGATGATGTTGATCCTAATGCTAGCTTCCCTAGGCTAGGGTTTACAAGAGATTGGACCCGAACCTAGGATAGCTATAGACCGGCAACAGCGCGAGAGCGTGAGCTTGGTTCTACATTCAGTTGCAACTAGTTCATCCAAAATCTTATTCTAGCAATTTTGATACCGATGAACCACATTTACGGAATACGGTGAGTAGTGGGAATTCCCCATTCCCTAGACGTTCTTTATTTGATTTGATATTTCCGTACTTTGTCTGACGATTGTGACAGGATCGCCAAAGGCAAATTTCTCTCTTCTTAAATAGCCAGGTTGATTGGAACAAGCACGGTCATTTGTCCTCCCTGTGTTTGATATCCCGCTCGCCGCTATACCGTGCGCTTGCGATAAAACTATAACTGTTCTTTGGGTTACATCCCGGAGCGATCAAGTACCCAACCATTTGACGTTACGCCCTCTGAAGCACCGACTAATACATACTCCTTAACCTCAATGCCCTTAACGACGTTGGCAGTTGTATTGTGCTTCTTCTTCTCCTTTGGGCAGTCTCTGACCCAATGTCCTCTTTCTCAACAGAAAGCACATTGGTCCTTCGCCACCTTACGCTGAGAGCCCAGTGTCTTGTCTCTGGACTTGGATTTGAAATACCCTCATCTTTCTCCACGCTTTTCCACACTACGACCCCTTACGACTGTAAGAGCATTTGTCATGCCCCGCTTCCCAAAAACGTGGAGGCGGAGCGTGAGAAGGTCCGCTCAGACTTGAAGCCACAAAGCCGCAAGTCCGATAAGCGTCAATTTTACACAAAGTAGCAGGTCCCTGTAATGTGACTCGGAACAACAATAACAATAATAGAGGAAGAGACAAATAAATAAATTATTCAACTCAGAGTCCAGATAAAAATTCAACAACCAGAAATGCCACCAGGCAAACAAAAAGAGTCCAAAAGAAAAGGCCTAGCATGGCCAACAAAGGGAACTAACAACAACGGTGCTACTCACCGACAACAACACAACAAATAAAGAAGGAACAAAGGAGCACTAGGACTGGTCACCGGTGTCCTCGTACTCAACGTCAGCAACGGGATCGGGCACGTACCCCACGAACTCGTCGCCCTCAACTGCAACCTCTGGCTCAGCAACTAACATGCGACACCCAAAGAGAAGGGGCACATGTCAGCAAGTCTACAAGACTTGTGCAAGGAAACTAGTAAAGTAAAACAACCTAGCAGTTCTAGAGCATGTTATGACATGGTATATTATGCAATGAGAACAACAGCAGTTTATGATATGGCATGATTATAGCATGGCAAGTAACATGGCATGGCAAGTAACAATTTCACGACAAGTACAAGAATTGTAAGCACGTCGTGCACAGAGATTCCGCCCTTTGGCTAGAGTGGCTGTACGGGCCAACTCTTACACTCAAGTGACCGTTTATCCCTACCCCTCCACGTGTGTCGAGCCAGGGCATTACCACCGAACATGTAATGCTCGCTTCTGGATCACGAGCCAGGAAGTGTTTTTAACACGTATGGCATATGGTTATGCCCGCATAACGGGTGCCTAGCCGGTAACACGGAAACACGGATTTGCACAAGGATTTGTAGCGTGTGCTACGATGCAACATGCAATATGAAATGTAAAATGGATGCACATGACAATTATTCGAATGCAATTGCGTACTGTTAAAGAAAATTAAACATGACAGGTAATTTTATGACATGGCATGAAAATGGAAATTCTAGCTTCGTTGTCAAGCTAGAATTCGAATTTGCGCCTAGACCGCTATCATTTCACGGTCTAGTCTCTTTCACGCTAAACAAGTATTTGCCTAAAGACATGGCCTAAAGCAAGGTTGGCAAGTTTCACTTGCCTGGTACCGAAGTTGTTGTTCGACGAGAGTCACGAGATCGGTATCCTACGGTAATTGGGTTCGCTGTTTTGGCAAAACGGAAAATTAGAATTTAAGATCTAATCCACATTTGTATTGAAAACCTATAACGTCTAGTAATCAATTTTTATTAGTTTTTCTAAATTAAAGTGAGGGTTATGGGGAGATTAAAGGTAGATCTACTAACCGTTTACGAAACGAAAATCGAGACGCCTACGGATCCGTGGTAGAAGAAGATCTCGACGATTTCCGGGTTGTCGTTGCCAAACCGAGCTTAGCACGACAACGGAAGAGCGATCCGGAAGAACTATGGTTGAAGAGAATTCCTTACGGCCGAAATGCTACAGATCTGGAGATTATGGCAAATCTGGAGCAAAAGTGGGTTCTAGGGTTTTGGGGTTGGTCGACGGCCAACGGAGGTGGTGCCGGCGCAACGGGGGAGAGAGGAAGCTCGGGAGGGTGAAGGAAGGCTATGGGAAGGTTGGGGGATGATTGGGGAAGAAGAAGAGCTTGGAGAAGTGAAGAAAGAATATGAAGGGTCGGGGGTTTAAATAAAAAGAAAAGGCGGCGGTTGGGGGATGATTGGTCGAAGAACGTGCTTAGACCGACTAAACGTAAACAGTAACTCAGTCGAAATTTACTGACAAGAACTAGTCGGTCTGAGAAGTATTGTCGACCGACTAGATTGCAATCTAGTCGGTTGGCTCTCCTTCATGAACCGACTAAGATGCACCAGAAGTGTCGATTTGAAGCGTGAAGCTTCGGGAAGATTCCTATGGCATCTAGGAACACCCTAGCACTAAGATGAAGACGTTATGAAGTTAATCGTAAGGTTTTCTAACAGGAAAAACACACAAAGAGGGAAAAATCCAATATTATTCACATAAAATAGTCATTACAAAACCGGTCGTTACATCCTCCCCACCTTAAGAAAAATTCCGCCCTCGGAATTTCCTAACACTCACGTATCAGGGAACAAAAGTGGGTAGCGCTCTCGCATCTCATCTTCTCTCTCCCAAGTAGACTCTCCTGGCGAGCCGTGTCACACATCACCCTAACAAGATCAACTGTCTTGTTCCGAAGTGACTTCTGACGCCTGTCCAAAATCTGCACTGGCTGCTGGTCAAATGTCAGATCAGGGCGAACGGTGATCTCCGAGAAATCTACAGCGTGAGATGGATCGCTGATGTACCGAAGAAGCTGCGACACATGGAAAACATCGTGAACTCCTTCCAAAGATGGCGACAAGGCTAAGCGGTAGGCTACCTCGCCAACTCTCTCCAGAATGTCAAACGGTCCAATGTATCTCGGGATCAGCTTCCACCGTTTCCCAAAGCGAATCACTCCTCGATTCGGGATAATATTCAGAAACACATGGTCACCTGGCTGAAACTCCAGCGGACGCCGTTTAGCATCAGCCCAATGCTTAAAATGGTCCTGAGCAATCCACAGCCTCCACGATCATCTCAGGTCCCAACAGCTCCCGATCTCCAATATCATCCTAGCTCAGTGGCGATCGACATTTCTTCCCATATAGCACGGTAAAAGGTGACATGCAAATACTCTCCTGGTAGCTGTTATTGTAGGCAAACTCCACGAGGTGGAGATGATCCTCCCAAGAACCCTTGAAATCCAACATACACGCCCTTAGCATGTCCTCCAAGATCTGGATCGTCCTCTCGGACTGGCCATCTGTCTGCGGATGGTACGCCGTACTGAAATTCAGACTCGTACCCAAACTCTTCTGCAGACTCTGCCAGAACTGAGATGTGAACCTCGTGTCTCTGTCCGACACGATACTTACGGGGACTTCGTGAAGTCGTACGATCTCCTACACGATTCACGTTACATCACTATCTAAACTAGGAAAAGGAAAATTAAAACGGAGAGTAAAAAGATTTACCTCCGTATATCTCCTCGCTAGCGCCTCAGTGGACTGTCCTACTTGGAACGGAATAAAGTGCACGGATTTGGTCAATCGGTCTACGATCACCCAAATCACGTCATTCTGCTTCGGACTCCGAGGCAGTCCAGTCACGAAGTCCATAGTGATGTGTTGCCACTTCCACTCTGGAATCGAAAGCGGTTGTAGTAACCCTACCGTACGCTGATGCTCCGCCTTTACTTGCTGGCAAACCAGACACTTGGCTATGCTCCAAGCCACACTCCTCTTCATACCATGCCACCAAATGTTCAGACGGAGATCCTTATACATCTTGGTCCCACCAGGATGCACAGAATACGGCGAATTGTGTGCCTCAACCAACAGTTCCTCTCTGATATCCCCAGCCGGCACACACAACCTGACTCCAAATCTCAGCGAGATCCTCATGAATCACGAAATCAGTCCGCAGACCAGCTTCCACCAACTCCTGTATCTTCACCAACTTCGGTTCCCCAGCCTGACCAGCCTTGATCCTATCCACAATCGTCGACTGTATCTGCAAACACATCAACGAAGAGACCTCTCCAGGCAGAACAACCTTAATACCGGACTCGCAAAAATCCTGCTGCAATCTCCACTGCAAAGTCAACAACATCACCACCGGAAGCCTACTCAACGCATCAGGAACCACATTCACCTTGCCAGGGTGATACTGCAGATCGATCTCGTAATCCGCTATGAGCTCCAACCACCGACGTTGTCGCATGTTGAGCTCCTTCTGAGTGAAAATGTACTTCAAGCTTTTGTGATCGGTGAAAATCTTCACCCTCTCACTCAGCAGGAAGTGCCTCCGAATCTTCAGCGCAAACACGACATCGGCCAACTCCAAATCGTGCGTCGGGTAGTTCTTCTCATGAGCCTTAAGCTGACGAGAAGCATACACAACCACGTGCCCATGCTGATGCAATACACAACCGAGACCCTTGCCAGAAGCATCGCAAAAGATCTCGAATCCTCCACTCCGATCAGGCACAGCAAGAACAGGGACAGACGTCAACCTCTCCTTCAGAACACCAAAAGCTCCCTCACAGTCATCAGTCCAAACAAAAGATACATCCTTCCGCGTCAGCCTGGTCATTGGCTCAGCAATACGGGAGAAATCCTTGATGAATCGCCGGTAGTAACCAGCCAATCCGAGGAAACTCCGGATCTCCGACACTGACTGCAGAACAGGCCACTCCCTAATAGCCTTAATCTTCTCGGGGTCCACCGAAATACCATCTCCAGTCACCACATGTCTGAGAAAAGCAACCCTATCTAGCCAAAAATCGTACTTGGAATACTTCGCATACAACCTATGCTTCCTCAAAATCTCCAATACCGTCCTCAAGTGCGACGCATGCTCCTCCTCCGACTTCGAGTAGATCAGAATGTCGTCAATGAAGATAACGACAAACTTATCTAAAAAGTCATAAAAGATCAAATTCATCAGATTCATAAAGACTGTGGGCGTGTTGGTCACCCTATAAGACATAACCACGAACTCGTAGTGTCCATATTTCGTCCTGAATGCTATCTTCGGACCATCTTCCTTCTTCACCTTCAGCTGGTGATAACCACTCCTCAAATCCAGCTTAGAGAATACCCTCGATCCTCCCAGCTGATCAAAGATACCATCAATACGAGGCAATGTATATCGATTCTTGACGGTCACCGCATTCAACTCCCGGTAGTCCACACACATGCGACGCGAACCGTCCTTCTTCTTCACCAGCAAAACCGGTGCTCCCCACGGAGACATGCTGGGATTAATGTAACCCTTCTGAAGAAGTTCATCCAGCTGCTTCCGCAACTCCTCCAATTCCACTGGTGCCATACGATACGGCGCTTTCGAAATAGGCTGCGCCCCCAGAATGAGATCGATCGAAAACTCGAGAGCTCGATCGGGTGGCAATCCAGACATCTCCTCGGGGAAGACGTTGTCGAAGTCGTGCACTACCACAGGCCGGCACTGCTCCATCTGCATAGCAACGATCTCTACCGGCTTGGCCCGAAACCTAACCGGTCCAAGCGAACTGCTGCCACGGCTGAACTCAAACATCGGATGTCCAGGGATCTCGAACACTACCTTCTTCCTCCGACAATCGATCGTGGCATAGAAACTCCCTAGCCAGTCCATCCCGAGAACGGCATCATAGTTGATGATGTCGTGGACAATAAAATCGGCATAGAGCTCATGTCCACAGACCACCAAAGGACAAGAGTTGCAACCACGATGCACCATGACCACACAATTCCCTGTAACGATGTTCCAACTCTTGGGAAGAGGGGAAGTCGATAAGGAATGCTTCTCCACGAAGCTCCGGGAGATAATGCACATCGATGCACCTGAGTCGAAGAGGACTCGTGCAGGAAATGTGCAAACCAAAATCACACCTAACAAGCAATCTAACAATCAAATTCTTTTCTAACATGCACAACAAGCAACCAACAACATCCGACAAACTAGTCTAACTAAGAAAAGAACAACTAGATTGAGAGTTACCTGCAATAACCTCATCCACCGTCTCAGTCTCAACAGCAGTCATCAGAAATGCCTGCCGCCTAGGCTAAACAGCCTGCTGAAAAACCTGCCTTTGCGGAACGAAAGGCGCTCCACGTCCAGCAGGAACATGTGCCTTCTGCTGCAATGGCTGAGCTGCAACAGGTCCCTTCCACGGCTGCTTGGACTTCGGGCAGTCCTTCATGGTATGCGCAGGATCACCACAAATCAAGCATTGTCCCAACATCTTCCGGCACTGATCCTTGACATGCCCAGTCTTGCCACAGAAATGGCAAGTCTTCAGAGTAGGAGGTCCTCCGAGCCTCTTAAACTGTACCGGCTAATTGGACCCAAACCCAGGTCTCACCACTGCCCTGGCCTGCTCCACAGGCCTCTTTCCAGCTCCAGAAGCACATCCTCTCTTCTGACTAACGATCCGCTCCTGCCTCTTCACCGCAATCAAAATCTTCTGATATGACTCCGCATCAGAAGAAGTCGCATAGCTCTGTAGATCCAAAGAAAGCCCCCGCAGAAACCTCTGGGCTCTCTTATCAGCATCCTGCACCATCTTCGGTGCGAAACGGCTCAACCTGGTGAACTCCTGGTGGTACTGGTCCACCGTCAAGCTCCCCTACTTCAGATCAATGAAGCGCTGCGCCATCTCCCTCCTAGTAGCCTTCGGGAAATACTCCTCGTCAAATCTGGACTTGAAGGTAGCCCAAGATATCGGCTCCTCCAGTAACTCCTCCTCGGCATCCCACCAGTTCCGAGCGTTATCCTTAAGCTGTCTCTTCGCCAAGTCAACCCATCCAGTAGGGTCGACCTTCGACATCTTCAAGTTGTCCTCCATGTTCCTGGTCCATTCGTCCGCAGCCAGAGGTCCTTCGGTCCCATCAAAGTAAGCGGGACCCAGCTCCTGAAACTGCTTCGCTCCAGGTTTGAAGCGAGGGACATTCTGAACAGGCTGCGCTGCTCGAGCAGGTGGAACATTTCGGGCATTCTGCAGCATCCCCTGCTGCACCTGCATCATCTGATGCATCATCCGCATGATCTCCCCGTTGGTAGGCTCTCGATCCGGCTCTCCGTCACGAGGGGGCACACCACCACCAGCACGGGTATTCCGTCTCCCAGCCATCTATTGACACATGAAAAACGAAACAAATTAGACTCTCAGCCTTATGACTCGGTGTTGAAATTGTTTATCGGACATCCTATAATTCTTATCGTTGTTCCGATTAAGTCACAGTTACAGAAAATATGACCTGCATGGGCCACCAAAGAAACCTGTCATGCCCCGCTTCCCAAAAACGTGGAGGTGGAGCGTGAGAAGGTCCGCTCAGACTTGAAGCCACAAAGCCGCAAGTCCGATAAGCGTCAATTTTACACAAAGTAGCAGGTCCCTGTAATGTGACTCGGAACAACAATAACAATAATAGAGGAAGAGACAAATAATTAAAATTATTCAACTCAGAGTCTAGATAAAAATTCAACAACCAGAAATGCAACCAGGCAAACAAAAAGAGTCCAAAAGAAAAGGCCTAGCATGGCCAACAAAGGGAACTAACAACAACGGTGCTACTCACCGACAACAACACAACAAATAAAAAAGGAACGAAAGAGCACTAGGACTGGTCACCGGTGTCCTCGTACTCAACGTCAGCAACGGGATCGGGCACGTACCCCACGAACTCGTCGCCCTCAACTGCAACCTCTGGCTCAGCAACTAACATGCAACACCCAAAGAGAAGGGGCACATGTCAGCAAGTCTACAAGACTTGTGCAAGGAAACTAGGAAAGTAAAACAACCTAGCAGTTCTAGAGCATGTTATGACATGGTATATTATGCAATGAGAACAACAGCAGTTTATGATATGGCATGATTATAGCATGGCAAGTAACATGGCATGGCAAGTAACAATTTCACGACAAGTACAAGAATTGTAAGCACGTCGTGCACAGAGATTCTATCACGCCCCGCTTCCCAAAAACGTGGAGGCGAAGCGTGAGAAGGTCCGCTCAGACTTGAAGCTACAAAGCTGCAAGTCCGATAAGCGTCAATCACTTTAAACTGCAGGTCCTTGCAACACGAAACGAAACAAAGATAATAATAAGGAAATGAGACAAAGAATAAATCTCAGAATATCTATAATAATAAATTTCAACATCGCAGAAAAGCCATCAGGCTAAAAGAAAAGAGTCTAAAAGAGGCCCCAGCATGGCCAACAAAAGTACAAAGTACGAAAACAAGGTAATGGTGCAAGCACCGACAACTAACAGCAACCTAAAGCAAAAGCAACTCAACAGTCACTAAGACTGGTCTCCAGTGTCCTCGAACTCCTTGACGAACGTAGGCTCGGGCTCACCGTCAGCAAACACCTCGTCCTCAACAACTGTCTCTGGCTCAGGGTCTAACATGTGACACCCAAAAGAGCAAGGGGCACATGTCAGCAAGTCTACAAGAGACTTGTACAAGGAAACTGAAAGTAGGTAAAAGTAAAGCAACCTAGCAGTTCTAGCATGAATGCAATGACATGGCAGATAGAGTATAAGTGCAACAAGTAAAGTAAAGTAAAGTAAAGTACGAGCATGTCATTTAAACATGGCATGGATGACAAGTATTACATGAATCATTCACAAGACAAGTACAAGACAAGTAAAGTAAGCACCGCGTGCACAGAGATTCCGCCTTTTGGCTAGAGTGGCTGCGCGTGCCAACTCCTAAGCTCAAGTGATCGTTTATCCCTACCCCTCCACGTGTATCGGGCATTGTCTTTTGACCAACATCTGAGGACCGCTTCTGGATCACGAGCCAGGAAGTGTTTTAAATAAGTATGGCATAGGGGTGCACCTAGCCGGACAAGGAAGAACAAGTAGTGTAGCGTGTGCTACGAATGCAACAATCACTAGGATGACATGTAAGATGCGATGCATGGCAGTTAAAAGTGCGTACAGATAGAGAATTTAAACGTGACAAATATCAATGCATTAACAAGTTTATGGGTTGGATCTAGCTTCGTTGTCAAGCTAGATCAATTTAGGTGACGGATCTAGTTTCGTTGGCAAACTAGATCAAGTAGGCGTCTAGCCAGCTATCATTTCACTGACTAGTCTCTTTTACGCTAAAATCAAGGAAGTGGCCTAAAAACATGGCCCTACACAAGAATTGGCAAGTTTCACTTGCCTGCAAGTATCACGTCAGAGAAACACCGTCCAACGAGTCCAAAGTCTCAATTCCTACGTGCACAAGTCCACCGGCCTACATCCGTTTTATTAATCTTGATTAGTGATTGCTAAAACATTTAAAATACTTTAAAATACTGATTTTTAGTCTTGTTTAGCATGCAATTGGGTTGGGGGTCCTAGGGGGTGCAAAACGTTACCTCAACACGACGCGAAAGCTACACTGGCGTCGGGTAGCGACGCCAGGGGTTGGAATCAAAGATCGCCCTCCAAGTCCTGATTCCAATATAGATTCCTCGCTGGAACGTTCAGAGCATCAACCGGAGCAACGGTTCCAGATTCCAAAGCTAGCACGTGCGACGACGGGCTACGACGTGTCGCAACGTCGTACGCGGCAATTCCTCAAAGAGCAAGCACCTAGGTGGGGCCCACAGTAGTCCTAGGGACCTATGGGGGACCCACAATAACTCTAGAGAACTTGGGGGGGCCCACGGTGGCAAGAGGTACGACGGGTGCGGGGTTGCGATGAATGGCTCTCGGTCGTACAGCCTCGGTGCGGGGACTTGGCTCGGTCAGACACGCTCGGTGCGGGGATTGCAGCGCAGCGGGCTGCAGCGGTGCGGGCGGGGGCTTGGTGCAGAGGAATTTGCCGGTCGGTGTGGAGGACAGCACCGGTCAGGCGCTGTGGATGCGGGGCTTGCAACGTTGCAATGTTGCAACGTTGCGGCTTCGGTCGGTGCGGGCGATCCGCTCGGTCAGACACGGGCGGAGGCGGGGCGACAGCAGCGGGTCGGTGCGGAGCGGGGATGAGGGCTGTGCTCTCGGTCTGACCGAGAGCTTCTCTCGGTCGTAGCGGGCGAACGGGGCAGTTGCGATGCAGCGGCTGGGTGCGGGGGCGGCGATTGGTCTGAGCGGGGGAACGGAGGCTGTTTCTTCGGTCGTGCGGCAGATGTTCGTCGCAACGTTGCGACGATTCGTCGCAACGTTGCGACGATTCGTCGCAACGTCAAATTTGGGTTTTGGAAGCGGCTAGGGTTATTTTCTTACGAAAATAGGTCTTCCTAGAGGTTGTTTATATAGTGTAGATTGGTTGACTAGGTCTAGGGCTAATCCTAATGGGATTAGGAGTTTAAAATAATTTAAAATTTGAATCTCACCTTCTCCAACTCACCCAAGGCTAGGGTGCGGCCCAAATGAGTTGAAAATTTGCTCAAAAATTCTTTAAAAATGTTTTAAACTCAAATAAATTTTCTTTGGCCGAAATTAATTTAAAACCTAACTTTTAAAAATATTTTAAACCTTGCTAAAAATATAAAAGTAGTCAAATGAACTCCAAAAATTATAAAATAAATATCGTGGTGATCGTGATGATGAAAGGAAGCTAACTAAGGAGACGGATCTCAATTTCGACATCGGACGACGAAACTAAAAATAGAAACGTCTCCCGTCAAAAGTGAAAATCGTCACGTCTCATCGAGTAAGATTAAATTGTGGGAAAACGACTCAAGAAATGTGGTTCCAAGATAGTGCCACTATTTAATACTCTCAGAGATGTTCACAACGGCATATCACACAAAAGTGTTTGCAAACAAATAATGTCTAAAATAAACACGTGCACGGCCAAAAGCACGTGCACGAACAAAGTACTACAAAAACAGACCGTTACATCCTCCCCACCTTAGAATTGATTCCGTCCTCGGAATCAACATCAAGCACTGCTCGGGAAAAGGTGCGGGAAACGCTCTCTCATCTCATCTTCACGCTCCCAGGTGGACTCACTTGGGGAACCGTGACGCCACTGCACTCGAACCAAGTCGACGGTCTTATTCCTCAGCTGCTTCTGTTGACAATCTAGAATCTCAATGGGCTGCTGATCATAAGACAGATCCGGATGAACCGTAATCTCCGAGAAATCCACAGCATGGGACGGATCACTAACGTATCGACGTAACTGAGATACGTGAAATACATCGTGAACTCCCACCAGCGATGGCGACAACGCCAAGCGATAAGCCACAGCTCCAACTCTCTCCAGAACATCGAACGGTCCAATGAACCTCAGACTCAGCTTGCCTCTCTTCCCAAATCGAATAACTCCGTGGTTCGAAGAAATCTTCAGGAAGACATGATCGTCAGGCTGAAACTCCAAAGGCCTCTGTTTAGCATCTGCACAATGCTTGAAACGGTCCTGCGCAATCCTCAGCTTCTCCCGAATATTCCTCACAACATCCACGGCCTCCACGATCATCTCCGGTCCTAACATCTCCCGATCTCCAATGTCATCCCAGCTCAGTGGCGATCGACAATTCTTTCCATATAGCGTGGCAAAAGGCGTCATTCCAATACTCGCCTGGTAGCTGTTATTGTAGACAAACTCAACGTGATGGAGATGATCCTCCCAAGATCTCTTAAAGTCCAACATGCACGCTCTCAACATGTCCTCCAAAATCTGAATCGTCCTCTCGGATTGTCCATCCGTCTGCACGTGGTACACCGTGCTGAAACTCAGACTCGTACCCAAGCTCTTCTGCAGACTCTGCCAAAACTGAGATGTGAATCTCGTATCTCTGTCCGACACGATACTCACGGGGACTCCGTGAAGTCGTATGATCTCCTGCACGATTCACGTTACATCACTATCTAACTAGGAAAAGGAAATAGAAACGGAGAGTAAAAGAATTTACCTCCATATATCTCCTCGCTAGCGTCTCAATAGACTGTCCTACTCGGAAGGGAATAAAGTTCACAGATTTGGTCAATCGGTCTACGATAACCCAAATCGCGTCATTCTGCTTCGGACTCCGAGGTAGTCCAGTCACGAAATCCATAGTGATGTGCTGCCACTTCCACTCCGGAATCGGAAGCGGTTGTAGCAACCCTGCCGTACGCTGATGCTCCGCCTTTACTTGTTGGCAAACCAAACACTTGACTACACTTCGAGCCACACTCCTCTTCATACCATGCCACCAAAAGTTCAGGCGAAGATCCTTGTACATCTTGGTCCCACCAGAATGCACGGAATACGGCGAACTGTGTGCCTCCACCAATAATTCCTCTCTGATATCTCCAGTCGGCACACACAACCTGGCTCCAAATCTCAACGAACCATCCTCGTGAATCAAAAAGTCAGTCCGCAGACCGGCTTCCACCTGCTCCTGAATCTTCACAAGCTTAGCATCTCCAGCCTGTCCAGCTTTGATCATATCCACGATCGTCGACTGTATCTGCATACTCATCAACGAAGAAGTCTCTCCAGGAAGAATAATCTCGATACCAGTCTCGCAAAAATCATGCTGCAATCTCCACTGCGAAGTCAACATCATCACCACTGGAAGTCTGCTCAGCGCATCCGGAACCACATTCACCTTGCCAGGGTGATACTGCGAATCAATCTCGTAGTCTGCCATGAGCTCCAACCATCTACGCTGTCGCATGTTGAGCTCCTTCTGCATAAAGATATACTTCAAGCTTTTGTAATCGGTGAAGATCTTCACCTTCTCACTCAGCAGGAAGTGCCTCCAAATCTTCAGCGCAAACACGACTGCAGCCAACTCCAAATCATGTGTCGGGTAATTCTTCTCATGAGCCTTAAGCTGATGAGAAGCATACGCAACCACATGCCCATGCTGATGCAACACACATCCCAGACCCTTGCCAGAAGCATCGCAAAAGACCTCGAATCCTCCACTCCGATCAGGCACAGCAAGAACAGGGGCAGTCGTCAATCTCTCCTTCAGAATACCAAAAGCCTTCTCACAATCATCAGACCAAACATATGGCACATCCTTCCGCGTCAGTCTGGTCATTGGCTCAGTAATCCGGAAAAAGTCCTTAATGAAACGCCGATAATAGCTTGCAAGCCCAAGGAAACTCCGGATCTAAGACGCTGACTGCGGAACAGGCCACTCTCTGATAGCCACAATCTTCTCGGGATCCACAGAAATTCCATCACCAGACACCACATGCCCGAGAAAGGCAACTCTATCCAGCCAGAACTCGCACTTGGAATACTTAGCATACAAACGATGCTTCCTCAAAATCTCCAACACTGTCCTCAAGTGCGATGCATGCTCTTCCTCCGACTTTGAATAGATCAGAATGTCGTCAATAAAGATAACGACAAACTTGTCTAGAAAGTCGTAGAAGATCAAATTCATCAGGTTCATAAAGACTGCGGGTGCATTGGTTACACCGAAGGGCATAACCACGAACTCGTAGTGACCATACTTCGTCCTGAACGCTGTCTTCGGGATGTCCTCCTTCTTCACCTTGAGCTGATGGTAACCACTCCTCAAATCCAACTTAGAGAACACCCTCGATCCTCTGAGCTGATCAAAGATGTCATCTATACGAGGCACGGGATATTTATTCTTGATAGTCACAGCATTCAACTCCCGGTAATCCACACACATGCGACGCGAACCATCCTTCTTCTTCACCAGCAACACCGGTGCTCCCCACGGAGACACACTAGGATTGATGTATCCCTTCTGCAAAAGCTCGTCCAGCTACCTACGCAACTCCTCCAACTCTGCTGGAGCCATTCGATACGGCGCCTTCGAAATAGGCTGCGCTCCCGGAATAAGATCGATCGAAAACTCGAGAGCTCGATCGGGTGGCAGTCCAGACATCTCCTCAGGGAAGACGTCGTCGAATTCATGTACCACAGCTGGTCTACTCTGCTCCATCTGCATAGCAACAATCTCCACCGGTCTGGCCCAAAACCTGACAGGGCCAAGCGAACTGCTACCTCGACTGAACTCAAACACCGGATGTCCGGGGATCTCGAACACTACCTTCTTCCTCCGACAATCGATCGTAGCATAGAAACTCGCTAGCCAATCCATCCCGAGCACGGCATCGTAGTTGATGATGTCGTGGACAATAAAATCAGCGTAAAGCTCATGTCCACAGACCACCAAAGGGCAAGAATTGCACCCACGATGCACCGAGCTCACGCCATTTCCTGTAAAGATATTCCAACTCTTGGGAAGAGGGGAAGTCGTCAAGGAATGCTTCTGCACGAAGCTCCGAGAAATAATACACATCGATGCACCAGAGTCAAAGAGGACTCGTGCAGGAAATGTGCAAAACAAAATCACACCTATCAAACAATCTAACAATCAAACCATATTCTAACAAACAATCATTTGCAATCAAACAAACATAAGCTAACAATCAAAACTATCTAAGGAAGGAAACAACTAGTTTGAGGGTTACCTACGATAACCTCATCCACAGCCTCGCTCTCTACTGTCGTCATCAGATAAGCCTCCATCCTCGATTGCATGGCCTGCTGAAAAGCCTGCCTCTGAGGAGCGAGAGGTGCTCCACGACCTGCAGGTACAGGTGCTCTCTACTGCAATGGCTGTGCTGCGACTGGTTCCTTCCAAGGTAGCTTAGACTTCGGGCACTCCTTCATAGCAAGAGTAGGATCTCCACAAATCAGGCACTGTCCCAGCATCTTCCTACACTGTTTCTTAACATGCCCGGTCTTGCCACAGAAATAGCAAGTCTTCTGAGGAGGCACACCTGGCCTCTTGAACTGCACTAGCTGATTAGGCCTAGTCCCAGGCCTAACCACTCCTCTGACCTGCTCCAAAGGCCTCTTCCCAGCTCCAGAAATCAGTCCTCTCTTCTGCTTCGCAATCCTCTCATGTCTCCGAGCAACTACCAGCAACTTCTGATATGACTCCATATCAGTCGTAGACATCAGGCTCTGCAAGTCTAGAGAAAGACCCTGCAGAAACCTCTGAGCCTTCTCCTCAGCATCCTCTACCATCTTCGACGTGAAGCGACTCAGCCTAGTGAACTCCTGGTGGTACTGGTCCACCGTCAGATTTCCCTGCTTCAGCTCAATGAAGCGCTGCAACATCTCCCTCCTAGCAGCCTTCGGAAAGTACCCCTCATCGAACCTAGACTTGAAAGTAGCCCAAGGTATAGGGCTCACCAACAGCTCCTCCTCTGCATCCCACCAGTTTCGAGCATTATCCTTAAGCTGCTTCTTCGCCAGATCAACCCATCCAGCCGGGTTGACCTTCGACATCTTCAAATTATCCTCGGTGTTCCTGATCCACTCCTCTGCAGCCAACGGTCCTTCAGATCCATCAAAGTAAGTCGGGGACAGCTCCCGAAACTACTTCGCTCCTGGATCGTAGCGAGGAGCACTCTGAGTGTTATGGAGCATGCCCTGCTGTACCTGCATCAACTGATGCATCTGCATCAACTGATGCATCATCCTCATGATCTCAGCATTGGTGGGCTCTCTATCCGGTACCTCAGCACGATTGCACCCACTGCCAGATCGGGTCTGTCGTCGTCCAGCCATCTAATGACATAGAAAACGAACAAACAAATTAGATTCAAAGCTTAATGACTTGGATGTTGTAATTTATTTAATGGACATTCCGTTATTATCGTTGTTCCGTTAGTTCATAATCGCAGGTTCGAGACCTGCATGGGCCACCAACAAAACCTGTCACACCCCGCTTCCCAAAAACGTGGAGGCGAAGCGTGAGAAGATCCGCTCAGACTTGAAGCTACAAAGCTGCAAGTCCGATAAGCGTCAATCACTTTAAACTGCAGGTCCTTGCAACGCGAAACGAAACGAAGATAATAATAAGGAAATGAGACAAAGAATAAATCTCAGAATATCCATAATAATAAATTTCAACATCGCAGAAAAGCCACCAGGGTAAAAGAAAAGAGTCTAAAAGAGGCCCCAGCATGGCCAACAAAAGTACAAAGTATGAAAACAAGGTAATGGTGCAAGCACCAACAACTAACAGCAACCTAAAGCAAAATCAACTCAACAGTCACTAAGACTGGTCTCCAGTGTCCTCGAACTCCTCGACGAACATAGGCTCGGGCTCAGCGTCAACATACACCTCGTCCTCAACAACTGTCTCTGGCTCAGGGTCTAACATGTGACACCCAAAAGAGCAAGTGGCACATGTCAGCAAGTCTACAAGAGACTTGTGCAAGGAAACCGAAAGTAGGTAAAAGTAAAGCAACATAGCAGTTCTAGCATGAATGCAATGACATGGCAGATAGAGTATAAGTGCAACAAGTAAAGTAAAGTAAAGTAAAGTACGAGCATGGCATTTAAACATGGCATGGATGACAAGTATTATATGAATCATTCACAAGACAAGTACAAGACAAGTAAAGTAAGCACCTCGTGCACAGAGATTCCGCCTTTTGGCTAGAGTGGCTGCGCGGGCCAACTCCTAAGCTCAAGTGGTCGTTTATCCCTACCCCTCCATGTGTATCGGGCATTGGCTTTTGATCAACACATGAGACCCGCTTCTGGATCACGAGCCAGGAAGTGTTTTAAACAAATATGGCGTAGGGGTGCACCTAGCCGGACAAGGAAGAACAAGTAGTGTAGCGTGTGCTACGAATGCAATAATCACTAGGGTGACATGTAAGATGCGATGCATGGCAGTTAAAAGTGCGTACAGATAGAGAATTTAAACATGACAGATATCAATGCATGAACAAGTTTAAGAGTTGGATCTAGCTTCGTTGTCAAGCTAGATCAATTTAGGTGACGGATCTAGTTTCATTGTCAAACTAGATCAAGTAGGCGTCTAGCCAGCTATCATTTCATTGACTAGTATCTTTTACGCTAAAAGCAAGGAAGTGGCCTAAAAACATGGCCCTACACAAGAGTTGGAAAGTTTCACTTGCCTGCAAGTATCACGTCAGAGAAACACCGTCCAACGAGTCCAAAGTCTCAATTCATACGTGCACAAGTCCACCGGCCTACATCAGTTTTATTAATCTTGATTAGTTATTGCTAAAACATTTAAAATACTTTAAAATACTAATTTTTAGTCTTGTTTAGCATGCAATTGGGTTGGGGGTCCTAGGGGTACAAAACGTTACCTCAACACGACGCGAAAGCTACACTGGCGTCGGGTAGCGACGCCAGGGGTTGGAATCAAAGATCGCCCTCCAAGTCCTGATTCCAATATAGATTCCTCGCTGGAACATTCAGAGCATCAACCGGAGCAACGGTTCCAGATTCCAAAGCTAGCATGTGCGACGACGGGCTACGACGTGTCGCAACGTCGTACGCGGCAATTCCTCAAAGAGCAAGCACCTAGGTGGGGCCCACAGTAGTCCTAGGGACCTATGGGGGACCCACAATACCTCTGGAGAACTTGGGGGCCCACGGTGGCAGCGGTGCGACGGGTGCGAGGTTGCGACGAATGGCTCTCGGTCGTACAGCCTCGGTGCGGGGAATTGGCTCGGTCAGACACGCTCAGTGCGGGGATTGCAGCCTAGTGGGCTGCAGCGGTGCGGGCGGGGGCTTGGTGCGGAGGAATTTGTCGGTCGGTGCGGGGGACAGCACCGGTCGGGCGCTGTGGATGCGAGGCTTGCAACGTTACAACGTTGCAACGTTGCGGCTTCGGTCGGTGCGGGCGATCCGCTCGGTCAGACACGGGCGGAGGCGGGGCGACAGCAGTGGGTCGGTGTGGAGTGGTGACCGGCGCCCCGTTTACGATTTGGGCACGGTGTCGTTTTACCGCAAGTGCACGGTTAGTGTAGGGTGCGGGTATATCGAACACAGGGAGGTGGATGGCTTGAGTGGCTACTAGCCTCGCCTAGGTCGTGTGCTTGCTACGCGGATGATATGGGTGGAAGTGTAGAAATAAAAGAAAGAAATAAAAATGACACAAAATGAATCCCCGCTAACACGGGCTAGGGCACTCATGACCCTTGGCATTTGACTTGATCCAGGGTGAGACATTGCCCCAAAAGGGGGTACCTAGCGTCCATGGCCCGATATTCCGGTCGGTGCCAAGCACGCTAGGCCTACCCGGTTCCGGACGGTGGGCACTCCCGTGTCCATAAACACCTTCCGCAACCGGGAGCATTAAGGCCACAATGATATCTCCCAACACTTCGTCCAAGCCGCTCCCGCGTGCGAGGACTCGATGTCTACGCTGGGGGCGTGAGCTATGGCTAGGGGGTCAACCGCCAAGTTTATTCCCCCTTGGCCCGACGGTCAGAGGCGGTCTTTCTCCCGCCAATGACAATGAAACACCCCCGCGTAACCCTAATGGCCAAATAGGTCAAATGTGATTTCTAGCAATACATCGAAGCGGATCTTGACAGGACAAGCACCGGACCCCAATCCCCAACTGACCGGCGCCCCGTTTACGGTATGGGCGCGGTGTCGTTTTACCGCAAGTGCACAGTTAGTGTAGGGTGCGGGTTTATCGAACTCAGGGAGGTGGATGGCTTGAGTGGGTACTAGCCTCGCCTAGGTTGTGTGCTAGCTACGCGGATAATGTGGGTGAAGTGTAGAAATATAGAGAAGAAATAAAAAAGACATGAAAAGAATCCCCGCTAACACGGGGTAGAGCACTCATGACACTTGGCATTTGACTTGATCCAGGGTGAGACATTGCCCCAAAAGGTGGTACCTAGCGTCCATGGCCCGATATTCCGGTCGGTGCCAAGCACGCTGGGCCTACCCGGTTCCGGACGGTGGGCACTCCCGTGTCCATAAACAGCTTCCGCAACCGGGAGCATTAAGGCCACAATGATATCTCCCAACACTTCGTCCAAGCAGCTCCCGCGCGCGAGGACTCGATGTCTACGCTGGGGGCGTGAGCTATGGCTAGGGAGTCAACCGCCAAGTTTATTCCCCCTCAGCCCGACGGTCAAAGGCGGTCTTTCTCCCGCCAATGACAATGAAACACCCCCGCGTAACCCTAATGGCCAAATAGGTCAAATGTGATTTCTAGCAATACATCGAAGCGGATCTTGACAGGACAAGCACCGGACCCCAATCCCCAACACATCTAGTGTGTTGCCGTACGAATTGGACCCAGATTGCTAGAAATCCTCATTGACACATTTCATCGAACACGTGCCATGCAACCAAGCCAAATGTAACAACCCAAGCATCAATCCTACCCTAACCCGTATTAGGGTTCATCAAACACTACTCAATGGTGAATAACATAAAAACAAGCAATATAAAAGACATACAAACGTTCACCATCAAGCAACAATGAAAACAACTCAAAACAATAGAAAATGAGAGAAGAAAACACTTAGCTTGCAATTGAGTCTTCAATCCATTACAAGATTTATTAGAAGATAAAACCTAATCTAACCTACCCTAATCCTCCCAACAAAGGGGCTGAAAAAGCCCTAAAAACTAGAGGAGAATCCTCTCCAAGTCGTGCCCCCAACCCCTATTTAAAACCCCTCAAAAACCCTCTTGGGTCGGGTTCAAAACTGTCAAAAAAGGCCCACCCGATCGGGTGGAACAAACAGAGAGCTCAGATACGCAGAAACAGGTCTCACCCGGTCGGTTGACAAGTCAACCGATCGGTTGAAGTGAAATTCCAGACTGCATCCAGTTTCAGCACATAGCTGCGCTTAGAAAATTCAAGAAAAATCTAGAAAAATCGGATTTGGGCATGCGACCTATCGTTGGAAAGCTAACGACGAAGCCGACGCTAGAAAAATAAGAGATCACCCAAAATCCTTCTGGAATGGTAGCAGATCTTCAATGAATGAGCAGCGGTGCGCGAAAGCGGAAGAAAAGGCCACCCAATCGGTTGAAACATCAACCGATCGGGTGAGCCGCTTATTGCTTTGGCCGTCGGGCTTCGGGAGCTTCAACCGGTCGCTGAGGAGAACGGGTGGTGTGATCGGGTCGTCCTTCGGAGGAATCGGCTACAGATGAACCGATCGGGTGAAGGTCACCCGATCGGTTGGAATTCAGCTCCATTTTCCCGAGAACTCTTTTGGGATGAACCGGTTGGCGAACCGATCGGTTGACCTTGCGCTTCGCTCCAGCTTCAGTCCGGGTCGGACACGCATGCATCACCCGATCGGTTGGCTGTGTCCAACTGATCGGGTGGGGGCTGAAAAGTGGCAATCTTGGTTGTTTGGTCCCCTGGATCATGCGTGACTCCTCCCGTTGCTCTGGGGACTTGAGATATCGTCGTTAAATGTCCCCTACGTGGGCAATCTCCTGCAAACATGGAGAAACAAAGAAAAGTGAAAGAAAACGAGAAAATACGAGAAAACGAATAAAAGACGGCAGAAAATACGGAGAAACACAAAAGAAAACGTGCGTGAATATATGAAATATAAACGCACGTCAAAATCCCCCAAGCTGAACTCTTCCTCGTCCTCGAGGAAGACGAGTGAGAGTAGGAGCTCGGAGTGAGAAAATAGAGAGAAGGAGAGAAAAAGAGAATTCTATATCCTAGATCGCCCGTAAGGGCCAACAAAATCAAACACGCCACACGAAGCAAGCATACGACAAAACACAACACTAAACCAAGGAATGTGAGTCCAAACAAGTGTCGTGGGCCCACGCGGTGAAGCGCAAGTGAGCGTGGTCGTGTGATAGCAAACGGTGTCACTATCTACATTGTGCAATAAAGCTCGATATACACAAATCCAAGATATGACCCAAATATCGATTCGAATTGAATAAAGCGGTGAATATATAGTTCACGCATGCATGAGAATAGAGAGAGAATCGAAACATATCATGTGTCAGGGACTCCACAACTAGGGTTAAGGAAATCACCTCACTAAAGCCTAGATAATAGCTAAAAAGTTCCTAAGCCAAGTGTTTTCGAAAACGACGGAGGTTGAGATGATGTGGAGAAGAACACTCGGTGCAAATTCTCGCCTTCCCTTTATTCTCGGCAAGTAGGAAAATATTCACACGGGAAATTTTTTTGGGTTTTGGGTATTTGCATATTTTTTTGGCTTTTTGGCTATACAATCTTTTTCTTTTCTTTTCTTTTTGGGTTTTTCTTTTCTTTTCTCCTTTTTTGGATTTTTGGATATTGGGATATATACATGTGTACTCTCCCAAGTGGGAGAACGGTACACGACGAGGGGATTTGCACCAAGTAAAACAAAAAAGAAATCGGAATCTAAACACTTGGGCAAAGGAAACTATTCTCGCTAATTAGAGCATGGGCTAAATGGGTTATCCTAGTCCTTAATTGTGGAATCCCGACACATGCGAAATGAAGTATACGATATATATCATGCATATAGAAGCAGACATTAGAAGCAAATACCGCATATTCAATATCAAAGCATGATAATCTAGGGGTCAACCAAGGGTAGGTATATAAATCAACATCACAAAGTAGAAGCACACTATAAGCTAGACATGACACACGACTCACATAGAAGCAAAGTGAACCCACGAAGCATGAAATGCAATGGACTCGGCTTCCTAGGGTTAGTGAATGTGATTATCGAAGCTATGCTAAGTGTGCGTGTGATTTTCGTGGCGATTCAACATAGGGTTCATCTCTAGGAGAAAGAGATAAAAAAAGAAAAGAAAAAGAAAAAGAAAAACACGGAGAAAAACGACTCAAATAACGAAGAAAAAGATACAAAAGACGCACGAAGTGCGACTCCCCCAAGCTGAAACTTGCATTGTCCTCAATGCAATAGTAGTGAATGCGGGAGGGCAATGAAAATGGGGGGGAGTTACGCACCGACACAAAAAATGAAAAACACGAAAAACACATGAGCGAAATTAAAAAATAAAGAAAAAGAAACACTAAAATAAAAGATATAAAACATGACAAAAGAACACATAGACACAGACACACAACAATGACACGCAAAAACATGCACACAAAAGTCGATTTCCCCCAAGCTGAACATGAAAATGCTAGCAAAATGATATGATCAATGTGATGCAGAAATATGCTAGGGGAAAATCGGAAAAGAAAGAAATTAGAATGCAGGAGAGACAGTCTGCTCGTTCTCCTCGGAAGAGGATGTGGGGTGAAATGATAGAAGGGCACGACGTGAAGGGTTATTAAGATGCAAAAGCAAATCCTAGATACGCTCCCCTCGCTAATGAGAGGAGACGAGATTATTCAAATCTAAACTAGAAAGCGGTAAATTTTTACACTAATGGATTTAGATACACTTGAGCATAGGCGGATCCAAGATCTGGAGTGGGGCAGGTAGCTGCTCTAACTGCTCCTTCTGTGGCTCCGCCAGAAGCGTTGTGCCACGTGTGCCAATGGACCCAAGCAATGCACCTCCAAGCATCCCTCGTAGGTGTCCACCTGCGACCTGCAAAGGACGAGGTGCATTAGTCCATGGCAAAAAATCTTTCCCCAAAATAAAAGTATCCCAGAGATAATCGTCAAAATAAGATTGAAAAATAGTGAAAGTGTGACGAATACTCCCTGAGAATGGGTCGATATCCTCTATACTAGTGACGACCAAATCCTTGCTCTCCATGAGAAGTGGCTCTCCAGGTGGTGACACACCGCAGCATACCTCAGGGGAAGTAGATCCTGTGTCCTGCGAGAGATATGGTATGTCAAATATATACGAGTCTAAAGAAATAGGAAGTGAAAAGCGAGACTCAAAAGTGGAGTGAGAGTGAGTATGAAAATCTCCCTGAATAGGGGCAATATGCTCAAGTAGATGCTCAGCCGCAGAAGAAGTGGAGCGTGACGGTAGAGGTAGATGTGGCTCGGGCTCCATGAAGTGGATGATCGTATCCAAGCCCTCATGCACATCCTCCTCGATGATATGCTCATGCTCCTCCATCTGCCCGATGTCCTGAATGACATCCTCATGGTTGACCACCGACCAAGGAGGAAGCTGTGACAGAGATGGCTGTGGAGGTGGATGTGGAGCGGACCCCTCGTATGTGGTCGTGGTGTCGTCGTCCTCACGCACATCCTCCTCGCCGGTATGCATAAGCTATGTGGTCTCCTCGGTGCTCTCATAGGACTCATATGGGGTTTCCAAATAGAGATGACAAGTCTCTCCCACAGATCCTAGAGACATCTCCCCATCCTCACTATCATCATCAAAAAATGCTTCGTCATCCAAGTTGTAATGATGGAAAAATGGGGGGTCGGCATGAGATGTGTCTATTGTGGCCGACGGCATGGTAGTCTCAACCATGAAAGTAGGTATATCCTCTCCTTCATCCCCTCTCTTTGGCGTAGTCTCGGTAATTGGTGACATCACGTTTTGTAAGAATTGGCCTTGATTAAACAAGGCACCTTCAAGGAGAGATACGAGACTTGATTCTTCTTGTGGTGGTGGAGGGATATAAGGCTGAGGAAATGGATGGGAGGTGTTTGGGTTATTGTTGTGGGAAAATATATGGCCTTGGTGTGGGGGAGGCTCTCAAGGCAATCATAATACACGTGCCCCGCCATCCCACAAGTCTCACAAACCAAAAATGAATAGGGATTGTAGCCTCTCATCTGAGCATCGAAATTTGATCTCCACATGGTTGCACCAAAGATACCTGGACAACAAAAATAAGAAAACTAGAGAGGAGCGTCAATAGCACAAGAAAATAACAAAAAGATAATATAACAGTGGGGGAAAAATTTCTTGGTTATTGAATATATATATACTAGTCATAACCCGTGCCCGCGGGCACGGTTCAAATAAAGATTTTCCCCCGCAAAATCTTTGGTCCCCAACAAATTTTTTACACAACCAAAATTTAAAAGAACATTCGGCGTTGGTGCCTTCGGCGCGAAACAACAAATACGGCGTGGGCGCCTTTGGCGCGGAACAACAAATGGAACAACGCGCGAGCGCCTTCGGTACGGAACAACAAATTCGGTGTGGGCGCCTTCGACGCGGAACAACAAATTCGACGCGGGCGCCTTCGGCACGGAACAACGCGTGAGCATATTCGGTGCAGAACAATAAATTCGACACGGGCACATTTGGCACGGAACAACCAATTAGCGTTATAAAATTTAGCGGGCGCCTTCGGCGCGGAACAACCAATTAGCGCGAGCACGGTTCATTTAAGATTTTCCTCCGCGAAATCTTTTTTCCCAAACAATTATTTCTACAGCCAAAATTGTGCGGAACAACAAATTAGCGTAAAAATATTTAGCGGCACAGGCGCCTTTGGCGTCGCGCCTTCAGCACGGAACAAAAAAAAGTAATAATTAAAACACAATAATTTTTATTTATTCCCCACAATAGTTATAGTTCCCCAAAATTTAGTTCCCCATAGAGAGTTTAGTTTTTCCTAAAAAATTTGGTTCTCCTCAAAATTTAATTTTAACCAGATTTAAACTATAACCTAAGTGCACTAACCATTTAAAATATTCTCCCCCTCAAAATCGTGGATACGCTAATTTTAAACGAATGGTAAAACTTAAAGCGCAGTAAATTGTTATTTAGTTCTTCCAAAAATTTTAGTTCCCCTCAAAATTTAGTCCCCTCCGGATATAATTTGTGCCCTCAAAACACAATTCATTTAAAAAATTCCCACTCAAAATCTTGGATCCACTAATTTTAAACAACAATAATAATTAAAGTAGAATAATTGTTATTTAGTTCCCCCACAAGTTATTTTATTCTCTCAAAAATTTTAGTTCCACCAAAAATTTAGTTTCCCAAAGAATGTAGTTTCACACATTGTTATTTAGTTCCTCTAAAAAATTGTTGCCCTCAAAATTTAGTTGCACCAGAGAATTTAGTTCCCCTAAAATTTAGTTTTATAGTTAGTTCCCCCAAAATTTTATGTAGAGAGATTTTGAGAGAGATTTCCTACCAACAATTTAATTTTACAGTCAATGCTATTATTGGATCAACAATTTGATATTTTCATAGAGTACGAAGAGAAGGCAAGAGTTATAACCTATGTGCAAATTTTTCTTTATAAACCAAAAAAATTGTTGATCAAACGCTTTCATTCAAACTCGGATCAATCTCCACAACATAGCAAAAGAATTTCGAAAGTCCCACCAGGAACAAATTGGAAGAAAAAACAACAAATTTGAACTCCCAAATCATTTTACCATCCCAGCCTGGTGAGTGATACCATTTAACCAACATTTCTTAAGTATATCAAAGCAAATGCTATTTACTAATTATATACATTATTTTTTTCAAATTTTCAAACCAAAAGTTAGTTTTTCCCCCTTGATAGGTCTTGATTATACAATCTTAAACAAAAATGAAGCAACTTCATAGATCCAGAAGTTGCACAGAACTGACTTTAAATCAACTAAAAGTCTTGATTATACAAAAAATAATCAAATTACTCAAGAATAACATCCAAGACCTCATCTTTTGCCTTTTGGATAATGTCAGTCATATAACAAAA
Organism: Scilla litardierei; assembly: GCA_030789695.1. Classification (NCBI taxonomy): domain Eukaryota; kingdom Viridiplantae; phylum Streptophyta; class Magnoliopsida; order Asparagales; family Asparagaceae; genus Scilla; species Scilla litardierei. The sequence goes on from CM061136.1 coordinate 32,649,878, forward strand.
TAAAAATGATGAGCAAGACCTTTTCTATTATACAACTGGACAAAACAAAAATGCATACATGCCCCTTTAGATCAGGAAAAACATTTGCGCAAATAACAAAATAAAATCTATTATACAACTTGGGCTTTCCCCTTTCTTCAATTTCTTCTCAGGCTTATAAGGAAGTAAGCTGTCACCCCCTTCTTTCTTCACTTTCTTTGCTAAGCAAGCTGTCACCCATCATTGCTGAGCAAGTTACTGAGCAAGCCAACATGCAAAGATATGATATTCATCAATGTCTTCTTCACTTTCTTCTCAGGCTTCCACGCATTTTCACCACCAACATGCGATTCACACACAAAAACCCAACCACCAACCTGTGATCCACATCACACATCAAAACTATTAACAGCTAAGAACTCCAACTAAACATTTTGGAGGTGTTGAAATGCATAGAGGCTATGTCAAAAGGATCAATTATGCACATTTCACATTAAAGTAGCATCAATATACTCAACAAAAAATGATTTCATGATCACCAAATTGATTAACTATGATGATTAAATTCTCATCAAAAATTTGATGCACGTTTATGGTTATACTCATCAAAAATGTCTTACTGAATTGCTTCTCGAATTCGACTAATAAATAATCTCCAAATTAAACACTTCACAAAAATTGAAAACATCATAAACAACAAAAAACATGAAATCCTGAATTTTGAAATACCTCGGGTTGCAGACGAAATATCTCGTTTGCTGGCCAGAAGAGTTTCTACAAACACAAAAAAATTTCTTGATAGAAGGCTGCTACGCAAGGTGTCATTGTTGAATAATATGATATGTAGTGATACTATAGAATGAAAATAGAAGGATTGGTGCCAAAGATATCCTTGGTAACTTTGAGCATATTCAATATGTTAAGCATTTTTGGAGGATAGTAATATATAAGATTTTGAGTATGACATACAGATTGCTATTGGATATATAATTTTTCATGTCATTTTTTCCTCGAAACTGCAAGCTTAGACCAAAACTTAGCAATGTTTTAACACCTTAACAACTGGTGTGATTATACAAAAAGGGTTATGCTAGTTTCAAAAAAGAATAAACAGAAATTTTGAGGAACAAAAGCAGAATAACATATTGTCGTTCCTTACAGATTCAAATATGAAAAGCAAGCATTATCAGTAGTATCAATTTCATTCATAAAAAAACTACCATCATACAAAAATGTGGAGGCTACTTGGAGACTCATAATTAAGCTCATCCAAACTTAAATTCGATGCAAGTTTATGGTTATACTTATCAAACATGTGTTGCTGAATTAATTTTGGCTGAGGGTCTGAAAGACTGACCTCCTTCGATTCGACCTACACCCAATTTGATGCCTTCAGTCTATGAACATAATGAAGAAATTCTGTGATTAGAAACCGAATAAAAAGATTGAACTGAAAATAATAGAGAGGAGAAGAATAGGGAAATCCGTGATAAGATATGAACAATTGGAGATTATGGAGAGAGGATCGAATGACGTGCATGAGCTATATCCACTTCGTCGGTTTATTTCGATCCATGGGTCACACCTCGATTTAGTAATGCTCAAATCTGATCAAGTAATGGCATATATAATTATCGGAATTGGCTAGGTTCTATACTTCAGTAGATATCAGTACATTTTTGATTCAGGTAAATTTTTAAAAAAGATCATAAATATCTTGAATTTGCATCAAAGAAAGCTCATTTACCTGGAAAAAATTTGGAAAATCAAAGGGGAGATGGAGATGGGGGTGGCCTCGCCACAAAGCAACCCAAATCTTTTACCTGTATGGTGGCTCCCCCCTTCCCTGTATGGTGGCTATTTCAAAAGAAAGTTAAAGAGTTCACAGGAGTTCAGAAAATGATGGCTATTTCATTTACCTGTATGGTGGCTCCCCCCTTCCCTGATGCATATGTTGCGCTTATAGCACCTATAAATAATCATCCAATGTTAACTGCTAATCCTTAGTCATATACATAAATAGCAAAAGCTGATGTATACATAAAACTCTAAGAAAAGCAGACATAACTAATGGTTTGATACATACCTCATAAAAATGACATTCAATTGATAAACAACAAAAAAATAGGCAGAAGAGTCTTATTAGTGAATTCATAAACCAGAAAAGGTTAAGTATATAAAAATGTAAATGAAACCTGAGGGCACAACGATTGAATAAAGATTATTGCAAGAGAAAGATACTTGATAACTGATCTTGATTGAATACTTATGATAACTGATGTTCTCAAACTGATACTTGCCCCTGTTTTTTGTTCTCAAACTGATCATAATTAATTTCCCAACTCGATTCCATTATAATACCAAAAGTTACCTTATAAAGAACATAATGATTTAATCCATAAGATATAACACCCATAATGTGGAAGATACCTCTATTTGTAATTGCACAAAGGAGAAAGATAATTATGATAACTGATGTTCTCAAATTGATACTTGCAGTTAATTGATAAAACTGATGCAATATGGTATCTTCCAATTGGCCAAGTATGCAGCAATGCTATCAATTGGTTGAGAACATCAAAATGCACCAGTTATCATAACTTCAGAACATCAGTTTGAGAACATCAAAATGCAGCAAAACTGTTAATTGCAAGTGTCAGTTTAATTGATTTGAGAACATCAATTGCAAATTATCAATTAACTGCTGCATACTTGGCCAATTGATGCAATATGGTTTTGATGAATTAACTGCTGCATACTTGGCCAATTGATGCAATATGGTTTTGATGAATTAACTGTGGTTTTGATGAATTAACTGATGCAATATGGTTTTGATGAATTAACTGCTGCAATTGGAAAACTATCTACCCAACATAGTCTAAAAGTAATTCATCAAAGCCATACCATCAATTGTATTCTAACATAAAAAACATTGTTCAAATTAATTGGCAGCTCCTTATTGATGAATTCCTATATCGACTGCGCACTTCCCAGGTTTTGATTGATGAGAATTTAAACATATGAAGGGAAATAACTAATCATACAAAAGAAGACTTCACAGGGTGGTGAAAAGGGGAAACAGTTCAGGCAGGTTTTTCCTAGAGCCAGCCTAAGAGTTTGATTGCAAAGCCAAGATTAATATTTACATGTGATATATGCTCAGAAAATTTGCCCTCTTGATAGTTTTGGCCTCTTGATACACTCTCTTTTAGAATCATTTTTATTGTGATCTACGTACTCATGAAATTGAGTAGGAAATAATTGATATAATCTGGAATCCTACTTCATCTATTGCAAGCATATTGGATCATGCTGAGATTTTCTTCCCTAAATTTCTTTAGATTGCTAATTTTCAGACAAATAATTAACATCACTGAAATATTCTAGTTTGTAAATATCAAAAAGCACAGCCAATAACCACGACTGAAATTGTACACAGGATAGCAAGGCGCCATAAACAGTCTGAACTTCTTTTAGAGCTTTTGGACTATTTTTAAAATCTTATTTTATTTATAAAAAGAGCGTCCAAGTCATGAACATATATATCATAGAGTTCAGCAATTCATATAACCAACAATTCATTTTTAGGGGAAGTAATGATAGAAAAGATGGAACCTTTCTTGCGTCCTAGAGATCAATCTTTAAATCGAGAATCAAAATTAAATACATGTATGAACCAAAATTAAAATGAAATAAAAGGGAACTCTACCAAACGAAATTAAAACATCCCAAAAGAAATTAATTTACTCTGTCATCCGTGGTATTCTTATGCCAAACAAACTTGTATTCTAATGCAAAAAGAAATTAAAAAAAACTTGTATGAACTCTGCCACCGAACTCTGCCATCGAACTTGTATGAATCCTCTGCCACCGAAGTTTCGTTTTAATTCCTTGTTGATGAATTCATATACCTGGCAAACATCATCATTAATCATCAATGAAATGAAATCAAATGCATAAATCAAATGCAGAACATCATCATTTGCAGGCCAAGATGCTGGCAAATGGGGATTCAAATTGCAAGAACAACATATACATATGTTCACTGTCAATATAAAAATGGCAAGATCAAAAGTAGTTGGCTGAATGCAAAGTCTAAAAGCATCATCAAGGACAATATTTTTACTTGAACCAAAAAAAACTACTAACCTCCAATTTAGATGCGTGGGTTTTTCTTTTCAATGGACTTTGTTCTCTCCAATTGATGAATCAAAGTGTTTGTAGTCAGTATGTATTAATCTCCCATGCAAAACAAAAACGGCAACAGAAATGTGTTAACAGTGAACATATATGGATTTACGACTTAAAAGTAATACAACTGTCGATTAAAAAAACTAATGAATGAGCTAGTGCACAGTAATTTACAGACCACAGTGATTACACCTTAAAAGCAAACTAAGATGAATTAAAAGAGAGATGAAAAACAAAAGTACTCAAAAGAATATGAAGAGAACAAAGGGGCAGATATCACCAGATCAGTTAAACTTTAACTGAAAAACTTTAGTTACTTGCATCGGTGTAGTTATAAACTTTATATTTAAGGGAATCCATCTTGCTTATCGCAGGTTAAAACAATCAATAAACGGATATTTAAGAAGAACAATCAGGATAGACAATTTCATAAAAAGAAACATAGATGCGTAAGTTTCAGTAAACAGATATTTTGTACTTCCGTATTACATGATCATATGGCTAATGGTATATCATCTGCTTTCAGTGTGGAGCACACATCTGCTTCAATCAGGCTTTATGTGCTTTGTAGTTAAAAGTGAGTTGCTTCCAGCAAAATCTACTCTATATGCTGGGAGAAATTGGATGGATACTCGTTGATAGTAAGAGACTATATATTTCAACCATCTATTTGATATTGCTGGCATCTATGTTGATGTTTTTCTCAAATAATTTCAGGATTTGAATTTTTTTTTTCAAATCACAGTTTTAGAACATATGCCACTGAAATCGCAATTTCTACATTCACGTAGGTAGTATATTTCAAAGCAGATAAATCTAGTGCGCATATTGCAAATTAGAAACCATCTGATTTTTGTTCTATTCTGGCTATCTTCTGTACAACACAACCCTGCCCTTATCTCCTGGCATGGGATAGGCAGTAAAAAGACCACAACAAAAAGCACAGCTTGCAGAGTTAACTTTTTCCTTTTTGTTTATCAACCTGTATATTCCTCTACTGGTTGCACAAAGCAATTCTTGAAATGAGGCACTTCATTATTTTGTTGACTCTATGGAATTATATTTTCTCATCCTCATAACCACTATCACGTTCTGTTATATACCAGAGATGTTCTATGAGATCCTTTTACTAAAATATGCCACTTTAATTGCTTTCTGTTAGTATCCACAAGTCCACGACACTTATTTGTTCTCTTGGCTTATCTTTGTATTTGCTTCAGTCATTGGAAGCATAGCTGATTCAGATGGCATCTGCCATATGATATTTTGGCATCGTTAAGATGCCGAACAACGGCACATGCAATAACAATGAGGGGGAAGACCATATATTCCTTTAAATGGCCACACTAATGCTGTCAATTCTATACACTGGTTACAAACTCATGGTATGTTCTTGAACTCCCTATTCTGAAGGATTATGATAAGCATATATGCTTATCTTTTTCTTATGGATACAATGCACTGAAGTTCTTATAGATTATGATAAGCATATTTTTCTAACTCACATATATGCCCATAATCAAGGGAACAACAGGGTGCAATGAAATATAACCTGTTAAAAGATGAAGGGCGCAATCAAATACAGTATCATGTGGATTATGGGTCACACAGAAATGATTTACGTGGGGGTCAAGATTGTAAACAAAGAAATACGGTATCATGGTATAATAATGATATCAAATTCATTACCGTATAATAATGATATCAAATTCATTACCTTGACATTAAATCTAACTGCCGCATCTTCTGGTTATATTTCTAAAAATCAGAACCAAGAGTTCCAGGTGAAGCCTTCTCAAGTTCAGTTATTGCTACGACAACTGTATCTGACCAGTATTTTTTTTCACCATCCTGGAAACATCATCAATAGAATGAAAAACAAAGTATGTAAAACACATAGATTATGTAGTTCTTGGAAAAAAGAAGAACAGTAAGGTTGGCATCAAAAAAGACACTGCTTGTATGAGAAAGCAGGACACATTTTGAAACACATAAATGAACATATACAACATTCAAATATTTGGTTTTTGCTCCAACATTCAACTATACAACATTCAAATTTTAACTCTGATACCATGTATGAGAAGCCACACCAATTGAAACACATCATAACCATCTCCTACTCCATTCAATCTATGCAAAAAAAAGAACAAAAAATTTGGATAATGAGCCGAACAAAAAATTTGCAAACGAAAGCAAGCCCCACCATGGTTCAAATTTCAAAGCTCCCACCATGGCTATTTTAAAGCAAATCATTTAAAAGATATATCAAAACTAATCTTATATGCACTGAATTTATGACCAAAAATCTCTTTTCTACAATAAACTAATAAAAAGTAATCCTTTCTGCGCAATATTTATTTTCAAAACTACTCCCTACATAGAAACATTGCATTATTAAATGCAATTTAATTCCATTGTCTTGAGTTTTGTAATTCATCTCTTTCTCATTTTCAGAGCATACCCTCCAACGATCAGAGCATACCCATCAAATATCAGAACTTTACAATAGATCAGATCTTACCCTTCATACTTTCCCTTTCTCATTTTCAGAAACCTTGAAAAAAAAACAGAATTCGTAGCTTTTTTTTGGAGATCCAGAAATTGAAATATACAATTATGCAATGATAAACTTCAATAATCAAGAAACCTACAATCAAGCCAAGAATATGATACCAAAAACCCGTATGTGTCGTCAAGAGATTAAGGCGAACAGAGATATATAACCTAGAAGACTTATCGGCTACTTTTCCCTTTATATTTCACCATGTAGATCATTTTTCCCAGTATAAATCAAATTTCCTCGTATATAAAAAAATCCATCATCCCCTAAAAAGAGTAATATGCACAAAAATTCTGTTTCAAAAAGTAAAATACAAAAGTAGCTCAAATTAGCTCTATTTCAAATTTTTGTATGGACATGGTGTGAAGCAAAAGAGAGATTTTTGTATGGACATGGTAATATGAAACAGATTAAATTTCCTTTGGCTGCATTTAAACGGAAATCAAAATTAATTAGAACATCAATTTTAGAAATTTAACATCATTTTAGAATAGCAAAGAATAAAATTTGAAAGCAAGCAAGCAAATATTTGACAGCAAGCAAAAATTGAATCAGTATACTACTAAATGCATCTAGTATACTATTGAACCATTAATTGTTTAAGTGGATTACTCATGTGATTTCTGTTTTTCCCCACAACTGGGGACAGAACAGTAGAATCATCCTGATATTTTGCACCTTCTGGAATCAGAGAACTTGTTTAACATATTTAACACACACATGCTGAATTTTAGAAACATGATTTTGCAAACCAGAGAACTTTAGGAACCAAACCGGAACAACATGAGCTCTAGCAATATCACAGGCAGATTTGGATGCGAAATCACATGCATGTACTTCATTTAGCATCCATCAAAATTTTTCTTATTCATTGTCTTGTTTAAAATACAAAAAATATTAGAAAATTAGCACAAAGAATATTTGCCTAGCAAAATTAGAAAATTAGAAACTTGGGGCCTACCGCTCTCCTAACAAATGCTCCACCATCCTGTTAACACTAAAGAAGAGTTGCATATCAAAATCCAGAACATGCACTCAAAGTAACCAAATCCACCATCCTGTTAACCACAAAGTAACCAAATTTAACAAATTAGCACTATGGGCTCTTAAGCTACAACCCATAAATAAATCAGAACCCAGATGGGAAACAACTATTTAGGATCATACCCAGAAATCAAAATCTCATTTTGACCTATAAAGTCCAAGAATTAAAGGTCGCACCTTTGGCCTGATGCACCTGAACTATTACATTTAAGCTCCTTCCTTAATCAGCGATGATGTACAACTGGAGGGTCCTGCTATTCTTCCGCAGCTTGTTCATCATCTTCTTCTTGATTTAGATGATGAGTACCAGCTGATGGGCCTTCTGCAATTGAGACCAGCGGAAAATTAAAACAGTTACCTTTCTTGATCTTCTTGGTCCGTGGCAGACTGATCCTCTCTTGCTGCGGCTCGAATCTTGCATCATCGTAAATCAGAACTCAGAGATACAAAATCAGAACTCGTAAATCGAATCTCTGACAGGCGAGAGGTCTTTGGATCCAAAATCAGAACTCAGAGAGCCAGGGTGAGGAGACTCCATTAGGGCCGGAGGCAAGAGGCGAGAGTTCTGATGGCTCCAGCGAGATATATTTCGTTAAAGGGTTTGGTTTTCTCCACAATGGCTTGATTTGGTTTTTGTGTGAAGGAATATGATAATTTTTCGAAAAAGGTACAAAACTTTCGTTTCCCCCCATTTTGTTTCCCCCAATAAATTTCCCCCCAAGTTTCAAAGCTTGTGTTCCCTCCCAAACTCAATTTCTCTTGTCTAAATCCCAATTTCTCAAATCTTATACAATTTCTCTTATCCATTTCTATTGATAACAACCCTCAAATGTAACCAATTTCTCAAATCTTATCCATTTTCTCTTATCCATTTTCTCTTAACCAAAATCTCTTATACAACAACTCTTATCCAAAAACCCATGATAACATCCCTGTTTTATAATATAGATAGATAGATATATATATATATATATATATATAATAAAAAGAAAAAGAAATTTTTGTGTTTTTATGCGTAGACTAACGAACCCAAGCTAAGCTAATATCAAACCGAACGCCTCCCTGGCAACGGCGCCAAAAACTTGACCGGCGCCCCGTTTACGGTATGGGCGCGGTGTCGTTTTACCGCAAGTGCACGGTTAGTGTAGGGTGCGGGTTTATCGAACTCAGGGAGGTGGATGGCTTGAGTGGGTACTAGCCTCGCCTAGGTTGTGTGCTAGCTACGCGGATAATGTGGGTGAAGTGTAGAAATATAGAGAAGAAATAAAAAAGACACGAAAAGAATCCCCGCTAACACGGGCTAGAGCACTCATGACACTTGGCATTTGACTTGATCCAGGGTGAGACATTGCCCCAAAAGGTGGTACCTAGCGTCCATGGCCCGATATTCCGGTCGGTGCCAAGCACGCTGGGCCTACCCGGTTCCGGACGGTGGGCACTCCCGTGTCCATAAACACCTTCCGCAACCGGGAGCATTAAGGCCACAATGATATCTCCCAACACTTCGTCCAAGCCGCTCCCGCGCGCGAGGACTCGATGTCTACGCTGAGGGCGTGAGCTATGGCTAGGGAGTCAACCGCCAAGTTTATTCCCCCTCGGCCCGACGGTCAAAGGCGGTCTTTCTCCCGCCAATGACAATGAAACACCCCCGCGTAACCCTAATGGCCAAATAGGTCAAATGTGATTTCTAGCAATACATCGAAGCGGATCTTGACAGGACAAGCACCGGACCCCAATCCCCAACACATCTAGTGTGTTACCGTACGAATTGGACCCAGATTGCTAGAAATCCTCATTGACACATTTCATCGAACACGTGCCATGCAACCAAGCCAAATGTAACAACCCAAGCATCAATCCTACCCTAACCCGTATTAGGGTTCATCAAACACTACTCAATGGTGAATAACATAAAAACAAGCAATATAAAAGACATACAAACGTTCACCATCAAGCAACAATGAAAACAACTCAAAACAATAGAAAATAAGAGAAGAAAACACTTAGCTTGCAATTGAGTCTTCAATCCATTACAAGATTTATTAGAAGATAAAACCTAATCTAACCTACCCTAATCCTCCCAACAAAGGGGCTGAAAAAGCCCTAAAAACTAGAGGAGAATCCTCTCCAAGTCGTGCCCCCAACCCCTATTTAAAACCCCTCAAAAACCCTCTTGGGTCGGGTTCAAAACTGTCAAAAAAGGCCCACCCGATCGGGTGAAAACTCACCCGATCGGGTGGAACAAACAGAGAGCTCAGATACGCAGAAACATGTCTCACCCGGTCGGTTGACAAGTCAACCGATCGGTTGAAGTGAAATTCCAGACTGCAGCCAGTTTCAGCACATAGCTGCGCTTAGAAAATTCCAGAAAAATCTAGAAAAATCGGATTTGGGCATGCGACCTATCGTTGGAAAGCTAACGACGATGCCGACGCTAGAAAAATAAGAGATCACCCAAAATCCTTCTGGAATGGTAGAAGATCTTCAATGAATGAGCAGCGGTGCGCGAAAGCGGAAGAAAAGGCCACCCGATCGGTTGAGCCGCTTGTTGCTTTGCCCGTCGGGCTTCGGGAGCTTCAACCGGTCGCTGAGGAGAACGGGTGGTGTAATCGGGTCGTCCTTCGGAGGAATCGGCTACAGATGAACCGATCGGGTGAAGGTCACCCGATCGGTTGGAATTCAGCTCCATTTTCCCGAGAACTCTGTTGGGATGAACCGGTTGGCGAACCGATAGGTTGACCTTGCGCTTCGCTCCAGCTTCAGTCCGGGTCGGACACGCATGCATCACCCGATCGGTTGGCTGTGTCCAACCGATCGGGTGGGGGCTGAAAAGTGGCAATCTTGGTTGTTTGGCCCCCTGGATCACGCGTGATTCCTCCCGTTGCTCCGGGGACTTGAGATATCGTCGTTAAACGTCCCCTACGTGGGCAATCTCCTGCAAACATGGAGAAACAAAGAAAAGTGAAAGAAAACGAGAAAATACGAGAAAACGAATAAAAGACGGCGGAAAATACGGAGAAACACAAAAGAAAACGTGCGTGAATATATGAAATATAAACGCACGTCACCAACACATCTAGTGTGTCGTCGTACGAATTGGACCCAGATTGCTAGAAATCCCCATTGACACATTTCATCGAACACGTGCCATGCAACCAAGTCTAATGTAAATTTCCAAGCATCAATCTTACCCTAACCCGTATTAGGGTTCATCAATACTACTCCATGATGAAAAACATATAAACAAACAACACAAAAGACATACAAACATTCATCATGAAGCAAAAGAAATACAACACAAAAAATGGAGAACAAGAGAAAGAAATACTTATCTTGAGTTTGAATCTTCAATCCAATACAAGATTTATTAACAAAAAGACCTAATCTAATCTAACCTAAAGCTCACAAGAGAAAGGGGCAAAAGCCCTAAAAAAACTGAGAAGAGATCTCCCTTCAGTCGGCCAGCCTCGTGTATTTATACCCCCACTTCGAAACCCTAATGGTTCGGGTCCAAACCCGCAGAAAAAGCGTCACCCGATCGGTTGATAAGTCAACCGATCGGGTGATCTGTTACAAATAGTAAACAGAAAACGGCAGAGCTTCACCCGGTCAGATGAACCGGTCGGTTGAGTTCTTGGGGTGACCGGTTGGATCTTGGAGCCGTCGGGTGAAGCGATCGGTTGGACGCCCGTGTCTTCAGCTCTTCAACATCAGCTACAGATGAACCGATCGGGTGAGAGTCACCCGATCGGTTGGCATTTTGCTCGAAATAACAGAGAAAAGCCCCCCGCTGAACCGGTCTGTGAACCGGTCGGGTGACTTCCTTATGAGCTGCGGCAGAGACCGGGTGGTGCACGCATGCATCACCCGCTCGGTTGGAGATGACCAACCGACCGGGTGAGGGGCTGAAAGATGAATTCTTTGACGTTTGACCCCCTGGATCACGCGCGACTCCTCCCATTGCTCCGGGGACTTGAGATATCATCGTTAAACGTCCCCTACACGGTCAATCTCCTGCAAACACGGATAAACTAAGAAAAGTGAAAGAAAACGGGAAAATACACGAAAACGGATAAGAGACGGCGGAAAAACACGAAGAAACACAAAAGAAAACATGCGTGAATATATGAAATATAAAAGCACATCAAAATCCCCCAAGCTGAACTCTTCCTCGTCCTCGAGGAAGACGAGTGAGAGTAGGAGCTCGGAGGGGAAAAATAAAGAGAAAGAGAGAAAAAGAAAACTCTATATCCTAGATCCCCCGTAAGGGCAAACAAAATCAAACACGCCACACGAAGCAAGCATACGACAATACATAACACTAAACCAAGGAATGTGAGTCCAAACAAGTGTCATGGGCCCACGCGGTGAAGCGCGAGTGAGCGTGGTCGTGTGCTAGTAAATGGTATCACTATCTACATTGTGCAATAAAGCTTCATATACACATATCCAAGATATGACCCAAATATCGATTCGAATTGAATCAAGCGGTGAATATATGGTTCAAGCATGCATGAGAATAGAGAGAGAATCGAAACATATCATGCGTTAGGGACTCCACAACTAGGGTTAAGGAAATCACCACACTAAAGCCTAGATAATTGCTAAAAAGTTCCTAAGCCAAGTGTTTTCGAAAACGATGGGGGTTGAGATGATGTGGAGTAGAACACTCGGTGCAAATTCTCGCCTTCCCTTTATTCTTGGCAAGTAGGAAAATATTCACACGGGAATTTTTTTGGGTTTTGGGTATTTGTATTTTTTTTCTTTTCTTTTCATTTCTCATCTTTTTGGGTTTTTCTTTTCTTTTCTCCTTTTTTTGGATTTTTGGGAATTGGGATATTTACATGTGTACTCTCCCAAGTAGGAGAACGGTACACGACGAGGGGATTTGCACCAAGTAAAACAAAAAAGAAATCAGAATCTAAACACTTGGGCAAAGGAAACTATTCTCGCTAATTAGAGCATGGCCTAAATGGGTTATCCTAGTCCTTAATTGTGGAATCCCGACACATGCGAAATGGAGTATACGATATATATAGCATGCATATAGAAGCAGACATTAGAAGCAAATACCGCATATTCAATATCGAAGCATGATAATCTAGGGGTCAACCAAGGGTAGGTATATAAATCAACATCACAAAGTAGAAGCACACTATAAGCTAGACACGACACACGACTCACATAAAAGCAAAGTGGACCCACGAAGCGTGAAATGCAAGAGGACTCGATAACCTAGGGTTAGTGAGTGTGATTATCGATGCCATGCTAGGTGCGTGTGATTTTGTGGCACTTCATCATATGGGGTCATCTCTAGGAGAGAGAGAGAGAGAGAGAGAGAGAGAGAGAGAGAGAGAGAGAGAGAGAGAGAACAAAAGATGAGAAGAAAAAGAAAAACACGATGGAAAACGACTCAAAAACGAAGAAAAACGACACAAATGACGCACGAAGTGCGACTCCCCCAAGCTGAAACTTGCATTGTCCTCAATGCAATAGTAGTGAATACGGGGGGGCAATGAAAATGGGGGGAGTTACGCACCGACACAAAAAATGAAAAACACGAAAAACACATGAGCGAAACTAAAAAATAAAGAAAAAGAAACACTCAAATAAAAGGTATAAAACACGACAAAAGAACACCTAGACACAAACACACAACAACGACACACGAAAACATGCACACAAAAGTCGATTTCCCCCAAGCTGAACATGACAATGCTAGCAAAATGATATGATCAATGTGATGCAGAAATATGCTAGGGAAAAATCGGAAAAGAAAGATATCAGAATGCAGGAGAGACAGTGTGCTCATTCTCCTCGGAAGAGGAAGAGGGTGAAATGATAGAAGGGCACGACATGAAGGGTTATTATGATGCAAAAGCAAATCCTAGATACGCTCCCCTCGCTAACGAGAGGAGAGGAGATTATTCAAATCTAAAATAGAAAGCGGTAAATTTTTACACTACTGGATTATGATACACCTGAGCATAGGCGGATCCAAGATCTCAAGCGGAGCAGGAAGCTGCTCTCCCTGTTCTTTTTGTGGCTCCGCCAATGTTCCGGTGCCACGAACACCAACGAACTCCAGCAATGCTCCCACAAGCTTCTCTCGATGATGTCCACCTAAATCATTCGAAAGAAAAGGAGCATCAGTCCGTGATGAAAAATTCTTCCCCGCGATAAATGTATCCCAAAGAGTATCATCAAAGTGAAATGTAAAGCGTGGAATAAGTTGACGATGACTCCCTGAGAATGTGGTGCTATGCCCTGGTGGTGACGCGATGATATCATGCCCACGTCTAGTGGCGAGCTCGTCTGGTGCTGACATGCCCTGACGTATCTCCATATAATGTGAATCTGGATCTAATGGAGCATATGTCATGTCAGTAGTATCTAAATCTAAAAATATGGGGAATGTAATACGAGATTCAGAAATAGGGTCTAAAAGATCTCCCTGAGTGGGAGCAGTAAGCTCTGGTGGATGCGATGCCTCTGGTGGAGTGAGGATGAGCTGTGGATGTAGTGGTAGAGGCAAGGGGGCATGAGGCTCAACAGAATGAGTCATGACGTTCACTGCTCCACGCTCTCCCTCCTCGTCGATATGGACATCCTCCATGGCCTCCTCAGCACCGTACGTCTCAAGAATTATACCTGCATATGGAAGGGGACTCATATCAAATTTTTCAAATTGTAAACCATAAGAGTTACCTTCCGTGGCGCAAGTTGTAGATGATGTATGAGACGCGACTGCTTCACCCCCAAAAGTAGAAGTGGTAGGTGGAGATGGAATTGGTGGATCCACCTGGCCCTGGGTTACCGTGGAATCCTCCATCAATAACTCAAGGATAGATTTCTGAGGTGGAGATGAGGGTGATGGTGTTGTATGGCCTTGATTTACAAAGGAATTCGCCACTAACAACTCAAGATCAGGCGCATGTGGTGGAAGTGGAAGTGGTGGATTCATCTGGCCTTGGTTTAAAATATTGCCATCCAATAATAATTCAAGGTCAGATATCGGTGGGGGGAGTGGTGATGGAAGTGGAGGTGATAACCAGCACATCTGAGTTGCAATGGAGTTTTCCAAGAATAATTCAAGGCTCGATCTTGGTGGAGGATGGGGTGTGAAAATTTGGGGGTAAGGATGGGAGGATTTTTGATGTAGGTCGTGGGTATATGAGTGTGGGGTGTAGGGTTGGGCACTGAATTGGCAATGGATGGCCGTGTGTCCCTGTATCCCACAAGCTTCGCAAACCGCCACGACCTGTGAATAATTCTCATATCCCCCCATCTGAGCACCATATGGCATATAAGCATCAAAATTTCCGATGTACGATCCATCGGGCATCCACATAGCTCACCTGACAAACAAAAATTTTGGCTACGACAAGCGCGTCAGTGGTACAAAGAATAGCACAAATTTATAATGGTGGTAAGGAAAGAATCTGTTTATTGTAGTTAGTTATTTATTTTTATTTTTTTTGCGTAGTCTAACGAACCTAAGCTAAGCTAATATCAAACCGAACGCCTCCCCGGCAACGGCGCCAAAAACTTGACCGGCGCCCCTTTTACGGTTTGGGCGCGGTGTCGTTTTACCGCAAGTGCACGGTTAGTGTAGGGTGCGGGTATATCGAACACAGGGAGGTGGATGGCTTGAGTGGCTACTAGCCTCGCCTAGGTCGTGCGCTAGCTACGTGGATGATATGGGTGGAAGTGTAGAAATAAAAGAAAGAAATAAAAATGACACAAAATGAATCCCCGCTAACACGGGCTAGGGCACTCATGACACTTGGCATTTGACTTGATCCAGGGTGAGACATTGCCCCAAAAGGTGGTACCTAGCGTCCATGGCCTGATATTCCGGTCGGTGCCAAGCACGCTAGGCCTACCCGGTTCTGGACGGTGGGCACTCCCGTGTCCATAAACACCTTCCGCAACCGGGAGCATTAAGGCCACAATGATATCTCCCAACACTTCGTCCAAGCCGCTCCCGCGCGTGAGGACTCGATGTCTACGCTGGGGGCGTGAGCTATGGCTAGGGGGTCATCCGCCAAGTTTATTCCCTCTTGGCCCGACGGTCAGAGGCGGTCTTTCTCCCGCCAATGACAATGAAACACCCCCGCGTAACCCTAATGGCCAAATAGGTCAAATATGATTTCTAGCAATACATCGTAGCGGATCTTGACAGGACAAGCACCGGACCCCAATCCCCAACACATCTAGTGTGTCGTCGTACGAATTGGACCCAGATTGCTAGAAATCCCCATTGACACATTTCATCGAACACATGCCATGCAACCAAGTCTAATGTAAATTTCCAAGCATCAATATTACCCTAACCCGTATTAGGGTTCATCAATGCTACTCCATGATGAAAAACATATAAACAAACAACACAAAAGACATACAAACATTCATCATGAAGCAAAAGAAATACAACACAAAAAATGGAGAACAAGAGAAAGAAATACTTATCTTGAGTTTGAATCTTCAATCCAATACAAGATTTATTAACAAAAAGACCTAATCTAATCTAACCTAAAGCTCACAAGAGAAAGGGGCAAAAGCCCTAAAAAAACTGAGAAGAGATCTCCCTTCAGTCGGCCAGCCTCGTGTATTTATACCCCCACTTCGAAACCCTAATGGTTCGGGTCCAAACCCGCAGAAAAAGCGTCACCCGATCGGTTGACAAGTCAACCGATCGGGTGATCTGTTACAAATAGTAAACAGAAAACGGCAGAGCTTCACCCGGTCAGATGAACCGGTCGGTTGAGTTCTTGGGGTGACCGGTTGGATCTTGGAGCCGTCGGGTGAAGCGATCGGTTGGACGCCCGTGTCTTCAGCTCTTCAACATCAGCTACAGATGAACCGATCGGGTGAGAGTCACCCGATCGGTTGGCATTTTGCTCGAAAAAACAGAGAACAGCCCCCCGCTGAACCGGTCTGTGAACCGGTCGGGTGACTTCCTTATGAGCTGCGGCAGAGACCGGGTGGTGCACGCGTGCATCACCCGATCGGTTGGAGATGACCAACCGACCGGGTGAGGGGCTGAAAGATGAATTCTTTGACGTTTGACCCCCTGGATCACGCGCGACTCCTCCCGTTGCTCCGGGGACTTGAGATATCATCGTTAAACGTCCCCTACACGGTCAATCTCCTGCAAACACGGATAAACTAAGAAAAGTGAAAGAAAACGGGAAAATACACGAAAACGGATAAGAGACGGCGGAAAAACACGAAGAAACACAAAAGAAAACGTGCGTGAATATATGAAATATAAACGCACGTCAAAATCCCCCAAGCTGAACTCTTCCTCGTCCTCGAGGAAGACGAGTTAGAGTAGGTGCTCGGAGGGGAAAAATAAAGAGAAAGAGAGAAAAAGAAAACTCTATATCCTAGATCCCCCGTAAGGGCAAACAAAATCAAACACGCCACATGAAGCAAGCATACGACAATACATAACACTAAACCAAGGAATGTGAGTCCAAACAAGTGTCATGGGCCCACGCGGTGAAGCGCGAGTGAGCGTGGTCGTGTGCTAGTAAATGGTATCACTATCTACATTGTGCAATAAAGCTTCATATACACATATCCAAGATATGACCCAAATATCGATTCGAATTGAATCAAGCGGTGAATATATGGTTCAAGCATGCATGAGAATAGAGAGAGAATCGAAACATATCATGCGTTAGGGACTCCACAACTAGGGTTAAGGAAATCACCACACTAAAGCCTAGATAATTGCTAAAAAGTTCCTAAGCCAAGTGTTTTCGAAAACGATGGGGGTTGAGATGATGTGGAGTAGAACACTCTGTGCAAATTCTCGCCTTCCCCTTATTCTTGGCAAGTAGGAAAATATTCACACGGGAATTGTTTTGGGTTTTGGGTATTTGTATTTTTTTTTCTTTTCTTTTCATTTCTCATCTTTTTGGGTTTTTCTTTTCTTTTCTCCTTTTTTTGGATTTTTGGGAATTGGGATATTTACATGTGTACTCTCCCAAGTGGGAGAACGGTACACGACGAGGGGATTTGCACCAAGTAAAACAAAAAAGAAATCAGAATCTAAACACTTGGGCAAAGGAAACTATTCTCGCTAATTAGAGCATGGCCTAAATGGGTTATCCTAGTCCTTAATTGTGGAATCCCGACACATGCGAAATGAAGTATACGATATATATAGCATGCATATAGAAGCAGACATTAGAAGCAAATACCGCATATTCAATATCGAAGCATGATAATCTAGGGGTCAACCAAGGGTAGGTATATAAATCAACATCACAAAGTAGAAGCACACTATAAGCTAGACACGACTCACGACTCACATAAAAGCAAAGTGGACCCACGAAGCGTGAAATGCAAGAGGACTCGATAACCTAGGGTTAGTGAGTGTGATTATCGATGCCATGCTAGGTGCGTGTGATTTTGTGGCACTTCATCATATGGGGTCATCTCTAGGAGAGAGAGAGAGAGAGAGAGAGAGAACAAAAGATGAGAAGAAAAAGAAAAACACGATGGAAAACGACTCAAAAACGAAGAAAAACGACACAAATGACGCACGAAGTGCGACTCCCCCAAGCTGAAACTTGCATTGTCCTCAATGCAATAGTAGTGAATACGGGAGGGCAATGAAAATGGGGGGGAGTTACGCACCGACACAAAAAATGAAAAACACGAAAAACACATGAGCGAAACTAAAAATAAAGAAAAAGAAACACTCAAATAAAAGGTATAAAACACGACAAAAGAACACCTAGACACAAACACACAACAACGACACACGAAAACATGCACACAAAAGTCGATTTCCCCCAAGATGAACATGACAATGCTAGCAAAATGATATGATCAATGTGATGCAGAAATATGCTAGGGAAAAATCGGAAAATAAAGATATCAGAATGCAGGAGAGACAGTGTGCTCATTCTCCTCGGAAGAGGAAGAGGGTGAAATGATAGAAGGGCACGACATGAAGGGTTATTATGATGCAAAAGCAAATCCTAGATACGCTCCCCTCGCTAACGAGAGGAGAGGAGATTATTCAAATCTAAACTAGAAAGCGGTAAATTTTTACACTACTGGATTATGATACACCTGAGCATAGGCGGATCCAAGATCTCAAGCGGAGCAGGAAGCTGCTCTCCCTGTTCTTTTTGTGGCTCCGCCAATGTTCCGGTGCCACGAACACCAACGAACTCCAGCAATGCTCCCACAAGCTTCTCTCGATGATGTCCACCTAAATCATTCGAAAGAAAAGGAGCATCAGTCCGTGATGAAAAATTCTTCCCCGCAATAAATGTATCCCAAAGAGTATCATCAAAGTGAAATGTAAAGCGTGGAATAAGTTGACGATGACACCCTGAGAATGTGGTGCTATGCCCTGGTGGTGACACGATGATATCATGCCCACGTTTAGTGGCGAGCTCGTCTGGTGCTGACATGCCCTGACGTATCTCCATATAATGTGAATCTGGATCTAATGGAGCATATGTCATGTCAGTAGTATCTAAATCTAAAAATATGGGGAATGTAATACGAGATTCAGAAATAGGGTCTAAAAGATCTCCCTGAGTGAGAGCAGTAAGCTCTGGTGGATGCGATGCCTCTGGTGGAGTGAGGATGAGCTGTGGATGTAGTGGTAGAGGCAAGGGGGCATGAGGCTCAACAGAATGAGTCATGACGTTCACTGCTCCACGCTCTCCCTCCTCGTCGATATGGACATCCTCCATGGCCTCCTCAGCACCATACGTCTCAAGGATTATACCGGCATAAGGAAGGGGACTCATATCAAATTTTTCAAATTGTAAACCATAAGAGTTACCTTCCGTGGCGCAAGTTGTAGATGATGTATGAGACGCGACTGCTTCACCCCCAAAAGTAGAAGTGGTAGGTGGACATGGAATTGGTGGATCCACCTGGCCCTGGGTTACCGTGGAATCCTCCATCAATAACTCAAGGATAGATTTCTGAGGTGGAGATGAGGGTGATGGTGTTGTCTGGCCTTGATTTACAAAGGAATTCGCCACTAACAACTCAAGATCAGGCGCATGTGGTGGAAGTGGAAGTGGTGGAGTCATCTGGCCTTGGTTTAAAATATTGTCTTCCAATAATAATTCAAGGTCAGATATCGGTGGGGAGAGTGGTGATGGAAGTGGAGGTGATAACCAGCGCATCTGAGTTGCAATGGAGTTTTCCAAGAATAATTCAAGGCTCGATCTTGGTGGAGGATGGGGTGTGAAAATTTGGGGGTAAGGATGGGAGGATTCTTGATGTAGGTCGTGGGTATATGAGTGTGGGGTGTAGGGTTGGGCACTGAATTGGCAATGGATGGCCGTGTGTCCCTGTATCCCACAAGCTTCGCAAACCGCCACGACCTGTGAATAATTCTCATATCCCCCCATCTGAGCACCATATGGCATATAAGCATCAAAATTTCCGATGTACGATCCATCGGGCATCCACATAGCTCACCTGACAAACAAAAATTTTGGCTACGACAAGCGCGTCAGTGGTACAAAGAATAGCACAAATTTATAATGGTGGTAAGGAAAGAATCTGTTTATTGTAGTTATTTATTTATTTTTTTTTGCGTAGTCTAACAAACCCAAGCTAAGCAAATATCAAACCGAACGCCACCCCGGCAACGGCGCCAAAAACTTGACCGGCGCCCCGTTTACGGTTTGGGCGCGGTGTCGTTTTACCGCAAGTGCACGGTTAGTGTAGGGTGCGGGTATATCGAACACAGGGAGGTGGATGGCTTGAGTGGCTACTAGCCTCGCCTAGGTCGTGTGCTAGCTACGCGGATGATATGGGTGGAAGTGTAGAAATAAAAGAAATAAATATAAATGACACAAAATGAATCCCCGCTAACACAGGCTAGGGCACTCATGACACTTGGCATTTGACTTGATCCAGGGTGAGACATTGCCCCAAAAGGGGGTACCTAGCGTCCATGGCCCGATATTCCGGTCGGTGCCAAGCACGCTAGGCCTACCCGGTTCCGGACGGTGGGCACTCCCGTGTCCATAAACACCTTCCGCAACCGGGAGCATTAAGGCCACAATGATATCTCCCAACACTTCGTCCAAGCCGCTCCCGCGCGCGAGGACTCGATGTCTACGCTGGGGGCGTGAGCTATGGCTAGGGGGTCAACCGCCAAGTTTATTCCCCCTTGGCCCGACGGTCAAAGGCGGTCTTTCTCCCGCCAATGACAATGAAACACCCACACGTAACCCTAATGGCCAAATAGGTCAAATGTGATTTCTAGCAATACATCGAAGCGGATCTTGACAGGACAAGCACCGGACCCCAATCCCCAACACATCTAGTGTGTCGTCGTACGAATTGGACCCAGATTGCTAGAAATCCCCATTGACACATTTCATCGAACACGTGCCATGTAACCAAGTCTAATGTAAATTTCCAAGCATCAATCTTACCCTAACCCGTATTAGGGTTCATCAATACTACTCCATGATGAAAAACATATAAACAAACAACACAAAAGACATACAAACATTCATCATGAAGCAAAAGAAATACAACACAAAAAATGGAGAACAAGAGAAAGAAATACTTATCTTGAGTTTGAATCTTCAATCCAATACAAGATTTATTAACAAAAAGACCTAATCTAATCTAACCTAAAGCTCACAAGAGAAAGGGGCAAAAGCCCTAAAAACTGAGAAGAGATCTCCCTTCAGTCGGACAGCCTCGTGTATTTATACCCCCACTTCGAAACCCTAATGGTTCGGGTCCAAACTCACAGAAAAAGCGTCACTCGATCAGTTGACAAGTCAACCGATCGGGTGATCTGTTACAAATAGTAAACAGAAAACGGCAGAGCTTCACCCGGTCAGATGAATCGGTCGGTTGAGTTCTTGGGGTGACCGGTTGGATCTTGGAGCCGTCGGGTGAAGCGATCGGTTGGACGCCCGTGTCTTCAGCTCTTCAACATCAGCTACAGATGAACCGATCGGGTGAGATTCACCCGATCGGTTGGCATTTTGCTCGAAAAAACAGAGAACAGCCCCCCGCTGAACCGGTCTGTGAACCGGTCGGGTGACTTCCTTATGAGCTGCGACAGAGACCGGGTGGTGCACGCGTGCATCACCCGATCGGTTGGAGATGACCAACCGACCGGGTGAGGGGCTGAAAGATGAATTCTTTGACGTTTGACCCCCTGGATCACGCGCGACTCCTCCCGTTGCTCCGGGGACTTGAGATATCATCGTTAAACGTCCCCTACACGGTCAATCTCCTGCAAACACGGATAAACTAAGAAAAGTGAAAGAAAACGGGAAAATACACGAAAACGGATAAGAGACGGCGGAAAAACACGAAGAAACACAAAAGAAAACGTGCGTGAAAATATGAAATATAAACGCACGTCAAGTGGGGATGCGGGCTGTGCTCTCAGTCTGATCGAGAGCTTCTCTCGGTCGGAGCAAGTGAACGGGGCAGCTGCGATGCAGTGGCTGGGTGCGGGGGCGGCGATCGGTCTAAGCAGGGGAACGGAGGCTGTTTCTTCGGTCGTGCGGCAGATGTTCGTCGCAACGTTGCGACGATTTGTCGCAATGTCAAATTTGGTTTTTGGAAGCGGCTAGGGTTATTTTCTTGCGAAAATAGGTCTTCTAGAGGTTGTTTATATAGTGTAGATGTGTTGACTAGGTCTATGGCTAATCCTAATGGGATTAGGAGTTTAAAATAATTTAAAATTTGAATATCACCTTCTCCAACTCACCCAAGGCTAGGGTGCGGCCCAAATGAGCTGGAAATTGGCTCAAAAATTCTTTAAAACGTTTTAAACTCAAATAAATTTTCTTTGGCAGAAATTAATTTAAAACCTAACTTTTAAAAATATATTAAACCTTGCTAAAAATATAAAAGTGATCAAATGAACTCCAAAAATTATAAAATAAATATCGTGGTGATCGTGATGATGAAAGGAAGCTAACTAAGAAGACGGATCTCAATTTTGACGTAGGACGACGAAACTAAAAATAGAAACGTCTCCCGTCAAAAGTGAAAATCGTCACGTCTCATCGAGTAAGATTAAATTATGGGAAAACGACTCGAGAAATGTCGTTCCAAGATAATGCCACTATTTAATACTCTCAGATACGTTCACAACGGCATATCACACAAAAGTTTTTGCAAATAAATAATGTCTAAAATAAACACGTGCACGGCCAAAAGCACGTGCACGAACAAAGTACAACGAAAACAGACCGTTACAGATTCCACCCTTTGGCTAGAGTGGCTGTACGGGCCAACTCTTACGCTCAAGTGACCGTTTATCCCTACCCCTCCACGTGTGTCGAGCAAGGGCATTACCCCCGAACATGTAATGCTCGCTTCTGGATCACGAGCCAGGAAGTGTTTTTAACACGTATGGCATAGGGTTATGCCCGCATAACGGGTGCCTAGCCGGTAACACGGAAACACGGATTTGCAAAAGGATTTGTAGCGTGTGCTACGATGCAACATGCAACATGATATGTAAAATGGATGCACATGACAATTATTCGAATGCAATTGCGTACTGTTAAAGAAAATTAAACATGACAGGCAATTTTATGACATGGCATGACAATGGAAATTCTAGCTTCGTTGTCAAGCTAGAATTCGAATTTGCGCCTAGACCGCTATCATTTCACGGTCTAGTCTCTTTCACGCTAAAAAAGTATTGTCCTAAAGACATGGCCTAAAGCAAGGTTGGCAAGTTTCACTTGCCTGGTACCGAAGTTGTTCTTTGACGAGAGTCATGAGATCGGTATCCTACGGTAATTGGGTTTGCTGTATTGGCAAAACGGAAAATTAGAATTTAAGATCTAATCCACATTTGTATTGAAAACGTATAACGTCTAGTAATCAATTTTTATTAGGTTTCTAAATTACGGTGAGGGTTATGGGGAGATTAAAGGTAGATCTACTAACCGTTTACGAAACGAAAATCGAGACGCCTACGGATCCGCGGTAGAAGAAGATCTCGACGATTTCCGGGTTGCCGTTGCCAAACCGAGCTTAGCACGACAACGGAAGAGCGATCCGGAAGAACTATGGTTGAAGAGAATTCCTTGCAGCCGAAATGCTACAGATCTGGAGATTAGGGCAAATCTGGAGCAAAAGTGGGTTCTAGGGTTTTGGGGTTGGTCGGCGGCGTGGTGCCGGTGCAACGGGGGAGAGAGGAAGCTCGGTAGGGTGAAGGAAGGCTAGGGGAAGGTTGGGGGATGATTGGGGAAGAAGAAGAGCTTGGAGAAGTGAAGAAAGAATATGAAGGGTCGGGGTTTAAATAAAATGAAAAGGCGGCGGCTACAACTTAACCTAGGTTTACATGGCTATTTAGTCGGTCAGAGAAGGGTGGTCGACCGATTAGTTTATGATCTAGTCGGTCGGTCGTCCAACTGACACAAACTAAAATCAAACAGTGAACAGTGTCTGTACAGGGAAGGCATGATTAGTCGGTCTATGAAGACCCGTCGACCGACTTTTTTGGGATCTAGTCGGTCAGTGATTGTTCATGAACCGACTAAGGGTCGAATAAGATAGAAAATGAGTACTGACAGTTATTCGGTCCGAGTACAAGACCTGACCGACTAGTTTGGCAACTAGTCGGTCAAAGAACGTGCTTAGACCGACTAAACGTAAACAGTAACTCAGTCGAAATTTACTGACAAGAACTAGTCAGTCTGAGAAGTATTGTCGACCGACTAGATTGCAATCTAGTCGGTTGGCTCTCCTTCATGAACCGACTAAGATGCACCAGAAGTGCCGATTTGAAGCGCGAAGCTTCGGGAAGATTCCTATGGCCTTTAGGAACACCCTAGCACTAAGATTAAGACGTTATGAAGTTAATCGTAAGGTTTTCTAACGGGAAAAACACACAAAGAGGGAAACATCCAATATTATTCACATAAAATAGTCATTACAAAACCGGTCGTTACAGCATTGCTTGAAGCTCGGCTGCTAGTGTCCACATCGTTCTTCCTAAACTCATTGCTCGTCAGAGCGTTGGAAACCTCTTTGAATTTGATCGATTCCTTACCATGGGTAAGAACCGAGACCAAGGACTCATACTCGATGTATAGAGAGTTGAGGAGAATCATCATCGTGTCTTCATCATCGACCTTCACGTCGATGTTCCTGAGGTCGGTAAGAAGCTTGTTGTAGTAGTCGAGGTGTTCCTCCATAGAAACCCCTTCGTTTAACTTCAAACGGAAAAGCTTCTTCTTCAAGTGCAGCCGATTCTGGATGTTCTTCTTCATGTACTTGCCGTCGAGCTCCTTCCAGAACTTGCTTGCACTTGTCTCCTCCATATATGTGAATTTCTTCTCCTTCCACAAATACAGGCAGATGGTACCACATGCACACTTATTTAGAGTTTTCCACTCCTGATCGGACATACTTGTCGGCTTCTCGTCCAATGCAATGTCTTGGCCAAGTTGGTTCAAGATATAGATGATTTCGCATCTCCACATACTGAAGTTGATCTTTCCATCAAACTTATCAATTTTGAACTTTATGTTAGACACAATAGTCCGAGAAGATGAATAATACCCAAAAGTCGACACCTTTGAGGAGTTTTCATTGCCACCGTTATGCATCTTATTTTCCTACGTTGATCTCCAACACCTTTCGGCTTTGATACCAATTTATTATGCGTCTGAAACCACCTGCTCCCGCCAATTCATCTGAATAGGAGTAATAGGATAAGGTACACATGCAGCAGAATACACATGATCGTGGAGATCGTGGACGAAAGATAAGATTGCTTTTAGGCCATGGTCCGGCCAAGGGGAACACCAGTGAACTTTATTATCAAAAGGAGAAAACAAATACAACTCTTCATTCTTCATCCAATAAAGAAAAAGCACAAAATGATCTCTCCAAAAGCTCACAATACAATCTCTCTTGAAGTTTGCTCTCACAATGGCCGCTCAAACTCTCCCTATGTGTTCCACACAAAAACCTAACCTAAAACAACCTATTTATAACCAAAGGTTACAATAGGTCTCGTCATTGGCTAGGAATTCCTAAGGATACAGATCCTGACAATTACAGCATCCTATCCAATTACCGCTCTATGCAATTAATGTTGCCGCATCCTAGTGGGCTTCTATTGGATCCTTGTGGGCTGCATCCCGATGGGCTCCCTTCGACCGAACGATCTTCCTTCTGTATCAAATGATCGAAGTGTCGATCCATCTGTACGAGCTTCCATCCTTCCAGCCTCCATACGACCGTTTGACTGAACACGGACTCTAACCACATTACGACCCAATGCTGAACGTTCGACCCTCAGATTCGCACTGATGACCGAACGACCAACTGCGATGTAGAAGCCACATGCCCAGCATCCTCGTATCTGAATTTTACAGAGTCAGATAGGTCGAATCCGAGCACAGTCTAGTTATCTCTGCATAAGATAACTCGTCTGCATTACGACTGCTTCTCCTGCGCCGAATCGAGCCAACTTCTCCACAGCAAAAGTGCCATACCCTGTTTGTGCAACACGTGTATCTCCCTATACCTATGAGTATATGTGTAGTTGTTGTGTATCATTCTTTAACATGCATGTGTGTGGGTATATGTTTGTGTATTGGTATATGCTTGTATATTGAGATGTGGTTATGTATATATATATATATATATATCTATGTTTGTGTATTGGTGCATATATGTGGTGTGTAGTGTGGTATAGCTATAGCAATATAGTAAGTATATGAAGTGTGTATGCATTGGATGTCATGGTTGTAATTATACAACTAAGTTGAAGGGCATTTGTGTAGGAGGGACCTATTAGAAAAAGTTTAGCATAGTGAGGGGTTAAGTATAATTTGCACAAGGGTATAGAAATAAATGCTTGGCATGAGAGGGTTCTTCATAAATTTTCCATTTCTAAGGAATATTCCATGGCATATCCTATTCTATTCTTAAGATAAAAGACAAAGAAGAGAAGAGAAAGAAAAGAAAATAAGAGGAAAGAAAAGGAGGAAAAATATAGAAATCCCTTCCCTTTCTCTTTCTTTTTCTTCCCTTATTCCTTAATTTTTCTTCTCTTTTTCTTGTCATTTTCATTCTCCCCCTCCCAATATGCCTTTTGCTCATTTTTCTCAAGAGAAAATCACACCCTCACCTCCTTTAGTAGCCTAGTCGAAGATAGTAACATATGGGTTGTGTGAGCTTAAAAAGAAGAAGTTTTCATGGGCAAGTTAGGAGCTTTTAGAGTTGAAGCTTGGAGGGACCTTTCATGGGGATTTTTAGCAGATGAAAGGAAGCTTCTTTAAGGTAGGGAACCTAACCACTATGGCATCGTATTCAATTTTAATATCTTCCCATGAATCTCTATATGTTGTTGGTGTCCATGCTCTGTTTTATCTTTGTAATATGCATAACTCTCTCTTTAATCATCCAAAAATTACAAATTAATATAATATGGAAAGTTCATCAAGTTAATTGCAACTTTTATGAAGAGACTAACCTTAGATTCTGGCTGCAACTAGACTTAAATTGCTACTATGTGTCATAGTGTCAGATTTATCCAGAATCTTCATACTGTCACCAAAAATGGGATATCTCCAACTCTATTGTCCAATAGCTATGACCTTGGTCACTTCTGGAAGATAACTTCAATGATTACAACTTTTATGTTTTGACTTCACTGAGAATCTGGCGGTAGGTTGATGAATTCAGCAGCTCTTTAGAGCTCAACAATTCTGTCTTAAAAATAGATTCTGCATACCGAGGGGTTTATCCCATATTAATTAGCTTACTAGCCCAAAAATTATGAAACATGGTATCTGAGTAGAGAACTTCAATATCTACACCTTTCATTTAATGAGTTTCATCAAATTTATAAAAGAAAATGATGATATCTGCAATTGTTTATGAGTGTTTACATTTTCCTACAATCTGAGGTGTTAAAGTGATGCTTCAAACTACGTATTGCTGAAAATCTGTGTCAGTGGAGGGTGCATGTTTGGCATGTCATGAAGAGATAATGTTGTGATGGAAGTTATGATGGGCATGGCACATGATGCATGACACATGGTGAGAGAATGAGGAAATTGGGAAGGGAGAGAGAATGTGGGAATGAACAACCATGCCATTCATGATCTCTCAGCGAAACATATATGTTGATGCAATTGTATTCTCTTCTTGTAATGTTTTATATCTTTCAAATTACTTGTATGCCCATGTTTAGACACACTCACTTCAATGCATGTTGGTTTTATGCACATTTGCCTTTTTATGCACATTTGCCTCTATGTTACACTTGTAAAATTGCACAAGCAATAATATTGAACAAATAAACTCTTGGGATGTCTTATTCCTCTCTAAGGAGGGTGACCTCTCAAGACGGGGTTTGAGGGAAAATATGAGTAAATGTAGCCATGATTACTGGACATGTGAGAATTTGATGAGATATGTGATGTCCACAGTGCAATGTATGATGTCATGATGTGTGTTGATTTTATCTCACTCCCACTAGAGTAATGGGGGAGTTCGAGAGGCCCCCTTAAAATTCATCAGTACTCGTGTACCTCTGACAGGTAGTTTGAGTGTCACCCCACCTTGGGGTGAGGTCCATGTCCTTACGTCATGCAGATACTTAGATTTCCAAAAAGCATAACCAAACCTAAGATACTCAAATCTACATAATAAGCATGTAAATAACACCTCCACTTGTTTTAGTTGTACTTGTTTTTATGCTCTCCTTATGCTTACGAATGTGTTGTAGTTAATTTTCTTTCCCTTATATATATGCCTTTCTGTTCCACTTTATCCAGTTGAATAATATGCAATACTAGTTAGGCATCCCTATTGGATACGCTTTGACGTACCATCCCCTCTTTCCATAGGTAGCAGATGGCTGGAGATCCTGGGAGACTTTTGAGCATGGAGCTAGGGGTGTGGGTAGTTTAGGGGGTTGAGTTGTACTCTGGGGTCGTGGAGTTGGGTATTATCCTTTGGAGGTGGGCTTTGAGTTGAAGACGGTTGTTGTATATTTGTATTAGATATTGTATTTGACTTGTATTAATAATATGGATGAATGATACATTTTGTTGTTGTGCTCTTTTTATTGTGATGTCGTGTTGTTCTTCTCTGTGATTGGAGCATTACTGGTACTATCCCAGCATATATGTAGTGGCCTACCTCTTTT
The DNA here is from genome assembly GCA_030789695.1 of Scilla litardierei. Taxonomy (NCBI): domain Eukaryota; kingdom Viridiplantae; phylum Streptophyta; class Magnoliopsida; order Asparagales; family Asparagaceae; genus Scilla; species Scilla litardierei. Next base: position 32,678,821 of record CM061136.1, read on the forward strand.
TGTTCCTCTCTCTTCTCCTTCTTTCTCTTTAACCTTGCCACTCCATAGGATACTGGGATAGATTCGTACTTCCTGGGTATCCTGGAGAGAAGGGGGTAACAAAAGGTCGCAGGAGGCCAAGGCCGTAAGGGGTCGAGGAGGTGCAACAGGGGGCCGAGGTCGCAGTGGACAGAGGTTACTGGGGGGGCCGAGGTCGCATGGGACCGATGATGTACCACAGGGGGCAAGGCCGTTGGGGGCCGAGGAGGCTTTTCTCTGATGATGTGTCGCTGGGGTCGAGGCCGCTGGGGGACCGAGGAGGCTGTGCTCTGATGATTGTGGAGGAGGTAGTTCTTCATTGGAGCTGTGTGATGGTGTGACAATGCGACATGTATATGGATCAAACCAATGGGGAAGGTTGCCACATGGAACAGACTCCATCTGTGACATGGTGGCCGCGAGCACGCCGGAGGGAAACAGCTGCTGCTGGAGCATTACTTGGTGCATCATGGCTTGCTGCTCCTACTGCTTCAACCTATAATTCATTTTCTCCCCCTATAAATTCAAAAATCAGAACAGCAGCTCACAAGGTAAAAGAGGTAAAAGCCCTAGAAATGGGGAATCGAGGAGATCAATGGGCGTTAGCGAGCTGAATATTTTGAAAATTAATTGATCAGAGCGCTCTCCTTCGATTTCGTGAGGGGAGATTTTGGGGATCGAAATGCAAAAAACAAAAATCAAGGGACGAGATCTCGAAGAATTGGGAGAGATCTACAACGAAGACGAAGAAGATCTGAGAGTTGGGTTTGAGTAAGCTATCTCGTTATTGTGAGTGAGGCGTGATCACTCCTTATTTTACACTTTTTTTCCGCATGTTTGCATGCCATCTAGATCGCTCAAATCATGTTTTTCACGATATATCGACGATATTGCGATGCTTTTCATGATTTGTTGTGTTTGTCGCATTTCAGGTGATTTGGAGCGATTTGGAGTGATCTCGAGATGCGCCTACTCCAGAGTGTCACCGATGACCTCCCCGAGGGGTATTTTGCTGTTGGAGAGGAGCGGAAGAAGAAAGAACGTCGCAGGAGCGACGAGGAGGCCAAAACAAGATGTTTGGGTATTTTTGGTGTCTCACTCGGCCGAGTGAAGGAGTCACTCGGCCGACCAGCGAGACACCGCTCGGCCGACCTGATCGGACACGCTTCATGTGTGCACTCGGCTGAGCGACGGAAGCCACATCGGCCGAGTGACGAGACCCCGTCCGCCCGAGTGGCGCTCAGACGAAGCCATTCAAAAATCGCCAACTTACTGTTTTTCGTCTGCCTGAGCTTCAGAAGACCCACTCGGCCGAGTGGCAAATGCCGACCGCTCGAGTACTAAGAAGCCATCGACCGAGTGACGACAACTCACTCGGCCGAGCGACTCCCGAAGTGAAGACCCCCGAAGACCCAGACTTACTGGAAATTTACAGGGTTTCTCACTCGGCCGAGCGACTTTTGTCACTCGGCCGAGTGCGACGCGCTGCCTGTAGCAAAATTTGCGGTTTTCAGGCTGCGCAGGGGCATTTTGGTCACAGTTTTTTGGACGATTTTGGAGGGTATTTAACCCCTGTTTTTACCCTAGGTTAGAGAGCTTTTCTCTTAGATTTTTACAGCTTTTTAGATTAACTTTTTAGCTTTATTCTTGTGATTGGAGAGGAGACAAAAGTTGATTTTTGTTGGATTATTTGAAGAACTCCATTGGTTTGTGTCTCTCTCCTCTAAAAATACTATTTTTATTGCTTATCGCAATATTGTGATGAATTCTCTTGTTAATTTCATTGATTGTTTTTGTGTTTGTACTATGAATTGTGAGTAGTCTCCACGTCTTGGGGCGCGGGGATGAACCCTATGAGCCCAATTTCAGATTTGTGATGAATTGGTAGAAATTTTGCTAGAATTGCTATTAGGGTTAGTTTGGGATCGATTTATTACGGATAGCTAGGTATTCATATCGATTGGGATTTGCAAGAGATTGGATCCCAATTCGATAGGAAACCCTAGAAATCCGAATTGGGTTGGAATCGAATTTCCGTACTATCGGTTTGCAAGAGATTGGACCGATACTAGGGTTTCCGGTTGCAATTCCGTGCCGATACCCGTTTGCAAGAGATTGGACGGGTAGGAACTATCCCAACCTAGGTCGTGGCCCGAGTTTGCACGAGAGTGGGCTCGGGGCGCGATTGAACGATGCTGTTGATCCTAATGCTAACTTCCCTAGGCTAGGGTTTGCAAGAGATTGGACCCGAACCTAGGATAGCTATAGACCGGCAACAGCGCGAGAGCGTGAGCTAGGTATTACATTCAGTTGCAACTAGTTCATCCAAAATTTTATTCTAGCAATTTCGATACCAATGAACCACATTGACAAGATACGGTGAGTAGCGGGGATTCCCCATTCCCTAGACGTCCTTTATTTGATTTGATATCTTCGTACTTTGTCTGACGATAGTGACAGGATCGCCAAAGGCAAATTCTCTCTTTAATGTTCTTAAATAGCCAGGTTGATTGGAGCAAGCACTTTCATTCGTCCTCCCTGTGTTCGATAACCCGCTCGCCGCTACACCGTGCGCTTGCGGTAAAACTACACGGTCGCACTTTTGGGTTACATTCCGGAGCGATCAAGTTTTTTGGCGCCGTTGCCGGGGAGGCGATTGCGTTTGATCTTACCACCCTAGCTATTTCTTTCTTTTTGTTTTTAATTCATTATTTTTTTACCTAACCCTTCCATTGTGCTAATCACTTCTTTGAAACTTTGTTTTCCCGTGCATGAACACGAGATCAACGGCGGACCCTGAAGCTATATTATTTGATCCCGAGATTGAGCGTATTATGCGGAGAATCAGAGCGGAGAGAAGACAAGATCCGGAAGGGAGGTTTATGACCAACCCAGAAACTGCGGAACAATTATCGGCAAGAATGGCGAGGATCATTTCTATTCGCGATAGGCTCCGGCCTAAGACCTCTTCTACGACCTCATCCATTGCCATGCCGGAGTTGGCGGCTGACAAGAACTTTGAGCTGAAGACTGGACTAGTGGTTCTGATGCAGCAGGATCCATTTCATGGGAATGCCTATGAAAATCCCCACTACCACATCCAGCTATTTTTGTCGAAGTGCGCCACATTTCAGATGACGGGGGTCTCCATCGATGCCATCAGACTGCGTCTCTTCCCCTTCACACTAAAGGACAAGGCGCTTTATTGGTTGAGGACGCAAGCTGAGGGAGTCTTTACCACTTAGGACGAGTTGGCGAGTGCATTCATTGACAAGTTCTATCTGCCCTCCAAGACGGTAAAGATTCGGAGTGCTCTTATGTCCTTCAAGCAAGGACCCCAAGAGACGCTCTATGAGGCTTGGGAGCGTTTCAAAGATCTGCAGCATCAATGCCCGCACCATAGCATTGAAGATTGGGAGCTGTTCATAGCTTCTACAATGGTCTCCAACCGGGGACCAAGCAAATTATTGATGCCGCGGCGAATGGTGCTATCTTATCAAAGACTCCCACAGAAGCTACGGCCCTAATTGAGGAGATGGCCTCAAACAATCAACAATGGTGCGACGAGCGAGGACACTCTACGTCCTCCTTGAAGCCAACTAGCATCTATGAGGCGTAAGCCGTAGCGGAGCTTACAAGCAAGTTTGATTCTCTCCACAAGGTAGTGGAGAGACTGGAGAAGTTTATCACGGTGCCCCAAGGAACCCCTTCCACCTCCGCACCAACGAACCAAATGTGTGATTGGCAAGACCAATCTCAAGCCATGTATTTGGGAGGAGAGCAAGGAGAGGGATCCTTGGAGCAAGTACAATATGTCGCGGGGAACCAAGGATATTGGGCCAATCCGGCCACAAGAAATCATCCCGGTTTCTCTTATGCCAACAATGAAGGAGCTTTGAACCCGCCGCAACAACCACCTCAACAAGCTCGACCACCACCACCACCCCAACAACAACACTATCCGCCGAGGGGGCCTCCACAACAAAATTCTCAACCGAAGCAACAAGTTCCACCCTATAGGCCGCCCGGATACAATCAAGGGTGGAGAAATCAAAACCCTCCACAAGCTCAACAACGATCCGACTTCGAAGCTAGAGTGGAGGAGTTTATGGTCGAGAAAAAGAAGGTCAATGCTTCCTTGAAGGCGGGCCAAGACTCCCTTACAACCGTTGTGGCACAAATATCGGAGCAATTGGCGTTGCTCAATCGGAATACTCAACAATTTCCGGCTCAACCCGAGCAAAACCCACGGGGCAACACCGGCAACATCAATGCCGTGGTTGCCGTTACTACTAGAGGCGGGAAGGATACCACCCCCGACATGATTCCTACCGAGGAGCCCGTGGAGGAGAATGTAGAGCCGATCGAGCCGGTAGTTGAAGTTGAGAGGGAGAAAGAGCCGCACGAAAAGGAGAAATCTAGGGCGGAGCAATTGATTGAAGAGAGGCGCTTTATGCCACCGGTCCCGTTCCCCCAGAGGCTTGCTAGGGCAAAAATGGAGAAAAGGCTAGCAAAGTTTCTCGAGTATCTGAGAGGGGTTAGCCTCAACATTCCTTTCCTCGACGCCATCGTGGAAATCCCCACATATGCTAAATTTTTAAAGGATTTGATTTTGGGGGGAAAGAGGAAGGAAAAGATTATGCTCGTCGAGGAGGGCTCTTGGTTCACTAAGAGAGAGAAGGAGCCTGTTAAATTCAAAGACCCGGGGAGTTTTTGAATTCCTTGCACTTTGGGCGGCGTCCCTCTACAAAAGGCGTTGGTAGATTTAAGGGCTAGTGTAAGCCTCATGCCTCTCTCCATGTTACTAAGGCTAAACACCGGGACGAAATTGAAGCCCACCGACATGCGTATACAACTAGCCGATGGACGGATCACAAGGCCGGTAGGGATCGCAGAGGACATCCCGCTACAAGTCCCGGGGGGCATATGTTTGCCATGTGACTTCGTGATCATGGACGTGAAGGAGGTGGGAGATACGTCATTGATACTTGGACGCCCGTTCCTCGCCACCGCCGGTGTCATTGTCGACGTGCGAGAAGGTACCCTAACATTGAACGTTGGCAACATCGAGGTGGAGCTTCATATTCCTAAGGCAATGAAACACATGCCTTACCACGAGGAGCTTGACTACATGGACCTCCTTGACGAGGTAATTGAGGAGGCGATCCCCCATTCGATCGGCGCTCTATTCAAGGAGGATTTCGAGGAAGGCCCGGATTTAGGCCAAGATGAGAAGAAAAATGATTCCCCCGACTTCTCTGGTGAGATTGATGAAGGCGACGATGATGTCGCAAGGATTCGAGAGCTCTGCAAGCTCTCGAAATTAAAGTCTCCGAAGAAAGCTCCGCCGATACGGAAATCAGCGTCACCGGTGAAACCGAGGACCGGAGCAAATGCTAGCTTGGGGGAGCCTCCCCCCAACACTATTCGAGATGGGAGACCACCGAGGGAGAACACGCCACCGCAACTTCCGAATCCAAGCGTTCTCCCCGGAAAGTTTGACGGGTGCATCCCATATGCACCAAACATCCCACATTAATTGAAAATCATAGGGGGTCGAGCTCACGACCTTAAACGAGCGCTTGTCGGGAGGCAACCCGACGGTTATTGCTTTATTTTCACTTTTCTTTTATTTTTGTTTTAGAAATTTTTAGTGTTTTGAGTCGTTCGCCCAAAAATCTTGTGATAACGGGTCCTATTTTTCCTGACAGGAGAGGAGAACGAGGTACCCATCATTAGGAGGATGCACAAGGCGACGAGGAGCGCCCCAGGAAAGCGCTCGATTCTTAGGAGGAAGATGAAATCGACTGGAGGAAGAAAAACGGAGTTTAGATCCCAAACGAAGACAAACAGCAGAAAACAAGGCTCACTCGGCCGAGTATACTAGTCACTCGGCCGAGCACACAAGTTCGTCCGGCCGAGCCGCTCACAAACAAGGGAAGTCTGCTGTACCCAACTCTCTGTTTATTTTCCTGATTTCAGTATAACTGCTACTCGGCCGAGTATAAATATTCACTCGGCCGAGTAAAACTGATACGCTCCTAGGACGAGTCTTGTCGAGTGGCTTGAGCCACTCGGCCGAATGGACTTACTCCACTCGGCCGAGGGTGGCAAGGCCACTCGGCCGAAGCGTAAGCGGGGAGGAATTTTTCCGTTGAGTTACTCGGCCGAGCGACCTAGTCACTCGGCCGAGTCGTAACTTTTGCTATAAAAGGGGCGAGGGTCGGGCTCGTTTTTCGAAACGAAACAAATCGCAACGGCCCGACCCTTCGCATTCCCAGCACCCGAACCCCTCCCCCACTCACCCGATCATCGACCCCGCGCCGCCGCTCGGCCACCCACCGCCGGCTGAGCCGCCGCCGCTCCTCGCCCGAGTCGCCGCCGGCGGCCACTGTTCCGGCCGACTCCGGTAACCCCATTTTCGCCTGTTTTCTCCTCTTTTGTGTATTTTTCGAGGTTCCATGCATCTAACGAACCCCAAACCCAAATTAATTCTCATTTCTATCTATTATACCCCTAATGCCCCATACGTTTTGAATATTACTCGCTGATATCTCTGTTTCATGCGTAGGTTATATTTGGGAGCTTAAGGCAGCCCAGGGGAGCTTCCATGGACTGATTTGGGCCACGTGGAGGCGTCGTCTTCGCACGCTTCCATAGCTTTGCACTCGTGGCGTGTCGTGGTATATTCTTTCCTTTATTTTACGCACGACGCACTTTTCACGCTTTTTGGTGAGCGCTCGGGGCCCATATGCCGCCCCGGACACGGCCGCGGTCGAGGAGAGCTTCCGCCAAGCAGAAGCGGTCGGATGATGCCGGCCCCTCCCACGAGGTGGAGGACTCTCCTCCGCCTTCTCCACCACACCCCGTCCACCCAACATAGCCTGCAGGCCCCACACACCCCGCACAGCCTGCAGAGCCCCGCATAGCCACTCCCTGCCGCTCCACAGCCACCACCTCCGGCTCCACTTATCAGGCCGCTGGGGATCACGTTCCGGAACGACGCACACCGCGTCGCTTTCGAGCGTATCTCCCAGCGCTCGATCGTACCCTCCAGGTTCGCACACCTTGCAGACCTAGGACGCCTGGGGGTACTCGAGGGGATGCTCACGTTGTACGACAACGTGGGCTGGCGAGATTTCTTCCAGGTGTCGGCGGACACATTTATCCGTCCGACACTTGAGGTTCTTAGTTCGATCGCCCGGACCGACGAGGGATGCTCGTTTCGGTTCATGGACCGAGAGTGCCAGGTCACTCTCGGTATGATGAGAGCTTTCTTCTCGTGGCCCGACGTCCCCGGGGCCGACCGAGGTTACGCCCCCACCCATATCCCCCCACCTTCCTTCGATGCCGGCGCCTTCTGGGCCCGGATTACGGGTCTTCACGCTGCCTTTGACCCTAGTAGGGCCAAGGCCTCGGCCATTGTCCATCCCTGCCTCCGTATAGCTCAGCGCCTCATGGCGACTACCTTTTTGGCCATATATGAGCCGGGCACGATGTCCACGCCGGAGCTCTATATGCTCTACGCGATGACACGGCCCAGAGCTCTATCTAGGGATGGCGATGAGTTGGTCTCCGCCGTCGTGATCGATGTCGCGGCTTGGTTTTTGGACCGCATCATCGTATCGGTGGGCGCTCGCTCACTGATATGCTGCGGCGGCCTGATCACCTTGCTCGCCCTTATGACCGGCGAGGACTTCCCTGATGACCTATGACGAGCACCGGGCCCCACTTCACTGTCCATAGATGTTATGGCCTGGATGAAGATGCTGCGTCCGCACGGTGAGCGACACTGGGTCTGGCTGCACGGCCCTTACGGTGCCGATTACATGATTCTTCCGAGCCCAGCTCAGACTCAGATTGCACCGGCCCAGGTGGACTGGCTCCCTGCGATGGATGTTCTGATCCCAGCCGTATACGTGCTCGAGGCCGAGGAGGCCGAGCAAGCTCACGCTGCCTACGCTGCCCCTGCAGACCCTGTTGCGCCTGGTGAGCATGCTGCCCCTGTTGACCCCGTGGCCCCTCAGCCTATCCCTGATATTTCTGCTGCTCCCGACACCTCTGTCCACACTGCTGTCGGTGTCGGGAGTACCCTAGCTGAGCCCACCTCCACTGCTTCCACGCCTGCCACCACCACCACTGGCACTCTGTCTACCGAGCCCGTTTCCTCTGCCCCACCCGAGCGCCCGCCGACCATAGTTGAGTGCGGAGAGCCGTCTTTTGCCACTGCCGTAGAGACCGTGGTCTCCACCTCTGTCTCCACCGCTGCTGTATTCTCTGAGAGTGTCGTGGCGTCTGTCCACACTTCTGTGTCACCGACCTCTCTGGCCGCCTCGTTTCCACTTTTGTATTCTTCTTTCGTTGCTGCTGCCTCCACTTCTCACCAGCCGGTGCCCCGGCCTCGCACTGAGGCCAGGCCCACACTTGCGAGCGCAGCACCTTTCGTTCCCTTGCCTGCTGAGCCCGTCACCTACGCCACCAGAGTACGCCAGCCCCGACCTGCACAGCCCAGACCGGTGCGTCCCTCTGCACCACCTCCCCCCGACACTGTACTTCAGAGCATTCATGCTCTCGAGGGGGCGGTGAGTGGCCTCAGAGGCGACCTTCGGACCCTGTCCGCCACCGTCACTGCGATGGCTGGCAGCTTCGACCTGCTCCCGCATATTCACTACTGCCTTACCCAGGTCCTGGAGCGTCTCCCCCGCGTACCACCACCCACCCAGCAGGTCCCCACCCCCACTCCTACACACACTCAGCCTACTTCCACTTCCACACCCACACCCGCTCAACAGCCTGCACCACCACCACCTCCTCCGCCTCAGGGCGGAGACGACGCAACCCCACCTTCTTAGGCACTCTTGATGCCATCGATTCTTTCTGCCGTTGTGCTGCCCGTCTCTGCTGGGTCCTGATGCATTTTGCCCACCCCCCCCCCTCCCCTCACTGTTTTTGGGTACACATTTTCTATATATATCTTCATATATCTTTTTTGGGAGAGAGAGAGAGTTTTTGGTGCCACACCTTTATATCTGTATCACTCCTTTATTTGCATGCATCATGTCCGCATCATATTTTACGCTTCTTTTTTTTTCTATTATTTTTCCTCATGCATGCCTCCTCACTTACCCCTCACATTACTTGTCTCTCGGTGTGCCACACTTTGCACATTGAGGACACTGTGCCATTTAGCTTGGGGGAGTGAGTTCTCACGTTCTTTTTCGATTTACCACCTTTATTTTTAGTTTTTTTTCACGCCATTTTCCGCTTTTACACTTATTTTCATCATTTTTTTCTTTTATTTTACCATGCATCACGTTTTTCTTATTTTTCTGTGTGCCGCATTGTAAATAGTTTTATTTTCCTCTTTATCTTTATTTCTTTTTCATCTCATGCTAGAGATGACTTTTCTGTGATGATGATGACGTGGAGTTAGCTTACTCTATATGCATGCTATATTTGTCATGTCTTAGACTTTATTTTTGATATCATATGCTGTGATTTGCCTTGCATTTAGAGATAGTAACCCACACCTTTTTCCACATGAAAATGAATGAAATTTTATTATTAGCTGAGTCTGAATATTCATATGTATGCTATCGCAGAAAACACACCAAGATTCACGCATTGAATGCTTATATCTGGAGTACCGATTTCTTTTCCTATATCACTTCTATATGCATGATTTGTACATTTCACTTCAGGATGATTGAATGATGTTAGCTATGATAAATCTGGATTAGCTTAGCTTTTTTGTGATCGAAACTGAGTAGATTAGATTACCCTGCTGAAGTTGTCGTGCACGTCTTATAGAGTGAACCGAGAGATATATTTATTTCTTTCTCCACAAATCTTGAACATCATTTCTCTATTTTAAAATCATTGGTGAATCTCCCCTTAGCGATTCTATTATATGGCATTTCCCCGCTATTAATTCCTAGCTCCAAATTTCCCAAAACCAAAGAAAGAAAAAGAAAAAGAAAATTCTTGTATGTTCTTACTTCTCTCTGAGTTGGGATCATTGTGTATATGTGTTATTTGAAAAAAAAAGAAAAAAAAGGAGAAAAAGAAAAGAGGAAAAAACCTCAATAAAAGATCACATCTCATGTTCTCTCTTTCTTCTCTCTTTTCGTATTTATTTTCATTACTTTTGGAGCTTTATGAAGATGGGGATGTAAATATTTTTTTTTATGCCACCACGCTTATAGATAAGCTTGGGGGAGGGAATCCAATGATGTGTGAGAGAGTGACTACTTGACGTTGCACGACAACCTAGGCTAAGTAATATTCTATACTCGGTAAGATTATTTTTAGCTTTACGAAGTCCAGAAATCTATGCCTAGCACTCATTTCATGAAATCCATGCTTATCTATTCTTTCTATTCTATTGTGTGATACTCTTATACTCCTCATAGAAAGCATTCCATTGAAAAGTGTGTGATCTGCGATTTGTATACCGCTTTAAATGATTCAGACGATGTTAATTCTAAAATTATTCCGTTTTTCATGATTATATCGTTGTTCGTGGGTTTTCTATTTCTATTTGCACTATTATACTATGATATCGAAATAAAATTCTTTGACATGTGTTTTTCATTCGGTGCATGCTATATGAGTAAGCAAAACCCACGTCCTGAGAAAATGATCTAGCAGCTTCCCTCTTCGCTTCTTTCTTTCTCCTTTGTTTTTATTTCGTTTTTCGTATTTCTTCGTTTTTCATTTTTCCGTTTTTCGCCGTTTTCGTTTTCCGAATCCACCGGGTTCGCCTTTTACTTATCTTCCTCGAGGACGAGTAAGAGGTAAGCTTGGGGGATTTTGATCACTCCTTATTTTATACTTTTTTTCCGCATGTTTTCATGCCATCTAGATCGCTCAAATCATGTTTTTCACGATATATCGACGATATTACGATGCTTTTCACGATTTGTTGGTTTTGTCGCATTTCAGGTGATTTGGAGCGATTTGGAGTGATCTCGAGATGCGCCTACTCCAGAGTGTCACAGATGACCTCCCCGAGGGGTATTTTGCTGTTGGAGAGGAGCGGAAGAAGAAAGAACGTCGCAGGAGCGACGAGGAGGCCAAAACAAGCTGTTTGGGCATTTTTGGTGTCTCACTCGGCCGAGTGAAGGAGTCACTCGGCCGACCAGCGAGACACCGCTCGGCTGACCTGATCGGACACGCTTCATGTGTGCACTTGGCCGAGCGACGGAAGCCACATCGGCCGAGTGACGAGACCCCGTCCGCCCGAGTGGCGCTCAGACGAAGCCATTCAAAAATCGCCAACTTACTGTTTTTCGTCTGCCTGAGCTTCAGAAGACCCACTCGGCCGAGTGGCAAATGCCGACCGCCCGAGTACTAAGAAGCCATCGGCCGAGTGACGACAACTCACTCGGCCGAGCGACTCCCGAAGTGAAGACCCCCGAAGACCCAGACTTACTGGAAATTTACAGGGTTCCTCACTCGGCCGAGCGACTTTTGTCACTCGGCCAAGTGCGACGCGCTGCCTGTAGCGAAATTTGCGGTTTTCAGGCTGCGCCGGGGCATTTTGGTCACAGTTTTTTTGGACGATTTTGGAGGGTATTTAACCCCTGTTTTTACCCTAGGTTAGAGAGCTTTTCTCTTAGATTTTTGCAGCTTTTAGATTAACTTTTTATCTTTATTCTTGTGATTGGAGAGGAGACAAAAGTTGATTTTTGTTGGATTATTTGAAGAACTCCATTGGTTTGTGTCTCTCTCCTCTAAAAATACTATTTTTATTGCTTATCTCAATATTGTGATGAATTCTCTTGTTAATTTCATTGATTGTTTTTGTGTTTGTACTATGAATTGTGAGTAGTCTCCACGTCTCGGGGCGCGGGGATGAACCCTATGAGCCCAATTTCAGATTTGTGATGAATTGGTAGAAAATTTGCTAGAATTGCTATTAGGGTTAGTTTGGGATCGATTTATTACGGATAGCTAGGTATTCATATCGATTGGGATTTGCAAGAGATTGGATCCCAATTCGATAGGAAACCCTAGAAATCCGAATTGGGTTGGAATCGAATTTCCGTACTATCGGTTTGCAAGAGATTGGACCGATACTAGGGTTTCCGGTTGCAATTCCGTGCCGATACCCGTTTGCAAGAGATTGGACGGGTAGGAACTATCCCAACCTAGGTCGTGGCCTGAGTTTGCACGAGAGTGGGCTCGGGGCGCGATTGAACGATGATGTTGATCCTAATGCTAACTTCCCTAGGCTAGGGTTTGCAAGAGATTGGACCCGAACCTAGGATAGCTATAGACCGGTAACAGCGCGAGAGCGTGAGCTAGGTATTACATTCAGTTGCAACTAGTTCATCCAAAATTTTATTCTAGCAATTTCGATACCAATGAACCACATTGACGAGATACGGTGAGTAGCGGGGATTCCCCATTCCCTAGACGTCCTTTATTTGATTTGATATCTTTGTACTTTGTCTGACGATTGTGACAGGATCGCCAAAGGCAAATTCTCTCTTTTCTGTTCTTAAATAGCCAGGTTGATTGGAGCAAGCACTTTCATTCGTCCTCCCTGTGTTAGATAACCCGCTCACCGCTACACCGTGCGCTTGCGGTAAAACTACACGGTCGCACTTTTGGGTTACATTCCGGAGCGATCAAGGCGGCACAGCTTTGCTAAGGGTGTAGGATCGTCCCCTCCTATCCCCCTCTGGGGAGAGGGAGTGTTGGCAATGGAAGAGACTGGGGATCAGTACAAGTGACCGTGCTCTGATGCCATGTAAAATTGAGTAGAATGATGAAGATAGCTTGTATTGCTTAGATTATAAGAAGACCACATACAAATATTACAAGAATTATAATTGAGCACAAGAGCCTAAGTGCCAACTGATGTGTCCATATTTTCCATCTTTTTACTGCATGTTTTCATCTCATTTTAATAGGCCAAAGTTCACGTTTCTATACTTTATCGCGTATCTCACGATATATTTGATTCTCGTTGTGTTTTGTGGATTTTCAGGAACTTTGGCGTGATTTGGAGAAATACTGGATGATGGACACAAGCACCGATGCTGAAGTGTCAATGGCATCATGCTTGACGAGTTGAAGCTGCTGGAGATGAGCAAGAAGAGAATGAAAGAAGAAAGAAAGAAGAGAAGAGCAATAGAGGCTGATCTGTGTGATGTACTGAAATTCCAGATCGCTCGGCCGAGCTGCCATCTCGCTTCGTCGAGCTGGTATCACGAAAAAAGAAGAGAAAAGGGAAGGCAAAGAAGGCTGACTGACAGGATGCCGCTCGGCTGAGCGACCCATGTGCTCGGACCGAGCGACCCCCAATATTTTTGCCTAAATATATCTGTCTCTTTAGCTCGACCGAGCGACCCATGCGCTCGGCCGAGCGACATCGCCCACCTGACTGGCTGAAAAATTCATGTAATTTGATGTCTCCTTAGCTCAGCCGAGCGGTAATCCCCCTTGACTTAGTGTAACGACCACTTTTCGTTGTACGTTGTTCGTGCACGTGCTTTTGATCGTGCACGTGTTTACTTTAGACTTTGTTTGTTTGTGAACACTTTGTTGTGATATGCCGTTGTGAACGTCTTTGAGAGTATTAAATAATGGCACTATTTTGGAACGATGTTTCTCGAGTCGTTTTCCCACAATTTAATCTTATTCGATGAGACGTTGCGATTTTCACTTTTGACGGGAGACGTTCCTATTTTTAGTTTCGTCGTCCGACGTCGAAATTGAGATCCGTCTTCTTAGTTAGCTCACTTTCGTCATCACGATCACCCCGATATTTATTTTATAATTTTTGGAGTTTATTTGACCACTTTTATATTTTTAACAAGGTTTATAATATTTTTAATAATTAATTTTTATATTAATTTCGGCCAAAGAAAATTTATTTGAGTTTAAAATGTTTTAAATAATTTTTGAGCCAATTTTCAGCTCATTTGGGCCCCACCAAAGCCTTGGGTGAGTTGGAGTTGGTGAGATTTGAATTTTAAATTATTTTAAACTCCTAATCACATTAGGATTAGCCCTAGACCTGGTCAACACATCTACACTATATAAACAACCTCTAGGAAGACCTATTTTCGCAAGAAAATAACCCTAGCCGCTTCCAAAACTCAAATTTGACGTTGCGACGAATCGTCGCAACGTCGCGACGAATCGTCGCAACGTCGCGACGAATCATCGCAACGTAGCGACGAGCTTTCCCCGCACCGACCGAGAGAACGGGCTCAAAACCCCCGCACCGACCGCTGCTCATGCCCGCCCATCCGCTCCGCCCGCTTGCACAGCCGTCGCTCCGCTTTCCCCCGTGCCCGACCGAGAGAAGCTCTTGGTCAGACCGGTCACCCGCTCCGCACATCCGCATCGCCCGCACCCGCTCACAAGCCCGCTCCGCACCCCGCTTTCCCCCGTGCCTGACCGAAGCCCCCGCCCGCTCACGCCGCATCGCCCCGCATTGCAACTTTGCAACGTGCCCGCCAAGCGCCCGACCGGCGCTGTCTCCCGCTCCGACCGATGGAACTCTCCGCACCCGCTGCTGCACCGATCGCAGCGCTGCACAGCGCCATGCGCTGTGTCTGACCGAGCCAACCTCCCGCATTGGCTGTGTACGACCGAGAGCCACTCGTCGCAACCCCGCATCCGTCGCATCCCTTGCCACCGTGGGCCCCCCAAGTTCTCCAGAGGTATTGTGGGTCCTCCATTGGTCCCTAGGACTACTGTGGGCCCCACCAAGGTGCGTTCTCGTCAAGGAATTATCGCGTACGACGTTGCGTCACGTCATAGCCCGCCGTCGCACGTGCTAGCTTTGGAATCTGGAATCGTTGCTCCGGTTGATTGCTCTGAAATTCCCAGCGGGGAATCTAATTGGAATCTGGACTTGGAGCACGATATTATTATTCCAACCCCTGGCGTCGCTACCCGACGCCAGTGTAGCTTTCGCGTCGTGTTGAGGTAACGCTTTGCACCCCTAGGACCCCAACCCAATTGCATGCTAATCAAGACTAAAATCAGTATTTTTAAAATGTTTTAAATGTTTTAAATTCACTAATCAAGATTAATAATATGGACTTTAGGCCGGTGGACTTGTGCATGTAGGATAATTGTGATTTTGGACTCTCTTGGACGGTGTTTCTCAGACGTCGTACTTGCAGGCAAGTGAAACTTGCCAACTCTTGTGTAGGGCCATGTTTTTAGGCCACTTCCTTGCTTTTAGCGTAAAAGAGACTAGTCAGTGAAATGATAGCTGGCTAGACGCCTACTTGATCTAGTTTGACAACGAAACTAGATCCGTCACCTAAATGATCTAGCTTGACAACGAAGCTAGATCCAACCCTTTAAACTTGTTGATCATGCATACTAAACTGTCATGTTTACTTTCCCTACCTGTACGCTTTACTACTTGCCATGTCATGGCATCCATGCATTGAATGTCGCATTCGTAGCACATGCTACAATACTTGTACTTGTACTCCCTTGTCTGGCTAGGTGCACCCCTAGGCCAACAAGATAAAACACTTCCTGGCTCGTGTTCCAGAAGCGTGCATTCCCGTTTGGGGGTAAGGCCCTGGTTCGATACACGTGGAGGGGTAGGGATAAACGATCACCTGAGCTTAGGAGTGGCTCGATCATCCACTCTAGCCAGAAGGCGGAATCTCTGTGCACGAGGTGCTTACTTTACTTGTCTTGTACTAGTGAGTGTTACTTGTATAACTTGTCATCCATGCCATGTTTAAATGCCATGCTCGTACTTTACTTTACTTTACATTACTTGTTGCACTCATACTTTAAACTGTCATGTCATTGCATTCATGCTAGAACTGCTAGGTTGCTTTACCTACTTTCAGTTTCCTTGCACAAGTTCTTGTAGACTTGCTGACATGTGCCCCTTGCTCTTTTGGGTGTCACATGTTAGACCCTGAGCCGGAGACCGTTGCTGTGTACGTGATGATTTGCTGATGCTGAGTCTGAGTCCATGATTGCCCAGGAGGAGTTTTGTGGACACCGGAGACCTTTCTTGGTGACTTTGCTGAGCTTCTTTTGTTTTAGGTTTTGTTATTAGTTGTCGGTGCGTGGCACCTTTGTTTTGTACGTTGTACTTTTGTTAGCCATGTTTGGGCCTTAGACTCTTTTCTTTTAGCCTGGTGGCTTTTTCTGTGATGTTGAAACGTATTTTATGGATATTCTGAGATATCTCTTTTGTCTCATTTCACTATCATTATCATGTTTCGTTCGCGTTGCAAGGACCTACAGTTTTAAATTTGATTGACGCTTATCGGACTTGCAGCTTTGTAGCTTCAAGTCTGAGCGGACCTTCTCACGCTTCGCCTCCATATTTTTGGGAAGCGGGGCGTGACAGGTTTTGTTGGTGGCCCATGCAGGTCCAGTCTTGCAATTGCGAATTAACGGAACAACGATAATAACGGAATGTCCATTAAATAAATTGCAACATCCGAGTCATAAGCCCTGAGTCTAGTCGTTTTCTTATGACACTAGGTGGTAAGAAGACTTAGTTAGACGTCTGTGCTTACTAGTTAGAGGCCTCTGATGGTTAGTTAGACTCCCTGTCAGCAATTGATTTAATCGTCGTAGGAGTTACCTCAGTGGTCCTTGTCTACCTCTGACCATATTAGACTTCTAGAATTTCCTTCAGTCGTTCGTTTGGGTTCATCGATTTCGGACCAAGCTGAATGCATTTCATTACCGTCTAGATCCTTAGAAAGTCTTAGCGCTTAGTTTCTTAATCTTTGGTTGGTCGACTGTAGGAGTTCCCCGTAGATCTACATGGTTCATATCCTAGGCGTATGTGTGTATGATCACCTGACCAATTTCCTTGCCTCGATTCACGAGATCGCCTCATGACGATCGTCGTCAATTTTCGAACATCTCCATTACAAATCTTGAATCTTCTGAAAGTATTTTTCAACCTTCTCTTTCACTAAGTTTAAATCTGTTCAAAATTTTAATATATATATATACTTCATGCTCCTTCGTTAATTTAAAATTTGTTTAAAACTTTTGTCGGAATTTTTGAACACTAGTTTATAATATTTTTCCAGCCTATATTTTTCGTACTTATGTAAATGCGGTGTCCCTTCATATATTAATTTTATTCTGAACCGTACTTTTATTTTTTCCCAACTCGATTTATAATTTTCCTACTTATTTGTGCCATTCGGATGATACGTTGTGCTTACTTTAAATATACTTTTCAAGTCACATGGAATTTCAGCCTTCAGCAAGTCGATTTTATGCCCGTCGTTTTCTCTACTTCAGATTTTTGTAAAATTACTATTTCATAACCACTTCCTGACTTAGACCATCCATGATTTAATTTTAAAGCTTTGCTATCAATTTTGATAGTTCTATTACCAAGTTATTATTATTTGCTTTCCGCTCACCATACATACTTTTAGAATAATTTCTAGACTAAATTGAATTTCAATTATTTTTTTTATATATCCGTACCAGGTTCGTTGTGCTCGTATGCTGAGAGTTTTGTGTAAACCAGTTTTAATCTTTTTGGCACAACCTGGTTCCTCTAAAAGTAGTTCCAACATTGATCATTTTAAATTTCCTTTCCCTGGCTTAAAGACTTTGAAAGCGTTTAAAACGAGCTTCAATTCTTCAGTTACTTTAATTTCATTCTTTGAAATTCCAAAATTTTTTGCCAAAATTATATTAAATTACTGCCGTATAATATTTTCTAAAAACCTACGTCCTTAATGTTCGTGTAAATGATTTTACTTCCTTTTATAATGACTTTTTTTTAAACCAATAGACCATTTCCTCTTATTATGAATATTCGACTCAAACTTATTTTGAACAACTTGTTTTATCGATCTTCAAATATTTTTATACGGACGAGGATTTCAACTTTCGAAGTACGACAGTTTTCAAACTCCACGTATTTTAGCTTATGTTATATACCCTATTTCCTTTTCTGTATCCTATAAAAGTATCACTACAGCTTCCCTTCCTCTACCTAAACATTCACCAGTGAATCACTGTTTCACCTAACCAAGCTGTCTCCTTGTATTCGTCATATCTGAACTCGTGCTTATCGATCCTCCTCTCGTCATGCTTTCGACCTCGACCTTCCTTTGTTGCTTAGGCTTTAGTGCCCGTCAAGGTCTGTGTCAACTCTTAGTTGTTAGTAGACCCTTGGACCTTTGTGAGGTGTCGTAGTGCACGTACCTAAGTTGTGTACGTGGGCTTGAATGAGTATACCCCCATAGTATATTGATGCTTGCCTATTGTGTGATATATATATATACTAGTCATTACCCATGCCCATAGGGCACAGTTTATTTAATGGCTGAGTTTTTCTCCCCCACAAATTTCAAGTTCCCCCAAATTTCAAGTTTTCCCACAAAATTTCAAGTTTCCCCCCAAATTTAACTTTTCCCCCAAAATTTAAGTCCCCCCAACATTGTCATTACCACCTAGGACAAACTTGCCACGTAGGACAAAGCTTTGTCCTAGTAGGATAAGATTCAAAATCTTCAAAGAACTGGAAAAAAATGGTCGGAAGGGGTGAGAATAAAAAGTGTGGGTGTGTGTGGGGGGAGGGTCCATGGGCAAAAATACAAAAACCGGGGTTGTATGTGCAAAATTCCCCACCTCCTCTTTTATCCCTCAAAATCTCATCTCTTATATTTTCTCTTATCCAATTTCCCCGTTTTATATAATAGATATCCAAATTCTCTTATCCAATTTCTCATGTCCAAATTCTCTTATCAATTTCTCTTGATAACATCCATCTTTTATATAATAGATATCTCTTATCCAATTTCTCTTGTCCAATATCTCTTATCCAATTTCTCTTGATAACATCTCTCGTTTGTAATATAGATATCTCTTATCCAATTTCTCTTGATAACATCACTCTTATCCAATTTCTATTTTCCAATATCTCTTATTCAATTTCTCTTGATAACATCCCTCTTTTATAATATAGATATCTCTTATCCAATTTATCTTGTCAAATATCTCTTATCCAATTTCTCTTGATAACATCCCTCTTTTATAATATAGATATCTCTTATCCAATTTCTCATCCCCCTTTTATAATATAGATATCTCTTATCCAATTTCTCTTGTCCAATATCTCTTATCCAATTTCTCTTGATAACATCCCTCTTTTATAATATAGATATATATATATATATATATATATATATATATATATATATATATATATATATATATATATATATATATATATATATATATATATATATATACTTACTTGGAGTTATTCGTGATATTATGAAGTTGTTTATGTGTTAGTATTTATAGATTTGGGTGTGGGTAGCTATACCATACTAGGGATGCCTGTGTATATAAGAGTTAGAGTTAGAATATCTAATGGAGTGCGTGTAGTTAGAGATACTTGTAATGGTTGAAATAAAATGATTGGTAAAGCTATGTGTAAGCTAGGTGTGATAATAATAGGTGTACGTATAGATAAGAAAGTAGGCCTATTGAGTGACCCATATATTAGTACGTATGAATATGTGCTCGTAGGTAGATATGTATTGTGCTTAGACGTAAGTAGTTATGTTTTGTTGCCTGAGTATATAGGTGATATGCATATGATAGTAGAATTATAATTTTGATTGGTATTGCTTGCTTTCATGGGATGTTGTATGCGTGTCTACCGTGAGGTATACACGACTATTGCACATCTTAACTATGTATGTATAGGTGTTGGTATACTAATTATAGGTAGTAGGCTATGGTGTGAATATATATATATGTTACATGTGTGCGACTATACGATGAATGCGTATGTACTAGGGAGTGTATTATAATTATACGTGTGCTGATGTCTGTATTATTATTATGGTATATAGAGTGATTGAACTATGTGAGTATTACCTGACTAAATATTAAGTGTGATTGACTTAAGGTATGTGTATGGTTGTATTGGTAGACGTATAAATATTGGAGTGGTATTGGTATAGGTATGAATGCCGTGTTACGTATATAGAATATTCTGATATGTGTATTGAGTCTCACTCAAGCTTGAGTGGGTATACTCTAAGTATATTGAATGTATGTTTGTAGTTGAATATATCGATGTTTGATGTAAGCATAGTGATAGGAGTGTTTGTGCCTGGTTGTGCTACGCACAAGATTGTGAGTCGCTATACCAGTATATAGTTATAGGTGTTGGTCTTGTGGTATAGCTATTAACTAAGGCTTGCCTGTATGAACGTATGTGTACCAGCTAAACTAGGTGTGTAGATGTACTGGATATATGATGGTATGATTGGTGTATGTGAATGAAATGTTAGCGTGCGTGGGTGTGCACCATGCACGGGTAAGTATGTGCTTAGTTATAGTTATTGGTGACTATGGTATATGTGGTGTGTCGTAAATACAGTTATAGGACCGTAAGTGAGGTGAATATATGGTGAACTATTTGCATGCATTTGAATGACTATATATTATGAAACCATAGTAGTGGTGAATGTATATTAAATATAGTGAAGCTTGATTTAAAATGGTATGGTGTGACTACATGTGTTGAGATGTTTGGTATTGGATGAATATTAGGGAGTCGTATACCCATGTTTTGTTGCGCATAGGTAGTTACCTATACGTAGAACAATGATTGTATTTGCTAGTATGAGATCATACTTATATGAGTATCTGAAATATTGTTTTATGATTAGGAAGGTAGTAGTTATATAAGGGATGTATGCTTATATATATGATTGAAATACGTGTATGAATTTGACTGACTATAATAGGTATAAGTGTATAACGTACGTTAATATATACATACTTGTTGGCAGTATCAATGTTTGACTACCTAGTGCATATATAAGCACTTGTAATGAATAAACCTGGTTTGAATTATAAAGTGACTTGATTGGGGTAGTTACTAGAGTGACTAGCTATATTAGAAAGTCCGAGGAAGGACTTTATTCTAAGGTGGGGAGGATGTAACGACCACTTTTCGTTGTACGTTGTTCGTGCACGTGCTTTTGACCGTGCACGTGTTTACTTTAGACTTTGTTTGTTTGTGACCACTTTGTTGTGATATGCCGTTGTGAACGTCTCTGAGAGTATTAAATAGTGGCACTATTTTGGAACGATGTTTCTCGAGTCGTTTTCCCACAATTTAATCTTATTCGATGAGAC
Organism: Scilla litardierei; assembly: GCA_030789695.1. Lineage (NCBI taxonomy): Eukaryota > Viridiplantae > Streptophyta > Magnoliopsida > Asparagales > Asparagaceae > Scilla > Scilla litardierei. The sequence continues at coordinate 32,699,989 of CM061136.1, forward strand.
CTTGCGATTTTCACTTTTGACGGGAGACGTTCCTATTTTTAGTTTCGTCGTCCGACGTCGAAATTGAGATCCGTCTTCTTAGTTAGCTCACTTTCGTCATCACGATCACCCCGATATTTATTTTATAATTTTTGGAATTTATTTGACCACTTTTATATTTTTAACAAGGTTTATAATATTTTTAATAATTAATTTTTATATTAATTTCGGCCAAAGAAAATTTATTTGAGTTTAAAACGTTTTAAATAATTTTTGAGTCAATTTCCAGCTCATTTGGGCCCCACCTAAGCCTTGGGTGAGTTGGAGTTGGTGAGATTTGAATTTTAAATTATTTTAAACTCCTAATCACATTAGGATTAGCCCTAGACCTGGTCAACCCATCTACACTATATAAACAACCTCTAGGAAGACCTATTTTCGCAAGAAAATAACCCTAGCCGCTTCCAAAACTCAAATTTGACGTTGCGACGAGCTTTCCCCGCACCGACCGAGAGAACGGGCTCAAAACCCCCGCACCGACCGCTGCTCATGCCCGCCCATCCGCTCCGCCCGCTTGCACAGCCGTCGCTCCGCTTTCCCCCGTGCCCGACCGAGAGAAGCTCTCGGTCAGACCGGTCGCCTGCTCCGCACATCCGCATCGCCCGCACCCGCTCACAAGCCCGCTCTGCACCCCGCTTTCCCCCGTGCCTGACCGAAGCCCCCGCCCGCTCACGCCGCATCGCCCTGCGTTGCAACGTTGCAACGTTGCAACGTGCCCACCAAGCGCCCGACCGGCGCTGTCTCCCGCTCCGACCGATGGAACTCTCCGTACCCGCTGCTGCACCGACCGCAGCGCTGCATAGCGACGTGCGCTGTGTCTGACCGAGCCAACCTCCCGCATTGGCTGTGTACGACCGAGAGCCACTCGTCGCAACCCCGCATCCGTCGCATCACTTGCCACCGTGGGCCCCCCAAGTTCTCCAGAGGTATTGTGGGTCCCCCATTGGTCCCTAGGACTACTGTAGGCCCCACCTAGGTGCGTTCTCGTCAAGGAATTACTGTGTACGACGTTGCGTCACGTCGTAGCCCGTCGTCGCACGTGCTAGCTTTGGAATCTGGAATCGTTGCTCCGGTTGATTGCTCTGAAATTCCCAGCGGGGAATCTAATTGGAATCTGAACTTGGAGCGCGATATTATTATTCCAACCCCTGGCGTCGCTACCCGACGCCAGTGTAGCTTTCGCGTCGTGTTGAGGTAACGCTTTGCACCCCTAGGACCCCCAACCCAATTGCATGCTAATCAAGACTAAAATCAGTATTTTTAAAATGTTTTAAATGTTTTAAATTCACTAATCAAGATTAATAATATGGACTTTAGGCCGGTGGACTTGTGCACGTAGGATAATTATGATTTTGGACTCTCTTGGACGGTGTTTCTCAGACGTCGTACTTGTAGGCAAGTGAAACTTGCCAACTCTTGTGTAGGGCCATGTTTTTAGGCCACTTCCTTGCTTTTAGCGTAAAAGAGACTAGTCAGTGAAATGATAGCTGGCTAGACGCCTACTTGATCTAGTTTGACAACGAAACTAGATCCGTCACCTAAATGATCTAGCTTGACAACGAAGCTAGATCCAACCCTTTAAACTTGTTGATCATGCATACTAAACTGTCATGTTTACTTTCCCTACCTGTACGCTTTACTACTTGCCATGTCATGTCATCCATGCATTGAATGTCGCATTCGTAGCACACGCTACAATACTTGTACTTGTACTCCCTTGTCTGGCTAGGTGCACCCCTAGGCCAACAAGATAAAACACTTCCTGGCTCGTGTTCCAGAAGCGTGCATTCCCGTTCGGGGGTAAGGCCCTGGTTCGATACACGTGGAGGGGTAGGGATAAACGATCACCTGAGCTTAGGAGTGGCTCGATCAGCCACTCTAGCCAGAAGGCGGAATCTCTGTGCACGAGGTGCTTACTTTACTTGTCTTGTACTAGTGAGTGTTACTTGTATAACTTGTCATCCATGCCATGTTTAAATGCCATGCTCGTACTTTACTTTACTTTACATTACTTGTTGCACTCATACTTTAAACTTCCATGTCATTGCATTCATGCTAGAACTGCTAGGTTGCTTTACCTACTTTCAGTTTCCTTGCACAAGTCTCTTGTAGACTTGCTGACATGTGCCCCTTGCTCTTTTGGGTGTCACATGTTAGACCCTGAGCCGGAGATCGTTGATGTGTACGTAATGATTTGCTGATGCTGAGTCTGAGTCCATGATTGCCCAGGAGGAGTTTTGTGGACACCGGAGACCTTTCTTGGTGACTTTGCTGTGCTTCTTTTGTTTTAGGTTTTGTTGTTAGTTGTCGGTGTGTGGCACCTTTGTTTTGTACGTTGTACTTTTGTTGGCCATGTTTGGGCCTTAGACTCTTTTCTTTTAGCCTGGTGGCTTTTTCTGTGATGTTGAAACGTATTTTATGGATATTCTGAGATATCTCTTTTGTCTCATTTCACTATTATTATCGTGTTTCGTTCGCGTTGCAAGGACCTGCAGTTTTAAATTTGATTGACGCTTATCGGACTTGCAGCTTTGTAGCTTCAAGTCTGAGCGGAGCTTCTCACGTTTCGCCTCCATATTTTTGGGAAGCGGGGCGTGACACTAAGCCGCCTCTTTTGCCAGGCACACGAAGTGGAATGCCATGATGGCGCTTGGCCAACTGCTAGGGTGCACTCGGCCGAGCGCATTGCTGCCAGACTTTAAGTTAATTGGTTTTTATTGGGTTTTGGATGTTTTTTCTTGGAATCCCTGAATTTTAGAGGACTTGTATAAATAATAACAATTAATTAGGTTTTAGTACGCTTGATTTTGGAGAACTTTTGGTGGCCCGTCACTTGGGGAGAACGGAGACTTTCTCGTCTTTTTCTGCGATTTGATCCATTGTGAATGGTCAGAACTTAAATACTGTAATATATTTCTGCATTAATTTTGATTCTATGTCTTTCGATATTAATTTTATTATGTTTACATTGTCTACGTTTAATTTCTTGATTGCTTTGATCATGATCTCTTTCGCTATATTTAAGTAGTGTGTTTCTAGGGTTTAGGGATAAACCCTAGGATCCTAGAGATTGAATGCTAGGTTGCCATCATTGAATGAACCTAGGGTTACACTATGATCGATTGAACCCAGATTTTGGGGGATTAGCCCTAGAATTGGAGAATCGTGAGAACGACTTCAGATCTAGGGAAAATCCCCACGAATCTGATTTGGGCTTAGTAATTTCTTTCTAGGGCTCGTGTTCACAAGAATGACACGTGCACTAAGGGTCATTACTGACCCATAATTCGCTAGTTGGTGCCCTACAAAAGTTGTCCGACTACTAGAGCCAATCATAGTGTAGTATCCCAACCTTAGTCCACGATAATGGATGCATGTTGTGACACAAGAATCGTGTCAATCATAATGCACGTATCCAAGTGTGAAGCCAAACAATAGCGAGGTGACACATCGAAATACGCTAGACGAGTAGCTCAAAGATAGTTGATTACTCGTTCTCATTCTCGGATGTGACACTCTCACCCTAACTTATAATTCAACGATAGGATTCTCAATCTAGTATCCAAGCCCGAACGACTTGTCGGGGATTTTCGATTGTCCTAGACTTACTAAAATCCTGTGAAATCAATCTTATGTGATAACGATTTTATTGTGACAATCCCTAACCACGTATTCTCCTACTTCTTATAAACTAAACACTAAACAACTGCCTCCCTAGAGTTCGACACTTTATTCTATACTACACCACCGTACACTTCCGGTGAGTCGCGTTTCTGGGTGTAAATCTGGAGCCAAACAGGTTTTTGGCGCCGTTAGTGGGGAGGTAGTTCAGTTTGAGTCTGGTTATCACAATTAGGTTGTTTAGAATAAAAAAAAATTAAAAAATGCAAAAAAATTTGCACAATTAGGAAGATGCTATCAGACGAGGGACACAATTAGGAAGTTTTTGGCACCATTGCTGGGGAGGCAACAGTTTGTTTTAGTTTGGAGTTGGAGAGTGATGGTTCCATCCACACTCTACTTTCCATACTTCTTTTTCATTTTTTATTTCTTGTTACACATTTTTCTTCTGCTAACGAGTTCCACAGTTTCCTTGAGTTCTTCTATTTTGCATGCTAACGCGTTCACAAGGAGCAGAAAATCTTTTGCCCCTCAATCCATAAATAGAAGCAACTGCACGTCGGCTCAGAGTAGAGAGAAGAAGACAGGAAACCATGGCTGGAACTCCAGAAGGCAATGGTCCACCTCCACCTCCACCTTCAGGGCGCATGCTGATCCGGGATTACATGAAGCTCGGTACCATATCGTCTTCCTCTATGACCATGCCCGAGATCCGTCAAGAGAATTTTAAGTTGAAGAAGGTGCTTATTTTGTTAATGCAGTAGGACTGCTTCCATGGGTTCCCACATGAGAACCCCAACCACCACATCAACGCATTTTTGGCGAAGTGCGTCATGTTCCAGATGTAGGGGGTTAGCAATGATACGATTAAGCGCTTGTACTAAAGAAGCGATGTCTATGGTGGACCTTTAACAGCGCTTGTACTAAAGAAGCGATGTCTATTGGGACCTTTAACAGTGCATGTAGATCGCTATTAAAACCAGCCCCCCCCCCCCCCCCCCCCCCCCCCCCCCCCCCCCCCCCTCCCAGCAGCGGCGAGATAGACAGCGCTGTTAAAGACCTTATTTAAGCGCTGTTAAATGTCCCTTTTGTAGTAGTGTATGACAAGCACTTTGATCACTTATTTGGTCGGAATTGGAGTCGCAAGAAGAGGAATTGGTATGGTGCATACCCGGTATATGACATATTTGAGATGGGAGGTGCAAGGGAGCTGAAGCTTTCCGTTGCGTAACTTTAGACCTTGGGGTTTGCCTAGACTGGCCATAGCAAAACTGGTAGACAAGAGCCCTCCTTTGATTTGGGTTGGAAGATCAACTTTAGCCTAATGTCAGACTTTCATGGTGTTTTGTGAATTCTACGTCAGTGAACCCAGCTGGCGGGTTAGATACGTGTCGCAAAGTGCATCTTAATGTCCAGTAATAAATCGAAACAATCAAACAAACAAATGGGAAAGAAAAAAATCATGAAAGAAAATTCTCGGTCAACGGTCAAGAAAAACATGTAAGCTCGGCCAACGACCCCGCCATGATACACAAATGCGCTACTGATGTCATCGCATGCATCAGGCAAAAACACTGGATTAGGGTGTGAAAGGGCCATCGTTTCCCGAACGCGCAGCCGCAGAGCCTCCATCTTGGAATCGGACGACGCACTACCTTCATCTATAAAAAGGACCCCAACTCCATGCCTTCTCTGCACCACCAATTCCTCCAGTTTCAAAGCCTATCAAATTAATCAAACATGTCTAAACTTCTCTGCTTCACAACCTCCCTTCTCTTCGCCGCGTTCGCTGCCTCGTCGGCCTGCAAGGCTGCAACCAGCAGGACTTGGCCGCCCTCCTTGCCTTCAAGAGCTCCTTTCCGGCGAACTCCTTCCCGAGTTCGTGGACTACGGCCATCGACTGCTGCTCCTGGGACTACATCCAGTGCGACGAAGCCACCGGCCGCGTCACGACCCTCTCCGTATCCGATAACAAAAATCTCAAAGGCCCCATCCCCCCATCCATCGGGGACCTCTCCGCCCTACAGGTCATCAGCTTCAGCGACCTCCCGGGTCTCTCGGGCCCCATTCCATCCCAACTCTCCAAGCTAACAGGCCTTCAGTTCTTGACCATCTACAAGACCAAGGTCACTAGCCCTGTCCCTTCCTTCCTCTCGACATTCACCGGCCTCAAAGAACTCGAACCCGCCGAAAGTTCCTTCATCGGCACCATCCCGGCATCGATCGGCGACCTCGTCAACCTCAGCAACATCGATTTCTCCGGCAACCAGCTGACCGGCGCCATTCCCGATTCACTCTTCAGTAAACTTGCGCCAGGCCTGAGTGCCGATCTCGACCTTTCTGACAACACGCTGAAGGGCGCCATCCCACAGTCATTTGGGAACGTTGCATTCGCTAACGTCAACCTGGGCAGCAACCAGCTCACTGGGGATGCTTCGTTCCTCTTTGGCCAAACCAAGACGGTCACTCAGATAATACTATCGCGGAACAAGCTGGCCTTTGATCTGACTAACGTGCAGTACCCACTAAATCTGCAATACTTGGATATCAGCCACAATCAGATTTATGGAAGCATATCGAACCAAATCACGGAGCTGAAGAATTTTGGTTACTTGGACGTGAGCTTCAACATGCTGTGCGGCAAGATCCCGAGCGGCGGAAGCTTCCCACAGCTCGAATCACAGTTCTACGCCAACAACAAGTGCCTCTGTGGAACTCCGCTTCCGCCCTGCAACTGTACGAAAATTGGTTTGTTAATGAATAAATTGTGTCCGTGTCATATTCCAACGATGACGGAACAAAATTATTCTAAGTCAAATAATGTATGTGTGCCTGATACTAATATCCAAAATATAATTGGATGATACTTGAGTTACATTCAATGTTATTGTATAAGATTTGAGGGGCGTGCTTAAATTTTCTCTGTCCCACTCCCGCACCATCAATGTTAGCTCCATCATCGTCGTGTTTCCCCATCCTACGCCTCCACTGTCACCATTTCCCTCCCTTACCATCTCCAACCGCTACCGTTTCAAGGCAACCATAACCCTAAGACTCTCCCGTATCTTTCACTGTCTCTCTCCCTCTCTATATCTACCTCATTCTCTCTCGCCCTCACTCTCTTCATAATTGTCTCTCTCTTGGTGTCTCACTACATCTGATGGCTGACAAGAATAATAGATGTGGGACAAGGAAAGTTGGGGGAAGAGATGCTAAAAGAGAGAAGGTTATATGTATATACACACATGCATGCAAGGCACGCGCGCACGCGTGCGCACACATATACAAGCATACATACTTGTATGTGTGTTTATATATATGTCAGAATAATGCAGGAAATTTCTTATGTTGTTAGATCTGTTTTATAAAAAAATGAAATTTTTTTGGGTTGTTGTACACTTTCTAAAACCACAAATATGGGTGAATCCTAGTCCTATTTGACTGTTTCGAGGTGTTTTCTTACCACTGATTGATAGTTTGAGGGTCCGAGAGTTGTCGCGGTCACGTGGGATGCGTGTGGCCTCCGGGGTCGGTTGTCCAAGCGTTTGCTTGGGTGGAAACGCGCAGATCCGTGCGTCGAAGTGCCGAAGGGAAGCTTCGGCAGAGCGACGGCTTCCTGGAACGATTGGTCGGTCGGGGCCAGATCTTGGGAACGTTCAGACCCAAACGTTAGGGCGCCGAAGGCTCGATTCGGCTAGTTGAAGTCGCCTTCCATTCTGCACAGGTGACAAAGCTCTTCAGGGAGGTCAGACATTGGTTCCGAACAAGTCTCCTCCGATGCCTAAGTCAGCACGTGTCTGAAGGATGCACGGTGGGATCGAGTATGGTTCACGGAGAGACCAATACACCAGTCATCGGGCCAAACTGTGGAGGAGAAATATAAGGTGGAAGGAAAAGGTCTCGAGAGGTGGAGTACCTGAGATCTGAGTATTCAGGATTCGATCCCTTGGCGTTTCGTCTTTCTGGCCGCTTGTAGGAGTTCACATGTCAACGCCTTTATGACATCCCTCTGTCTCGTCCTTCATGCACGCCCGCTTTGATGGTCCCTTGAATGGTCATGAAGGCGGTTGTGGTGGCGCATTGACTGGAGTTCATGGCAGGCGTGATCTGGGAGGCGGTTTCCTCAATCGTGGAGGGTCAGCGGATCCTTCAATGTTGGTTTTGAGCCGCCGCGACTTGATACGCTTGCAGGGCCTTCTAGTTTGGGCACAATCCCCCTGGGCCGTGGGCTTGGCCTGCTCCGCTTGGGGGTTGTATCAATTGCCCCCCCATCACTTGGGCCGTTCGGCTCCTGATAATTCGGTCCGAGGGATGTGATTCGTATGGATTTGACGGGCGCGTCAGTCGAGACGACGCATTAAATGAAGGTCAGCATGGAGCTATGAGCCAGGAATTCTCCTGCCCTTTGGAAGTGGGATTTGGAGAGCCGCCTTCAAGGGGATGTTGACGCGTGTCCTTCTTTAGACGGTTCGTATTTGGAGCTGCCTTCCATATAAAAAGACAGGGTTTTGGGATTCCTTCCGCGCTTCCCGATTTTGCTTTCGATTTCTCTCATCGCTGCTGAGTTTCTCTCTGTCTCCTCTTCGAAATCCCCTTCTTCAGCTCTCGCAAGGCAACCTCCTTTCCTACTTCAGTTTTTTTTCTTGCTTAATCGAGAGTGCGCTGAGAATAGGAGCTTCGTCGCCTGATGCCGTTGACTTCGTCACGGCCGTCGGGGCGTCCTCGTCCCGTGAGAAGGGTAAGGGCTTGTTGTTTGAGGATCTGATCCAGCGAGGGAATCCTTCTGGAGCTGAGGGATCCGAGGTTCCTCCCGCGATTCTCGAAGCAACCTCTACTATCTCTTATCCCACCGTTGAGAGAATTAGGGTGGAATATCACTCTTGCCCGTACGGGGTTCGAGTCCCATTTCAAGATGAGAGGATCTGTTTTCATGGGGCTCGTGAGATAGGGGTGTATGTCGAGATGTTTCGAATGGGGCTTCACTTCACTCTTCACCCCTTCATCATCCAGGTGTTGGAATTTCTGCAAGTGTCCCTGTGTCAGCTGACCCCGTATTCAGTTTCGGTCATGGTCGACTTCGTCGTGATCTGTCATCTGCATAGATTGGAGACGTCCTTGACATTTTTCTTTTATTTCTACAAAATCACGGCTGTCAACTCGGCGACATGGCTTCACATTGACGTCAGGAGGGGCATGGAGTGTCTGTTGGGCTTGCCCTGCTAGGTCGGTCATTGGAAGAACAATTATGTTTTTGTCACTTTCCCCGATGATGCGAAAATTTTAACTGGCTCGGGAAGCTCGGGCGCCTACAAGTTGGCGCTTGACCTATCAAAGGTCGATCGGGCCTCGGTTACATTCCTATCGGCCTTGCTCAGGGAGAAGAGATTGGTATGCCCCTTGTTGGACGGTCTCCTCCTCAAGAGCGCTTTGTGGTTTCCTAGTAAAGACACTTTTTAGACTTCGTCCTCTCCTCAGCTTACCCGGATTCTCCTTTCTTTTACAGGAATGGCGGGTCAGAAGTTCATTCACCCCTACGACATGCATCAGCTTATCTGTCGGGCTGCTTGGGGCTCTCAGGGAAGCTCCTCTGGTCATGTGCCGTGCCGCACGGAGGAGGAGGCGATCCGCGCAGCTGAGCCACCAATCGGGATGTTGAAGATGGTGGATGAGCCCTCGACTGCACGCTCTTCCCACGTCGTGACGGGTCCGATCGATGCCCCCTCGAATCTGGCTTCGACCCCGGCTGCTGCAGGTTCTTTTCCTGATGTCGCGGGCGTGGCTGACGCTCTCACCGACCCGGTCCCCGACGAAGTGGCCTCGGGGTGGCCTTGAGCAGGACCATGCCGTTTCGACCGGGGGTCAGGGGTCGAGGAAGAAGTGTTCTTCCTCGGGTTCTAAGAGGCCCGAAATGAAGAGAAAAGAGAATATCGCTTCCCTAGTGGTGCGTCCCTCTTAGGTCGCCTCACAGGGGAAGTATCCAGGTCTTGGGGGAGGCTTCTCCTACCCCCCAGGTCGAGCATACCCCCGCTCGGGGCAGGGCGCGTAATGTCTGTATTCGGGCCTGGACTTGAGGCCATATCTGGTGACTCAGTTTTTACCGACTGTGACATGGCTGTTCGGTTGGCGCAGAGCTCCGCACTGCCGGGAGACTGCCCTCTCCTGGAGAGGGTCCAGTCTAAGAACCTGGTGGACTACATGGTACGACAGATTCAATAGGTAGTTCTCTTTATTCTCTCACTCCCATCTTGTTTAGTTTGATCTTCATCCTTTTCGTCTTGCATGCGTCCTCGATGGCCGTAGAGGTGCAACGACGCTCGGAGCGAGTCGTCGAGCTTGAGGCGGCCCTCGAGCGGGAATGCCTTAGGGCAGAGGCTGCTAAGTGAGCGACCACAGATGTTCACAATGAGTTACAGCCCTCACTCCACAAGGTCTCCAAACTCACGTTGAGATGGAAAAGCTATAGGAGGCGTTGGCGACCGTCGACGTCTCTCAGGCATCGTTTGAAAGGTCTGCTGAGGGTGCCGAGGAGGTGTTGTCCCTAGCCCGGAAAGCATACATGAAGGAAAGGGCCGAGCTTTGGTCTGAGATCGGTTGCTTGCGACGAGCGGATCTCGAGCGACTTGTTGATGAAGTCGTGATGAGTTACGAGGACGTCCTGGCCACGAGGATTGCAAAGTCCTTCTTAGAGGGGTTATTGGCGTACGAGGAGCAGGTTCGAAAAATGCTTCTTCGCCCCTCTACTACCCCTGACCAGTTGGTCGGGACGAGGGACGTCGCTGAAGCAACTGGGGAGAGTTCTTCCCAGGCTCCCACGTCGTATGCGGTCATAGTGGGTTTCCGTTTATTTTCTCCTCTATTTTCAACAATCCGGATGAATAATAGAAGTTTTTTCCCTTTTTGGTATTGTGTTTGCGTGTTGTCGTGTTGTCTTTATTTTGGCCTTGCCACCCTCTTTTCGCTGCTCGTGTCGGGGTCAGTTGGCAGCTTGATCTGTGAGAATGGCTTCTTGAGGATGCTTTTTGACCGGTTAGGACCGATGGTGCGATCAGTCCTCCCGGGGAGCCATCCATCGGTCTAAGTTCGATCGTGCGATCGTCCCGTTGGGGGAATTACCACCAGGCTTATAGTCGACCGAGTGGTTGGCCTGTTGGGGCAGTTGCCCCAACCCGGAGAGCGATGCACGGTCAACCTGCTGGGGGAGTTTCCCCCAGCCTTATAGTCGATCAAATGATCGGCCTACTAGGGGAGTCACCCCAGCCTTATGGTCGGTATGTGTCCGACCTATTGGGGGAGTTGCCCCAGCCTAGCGGTCAACGGTTCGATCGGCCAGCTGGGGGAGCTATCCCCAGTCTTAGGGTCGATCGAATGATTAGCCTCCTGGGGGAGTTACCCCCAGCCTTACGGTCGATGTGTGGCCGGCCTGCTAGGGGAGTTGCCCTAGCCTTACGGTCGACAGGTCAGTCGGTTAACCGGGGAGCTATCCCCAGTCTTAGGGTCGATCGAATGATCGGCCTACTAGGGGAGTTGCCCCCAGCTTTACGGTCGACGGGTAAATCAGCCAGCTGAGGGAGCTACCCCCAGTCTTAGGGTCGATCGAATGATCGGCCTGCTAGGGAATTTTCCCCAGCCTTATGGTTGAAGTGTGGCTGGTCTACTGGGGGAGTTGCTACAGCCTTACGGTCGACGGGTCGGTCGGCCAACTAGGGGAGCTACCTTCAGTCTTAGGATCGATCGAATGATCGACCTGCTGGGGGAGTTGTCCCAGCCTTACAGTCGACGGATCGGTTGGCCAGTTGGGAGAGCCACCCCCACTCTTACGGTCGACCGAATGATCAACCTTTTGGGGGAGTTTCCCCAGCCTTACGGTCGATCGTAAGGTATGCTCGGTCCTACTGGGGGAGTTTTCCCCTGCCTTGCGGCCGTTCGCAAGGATGATCAGTCCTGCTAGGGGACTTGCCCCTAGCTTTACGGCTGATCGAGAGTTGGATCGATCCAGCTGGGGGAGTTGCCCTATCCTTACGGTCGATCGAGAGTTGGATCGGTCCTGCTGGGGGAGTTTTCCCCAGCCTTACGGCCGATCGAGAGTTGGATCGGTCCCGCTGAGGGAGTTGCCCCAGCCTTATGGCCGTTAGCGAGTTGGATCGGTCATACTGTGGGAATTGGCCCCAGCCTTACGGCCGATCAAGAGTTGGATCGGTCCTGCTGGGGAGTTGCCCCAAGCCTTACGACCGATCGAGAGTTAGATCGGTCCTACTGGGGGAGTCGCCCCCAGTCTTACGACCGATCGAGAGTTAGATCGGTCCTGCTGGAGGGGTCGCCCCTAGCCTTATGACCGATCGAGAGTTGGATCGGTCCCGCTGGGGGAGTTACCCCCAGACTTACAACCAATCGTGGATTCCGTCGGTCTTGCTAGCAGAGTTGCCCCGGTGGTCTCAGTGTTAGATCCGACAGGCGATTACCGTACCTTGAAGGACACGTAGTTGTGAGTAAAAACTCATGTTCGTGTATTTATTATAGTATAAGAAAAACTGGGGGTACATTTAAAATTGAAATGCGCAAAGCAGGGAAGATATGGGTGGGCGAGTTGCACGCCCGGAGCCATGAGGCACGGTTGATCGGTCGACTCCTTATTCAATTATGCGCACGGGGGTGTGGACGACGTTCACCTTTTTTCCCTTATCTGATTTTCTCCATGTGCCTTCTCCAGAGCCTGCCTTCAAAGCGTCGATGAAGTTCTTCAAATATCCCTGACTAATCAGCTCGTCGATGTCCTTCTTTAGGTGCCGACAGTCATCGGTGTCGTGGCAGTTATCCTTGTGATATTTGTAGTATTTCTCTTCGTCTCTTCGTCCCCCCTTCATCCTCGGGGAGGCTTGTTGTTGTGGCCCTCTTTTTGGGCATGCGTCATGACGACGTCCTGGGTTGCATTCAGCCTGGCGGGCGCTATTTCCCCTTTGCGTGGCTTCCCCTTGGGCCTCCTCTCCTGTTTGTGATCCTCCAGCTTGCGAAATTCACCCTCGCCGCGCTTTGAACTCCTCCTGGCCCCTGCGGGGGGACCTCCTTCCTCTGCGGCCAAGGCTTCCTCTATCAGCATGAATAGCTCTGCCCGTGCTATGACCTGGGCGAGGCCATTGGGGGTGTAACGGTGACTTTCCGACCGTATGTATTGTAGTGCGTATCTTTGTTTTGTGTACGTTTTTTTTTTCATATTTCGATTTTGTTATTATCCTTCGTAGCTCGGACGCGGAGCAAACCATGTTCTCACAACCCTCCCGGAGGCGCGAGCGCTCCGGTATTTTCTTTGTAATTTTTAGACTTCGAGAGACCAATCTACAGTAATACCCTTATTAAAAAAGGTTTTTCTTTTAAATATCAATTTCAAAATGTTTACTGGTACGGTTTGAAAGAGAATCAAATGGTTCTCATTTTTTGAACAAATTCAAACAAACCTTAATATTATTATATATTAAATCTAATCTTCTGTAAGCATTTGTTAAAAGGATATCAGATCAAATCTTATATATATTATTATATAAAATCTTAACCTACCTAATCCCAACTGAACCCCACCAAATCACTAAACCCCCCACGATTCTCCCCCGATCTCTACCCACGTGCTCTTTCTCTCTCTCCAATCTATTTCTAAAACTGCCACTCTCCCAACTTTAAAACATAAGCAACCCAGCCCTTAGGGTTTTGCAAAACGAAACGCAGCCGCCTTGCTTCCTCTCCTTCCTCTCACGCACGACGACCTCCCCCTTGCCGTACGGCCTCCCTTTGCCGGCCGCCACCTCCACGCAAGAGCCGCGCCACCCTTTCTCTCTACTCTCCCTCCCTCATGAGACCCAGGCCGCCAATTCCCCATGCTTCGACCCTGGCCTCTCCAGCTCACGGCCATCTCTTCGAGGACGGACCCCTCGCTGCCGGCGACTCACAGCTCCGGCCCCTCCACGCAAGCTTCCCCCGTGCGGCATGCCCTTTTCCATCACGACAGCAGCCCCTCTCCCGCAATATAAACTGTCGACAGGCCGCCGAAAACTCCAGTTGCTCCGGCCTCCCATCTACACGCACGACAACTCTGGCGAGCCATCGACCGATCCCGATGGCGACCTTCCTCTCGCCCCCACGCCATAGGCCGACGGCAACATCTCCAGACCGATGCAACGCCTCCCAGTGCGGCCTCCCTGATGTCGACGGCCTGTCCGTTGCTCCCTCTCCTCAGCGCCGGTCATCGAACAACCTCAGGCCTGCACCCCTCCTCCTGACAGTCTGCCACCGACGCCATCTCGACCGTCTCTTCTTCCCCGAGGGCTGCTGCCAGCTTGTCGCCGATGACTGCTACCGCCAGTTCGCCATCTAGCCACTGTGCTGATCCCCTCACTGTTGTCTCTCCGACTGACCTCCTCGCGGCCTCCCCGACGCCGGCTGCTAGCCCCTCAGCCGCTAATTACTGTCGTCAACGGCCCTGTCAGCATGCAAAATTAATGAGATAACTTATAGGGGTACGTTATCTGTAGGTTGGTATATGCATGTACTACCTTGTTAATATATTTATTAGTGCTGTGTAAGAAATGCATGCATGCTGTTAATAAAATTTGGTTAGCAAACATAAGTTATAAGGGTGATGTTAGTTGCTAACTGCAGTATCTTCAAGGGTGGGTAGCTTACTGTTACTTGTTAGTTGTACACAAACACAAACACACACACACACACACTAGTACGTATATAATAGTAATGAGTCAATTAATGCTATAGGGAATTAGAGAATACTATAGGTACAGTGGCATGTGAACACTAGATGAACATATATATATGAATACATATATATTTAGTTATAAACAATAATCTGTTACTAATGAGGAACAAAACACCATATCATTAATAACTTAACTTGATGTTATTTGTAAGATTAGTAATCTTTACCCTAATGTGTCACCATGTCGCAGATATGCCGCGTCTCCACTACCATTACTTGGACACCGAGCTTCCACCGTTTAGACTCAACATCCATTCTATGTCAAACACTGGAGAGGTTAGTTTCCCCTAATGCGTAGCAAACCCACACCGTAGTTCAATCAAAACCTAAACTAAAATTGGTCAATGTGAACTAAAATTTATTTCAGCATGTGTAAAACATGCCCACCGTAGGAGATATCGACGAACGTACAAATTTTCTGTGCACATAGGGTAGACGTCGATCTAGACTGAACAAAACATTAAAAATGTGACTTTTTGACTGTTAGGGTAGTCCCGCCAATCTTAGAAACAAATCCTAATAGGATTGATAAAAATGCAACCTGACACCGTCGCCGTGATCCTGTTTCAGACGGACTACCGCCGACGCGACACTTTGACGGGATGCTCCGGACGGATGATGCACTCGCCATCACAGGCAAGTGTACTCACTTGTACCTTCGGCCGTATTTAGGCCATATACTCTTAGAACTGTTAAAACGTGAACAAAGAGAACCGGACGTGAAATTATAGCGTCCGAGACCCCCTTGACTGCTTAGACTTGATGACGAAGTCTAAGCGCAACAACAACAACTGTCACCTAGGGTTTTTTCTGTGTGTGCGTGCGTGTAGACCCCCTAGAAGAACAATCCCTTACTTGTCATGTCGTGTCTTGTTATACACAGCCTGCAGGCAATAGGGCACTCACCAGTAGGTGAGTGATCACTTGTACGGATACACAGCCTGCGGACAATAGGGCACTCACCAGTGAGTGAGTGACCCTTTGTACGGATACACAGCCTACGGGCAATAGGGCACTCACCAGTGAGTGAGTGACCCCTTGTACGGATACACAGCCTGCGGGCAATAGGGCACTCACCAGTGAGTGAGTGATCCCTTGTACGGATACATAGCCTGCGGGTAATAAGGCACTCACCAAGCTAGAGTGAGTGATCCCTTGTACGGACTTGTCTTGTGCACTTGGGTTGGGGTAGGGTTGAGCGTGCGCATGGGGAGAGGGTCTGATCCCCCTCGAACTGTAAGGCGTGAACCCTTCGAGTCACACCTGTCTTGTCGTGTCTTGTCGTGTCTTGTCTTGTCACGTTATGTCTTGACCCGTTTAGGTTAGTCCCGTAGTTGGTAGCACACGCTACGGCTATAGCGTGTCGTGTTTACTTTTCCTGCTCCGTTACTTTCTTTAAATGCCATGTTATAACCCCAGCATGTTAATCAATCAGTAAATCGTTGTTTTAAATTAAAATACACTTGCAGCAGAGTCTTACATTTTCTATGTAGACTTTACCTGATGTACAGTTCCTTTTCTCTTGGGTGTTGTACGTCAGGTGTCGAGCCGGAGTTCATGGACAAGGCAGAATTATCGGAGTACGTGGAGCCCGAGGACGTCGACCTGGAGTACGTACCTGACGAGGACCAGACTTAGACGTTCCCCACCGTTATGGACTTACAGATGTTACTACTTTTTAGTCTGGGTGAGTAGCACCACTTTACTATCTGCCTAGGTTGGGTGCTTCGCACTATTAGTTTCCTTTTCTGCAGATTGTTGCCATGCTTAGGCTTCTCTTATTAGATTTGTCATATGCTGGATATTATCTCTATTATAAAATGAATGCATCCTTTTCCTTCTGTACTTTTGTTGTTCCGGATTTTATAAATGCAAGAACCTGAAAATTTTAAAATGGTACCTCTACAGACGCTTATTGGGTCCGAGCTTCACAGTCCGGCCTAAGCGGGCCTTAGTCACGTTTCGCTTCCGTCGTTTTGGGAAGCGGGGCGTGACAGGGGGGTCTTGATGCAGCGATTTCTTCAGGCCCATGTACCGGAGCCCTTTCTTTAGAGCTGTTATGGTGACCAGTTCGGGGCAAGTCTCGACGTTTAGTCTCTAGGCATTGAAGCGCTTCATGTAACTCCTCAGAGTCTCGCCCAGCCTCTGGATTATGTTGAATAAGAGGTCCGAGCTTGGCTTCCTTTGTCGTCCGACCGTGAACTGTTGGCAGAACATCTGGGACAAGTCCTGAAAGTTGTTGATGGATTGATCGGAGAGCATGTTACACCACTCCCTGGAGGATCTCTTGTGGGTCGTATAGAAGCCTCGACAGAACAGGGCGTCGTTCGGCCCCTTGGAACCTCATGAATCCTTGGTAGTCTTGCACATGCTCCTGGGGGTCTCTCGTACCATCATACATTTCTAATGTCTGTACCTTGAACCTGGAGGGTACCCGCTCATCGGTGATACTCCTCATCAAAGGGCATCGGTCGTCCCTAGGGTTTCCAGGTCGATTTGTCCCGGTGGTGCTTCTCCTCGGTGCTCGTACGACTTTGGCAGACCAGCCGGAACGTGCAAGGGGCTTCCTCCGCGGCCCTCCCGGCTGGAGATCGGTGTCGGTCGTTGGGGACGCTCCCTACGACGGTGATCTTTGCGACTCCTGGGCCTCTTTCGACGTGGGCTTCTGCTCCGCCCCGGCGCTCCCCGGTGGTCGCACGGCTGGACGACTGCCGTTCGGCTGAAGTGGGCCACTTGGATGAGGCCGTAGTTGATTCGTCCCTGGTCCATTTGGTTCTCCCTCCACTCTCACCTTGAAGAGAGGTGGGGGCAGGCGATTTCTCCTTGTTCAGGTCCTCCCCATCGCGGTCTACGACTATGGTTGTGCGCAACTGGGAGCATGCCCTCGAGCAGTCGGGATACCCCGCCAGGTTTCCCCCCAAGGCGTTGCTGGCCCGCGAGATGTTGAATGGCTACTGCCAGGGCTTGGAAGTTGGCGTTCATCTCCTGAGTGAGATAGTCGAGTTGCTTGTGGGTTACGGAGCGTGATTCGTCGGTTTCTCCTGCGGAGCGACTGTACTCGGTTTCGTGCTGGACGTAGCTGACATCCTATGGGATGGTTGGCATTCAGGCCGCTCCATCATTGTGCTATTTCATGTTGGTTGTTGTGGATGACGTGGGAAATGTTCTCTTTCCCACAGACGGTGCCAGATGATTCGGGGTGTTTTCTCACCACTAATTGATAGTCTGAGTGTCCGGGGTTTGTCGTGGTCACGTGGGACGCGTGCGACCTCTGAGGTCGGTTGTCCGAGCATTTGCTTGGGTAGGAACGCGTGGATCTGTGCATCAAAGTGCCGAAGGGAAGCTTCGGCAGAGCGACGGCTTCCTGAACAATCGATCAGTCGGTCGGGGCTAGAGCTCGAGACCGTTCGGACCTGAACGTTGGAGCGCCGAAGGGTGGCTTCGGCTAGTTGAAGTTGCCTTTCGATCTGCACAGGCAAGAAAGCTCATCAGGGGGGTCGGACCTTGATTCTGACCAAGTCCCCCCGATGCCTAAGTCAGCACTTGTCTGAAGGATGCTCGGTGGAATCGAGTATGGTTTACGGAGAGACCAATACATGAGTACTCGGGCCGAGCTGTGGAGGAGAAATATAATGTGGAAGGAAAAGGTCTCGAGATGTGGGGTACCTGAGATCTGAGTATTCAGGATTCGTTCCGTTGGTGTTTCGTCTTTCTGGCCTCTTGTAGGAGTTCACGTGTCAACGCCTTTATGGCGTCCCACCGTCTCGCCCTTCATGCCCGCCCGCTTTGGTGGTCCCTTAAAGGGTCATGAAGGCGGTTGCGGTGATGCATTGACTGGTGTTCAAGGTGGGTGTGATCTGGGGGGCGGTTTCCTCAATCGTGGAGGGTCAGCAGATCCTTCGATATTTGTTTTGGGCCGCTGCAACTTGATACGCTCGCGGGGCCTTTTGGTTTGGGCCCAACACCCCCCCCGGCCTTGGGATTGGCTTGCTTCACTTGGGGGTTGTGGCTTTCTTTGCTTGGGGGTTGTATCATTGACCATCGGTCCACCTGTTGCAAAAAGCTCTATTCTTTCGAAATCGTTCAATTTGCAATGAGTAAATCGAGAGTCAAATAGTGTTGAAGTCACTTGATATTTGGTGTGATGATCTTCCATGATGTGTAGACTAAAACCCAAAGAGTTTTTTGAAACCCAAGGAATTTATCAGAGCCAATTTACAAAATTAGTTTTCATTCTAGAATCTGCGTAGAAATTAATTAAATTACTTAG
The DNA here is from genome assembly GCA_030789695.1 of Scilla litardierei. NCBI lineage: Eukaryota > Viridiplantae > Streptophyta > Magnoliopsida > Asparagales > Asparagaceae > Scilla > Scilla litardierei. The sequence continues at coordinate 32,718,675 of CM061136.1, forward strand.
GATTATTATTAAAACAAATATCACAATTTAAAACTATTTTGAATTATTTAGAATATGTGACATCGCTTATAATAAATTAGGATTCAATTTTATTGTTTTACGTTTCATTATTTTATTATGTGGTAACATGTAATGATTAAAATGCCTTTAGTTTGGCTATAGCCTTCATATACTACACACACGTCGTTAAAAAATTTGAGGCTAATGGGTTTTGAGAGGAATTGGAAGGGTGTGGGTTGTTACTTTTAAAACTAAATGATGCTTAATTATTGGTACATATCAGTTAAGAAAAGAGTAAGACGGGGAAAAAATTATTTTTCGTTAGAGTTAAAGGAAAAATTCTTATAATTTAACCAAATCTTAGCCTTCATGACTAATTTACAAGACAAATAATAAGGCAAGCATATTTGTGGGACATATATCATTACCAAATAATTAAGGGGATGATAAGCAAAAGGCCCATATATTGTGCTGGACATAAACAATGTAGTGTTATGAATGGGTCTTGAGAACTTTCATATATCCACCCATTAAGATTCTAAAATCTTTATATTAATATATAAGTGAGGCTAGGCAACCCCTGGCCATCACTCTTCCTTAAAGACTCTTCATCCCTCAACCTGTTATCGGCACGAATTATGCTCAAAGAGAAGAAAATGATGCGACGAAGCTCTGAAAAATAATGGTGCGACGAACCCTTGGCATCCATCTTAATATATATATATATATATATGATCTATGGCCTCTACCATAGACATCATAATAAATGCTTTTGGGGGATAAATTAACCTTGCTTGGGGATATCAATAAAATATGTTTTCAAGCTCGTTCAGGTTTTTAAATTTTCCTGAACATGACCAGATTGACCCTCTGCATACCGCGTGCAGCCAGAAGCCTTCGCTTCCACCATTTACCTCACGAACATTTCTTTTTGGGTTAAATTCCCATTAAATTTTCGAGGACGGGTCATATATTTACATGCATCTTCCGAACAAAAGATTAATGCACAATTCATTATAATATCTTGGTTGATGTACATCATTTAGGTTCTTTTCATGTATATAATTGTTTTATATGTATCGTGAACTGCCTGTGATGAATGTTTTATGTTGTTTGCATGATTTGTTTTTACATTTTATTCATGCATATGTACTCACATTGTGATTGTGGCACATGATTATAATCTATCAAAAGTTTAAAATCATATATACATTGATAATTGAACCTGAAGTTCAAATTTAAATGTCAACATCTTTTTTGCCCAACTTAAAATAAAAATGACCAAATACGAAGGATTAGCGAAAACTTTTTATGCCATCTTCTTAAAGATGCACACTTCGCGTTAAATAGATCTCATAGATCTATGGTCTATATAGACTGATATGGACACCAGGAGTATGCCATAACACCGCTTAACCCTTTTAGAGTAATCTCACTTTATAAGGAATGATTTCTAAATCTAGCCTTGAATATAAGCATACGCATGTAGTCGTGGCTTAATAGATAAGTGAGAAATATTTTTGCACCCACGTATTTATTCCCCTTAAACATGTGTCTTTACCCATATAAATATGAAAAGTGGTTATATAGAAACTAACTCATTTCTCTTGTATTTGTCTACTTAATAAGACTATCTTCATTCTTCCTTATAAATAACAATTAGGAAGACTGAAAACAGGGGAAGTCCTGAATAAAATGAGAAAGGAAAGATATGATATACCTCGAGATGGAGTAAGCAATGGCAACCCAATATCAGACCAAAAGTTCTGACAAGACCCATAATGCTTGTGCAACATGAATGTGCACTAACTCATGCCATATAAAAATATATACATATCTAGTCCAAACGACGAAAGTCGATTGTACTTATGTATACTTATCTGCTCCCGAGGACAAATTAACTTTGAAAACAAATTTAATTTGTTGTCATAACAAAATTCTTAATGAGTATAGTTGTAAACGTATGCTTTCAAAAATATTTAACCCTAATAATAGTCCAATCGAAAACTATTTTTTGGACTTCTACTTGAAAATTCAGGTTTTGCAAACCTGAATACTCTATATGAGGATGCCCAGTACTCTCAAAAATCAATAAAAGAAACTTACCAAGTTTTGATGGATATTCGTCAAAACGAAATCCCTACTTAATGACTCAAGAAATCAATGAAGCCTGAAGCTTTGTCCCACTATGATCTGTGTCAATGTGAAGATGAAATCCTTCACAGTTAGAACACAGTTCACCTATTACCAGACAAAATTAACTTGAGCATTTTAATGGACTTTCATAAGTCCCACATAAATTCGAAAAGAGGAAGCAAATGGAACACCAGAAGTGTCTAGAATCATCTAACTATTAACTTTGGAACGATATAAAATACCACCGTGAATTGATGATGGAAGATATCATTATCCAATCCTATAAATCTAAAGAACCAATGATTCTTCAAAAGGGTGAAGCTTACATTGTCCCATCCCAAAAGGGGAAAATGATTACGAGATCCTCTCCATTCACGTGGACATTGACTCTCATGACTTTCTCAAAAGAATTTAAGATGATATATTTACTATCAGCATTAAAATAATAAGACATTTAAGTCTCTTAAGAGTACTTGAGGGATAAAAGTGGACTTATCCACTCCCTACATAGGGCTGATAATGTACCTAGTGTACTCATCCATATATCCTCTAAAAATGGTCATAATCAAACCTATTATCCAACCGCAGTCCAGCATTTTCACTACATATAGGATACATTACCAAATGACGAGAACATTGGATAACACTGAGAAATCAAATAATATTTACAACCAGAATAATGTCGAACACCCTGAAGTTTGTGTTCACACCCCAAAAATGGGTTATATAAATAAATCATTAAAATGATTTAAACTGATTACTTATCCATTAAAAATCCAGTTGTATGTGACTACATCGGGACATGCAATTATAATGCAAACCATCAAAACGCCTCATTAGAACCTATTTATATGAGCATGATCACCTCATATAAATAGTTTCCGAGAATCCCTAACGGGGGAAGCGTTTAGATCACATCTTATAGATTGTGACATGATGAGTATACATCCCCATATCACCACTATAAACTATCAAAATATAGTCTTAGAACTATTTATTGGAAGTAATTACCCAGATAAATAGATTCCGAGCACTCTGAACAGTGGAAGCATTTAGAGCACATCTAATAAATTGTGCCTTTGATGGGTCATCATATAAAGAATCGATAGTGAAGATATGAAAATAGATCCTTAAGATCCTTCACATTCAGAATTCTTTAATTTCACAGTATTAGGTTCAACAGAAATATTATAATCATCCATGAGCCTGAAGCTCAATTGACCATTTTAAACATTAATGATCTGATTATCATAAATTGTGATGGGATCCTAAAGATCCACACTTATGAAACTGTTCAACAGTTATCAGACATAGTTACTAACAATATAAATATTATCAAATTCACACATCTCTGCTGCTAAAAATCCAGCTAGGATTGACATACCAAATATAATGTATGCAATCCACCAGTAGCAGAAGTGGATGTCCTCAATGGATGAGAAGACATACCACGAGGCTCCAAAGTGAGAAATAACTCATGGAGACCCTAAAGCAATAGCACCACAGGAAAGTGAGCTCAACCAGAACCTACACAATAACGGTTGATAAGGGCACAATTCTGGCTCTGTCCATATCCTCTACCCATTCTAGAACCTCCGCAACAAGTGTTGAGAAGGAAACAATTCTGGAAGAAATCGAGATATTAAATGTACGTACATGGTGAGGTGTTTGGATAAAATAATACATTTGTCGACAACTACTCACATTTCATTTTGCCATTTAAATGATAATTATAAAAATAACGTTTCCACACTACGTTTCCTGAAGCAAACGTAGAATTTGGCCAAATAATGTGGAACGATGCAAAAATAAGTTGAGCTTGACTCACTTATGAAATGTGAAGTGTTTGGACCTGAATTCCTTCTATCAAAAAGATATCAAACCTGTGGGCTAACCGAGTATTGTATAAACAAAAATATAAATAAATAAAATCATATGCTATAAGCAATACGATATAGCTTAGAGGTTTATTTTGATGAAAGCAGAAAGTAATCAATTAAGATGAGCTTGAATCACTTACAAAATTATATAAAATGATGCATCAGGCTCCCTGGTTATGTTTGCAAAATTCCTGCGATTGGCAAAGTAAAATTTGGTTTTTTGCTACTATGGATGTTGTGACAGCATAACCTTATGGATTTATTCCTAATTTTCTCACTTGCCTAAATAGACTTGGAGCTATTTAATGAAATAAATAAACTACAACCAATAGAGTTTCTTAAATTAAACAAGGACTCCTACTAAAGGTTGCTTTTGCATCTTTAAAAAGAGAAAAGAAAATGATTTGGGATTATATTTTCAAATGACTCAAATCTCATCGGATCTCCTGAAGAGAAAACCGAAATATCTGTTTAAGCCTAATTTCAAAAATGATATGAAAGACCTAGACAAAAATCTTAGCTTACAAACTTATCATCTAGAAGATGAAACTAAACACATCATCCAGAAGATGAAACTCTCATCCAAAAGATGATCACATCATCCAGAAGATGAAACTCACATCGGGTAGATGAAAACTCTTATCCAGAAGATGAAAACATCATTCAGAAGATGAATTATCATCGAGAAGATGAAATCATCATCCTGAAGATGAAAAACATGTGACATTAAACTTCATACACCTGAAGTTGATGAAGAAACATGGATAATTGCAATCCACTAAATACACTTACTGGTTGTATGGATGCACATTAAGACCCCTTCCGTTCGCTGGAAGAGGGGAATGATATCCTAAGTCCTGAAGTGCCTTACTTTAGTGTCTTTGGTACACTCCTTTATCTGGCATATTGCACGCATCCCTATATTGCGTTGACAGTAAATTTGTTAGCCAGATACAGTGCAGCATCTACAGTGCGTCACTAGACCGAAGCTACGTATCTTCTGTGCTACCTCCAAGGGTCAATATTACAAAGAATCATCCTCCTTGTTAAACTTATTTGCAGATGCAGGTAATAAATCATCACGATGACACAAAGAAGGACATGCCACCTCCTGGAAATCTGCAAAGCATGCGATTAAGGCAACATCATCTTACCATTTCGAGAAGCTTGTCATCGAAGAAGCAAATCTAAAATATGCATAGCTACGCCCTGAAGTACCTCACAGACAAAGTGACGACTGGGTCAGAGACTACAGACATGTAGCTATCTACCGATTTTGCAGACCATGCCACTTTCCTAGCTTATCCTTGAGAAGGCTACATCGAAGGCGATGAGACAGAGCACATCTCTTCAGAGGAGCTCCCTTGGATTCAGTAGCTGCCATATATGAGTGATACGTGTATAGATCTGTGATGCTTGAATTTTTTTCTCGGAATATTGTAGATAAGATTGATGTATAGATACCTAGAAGATCTGCAAGCCTGAAGCTTGTACAGATCAGTGGGAGTTAAATGTAGAGTTGTACTCTTTTCCCTTAGCTATGGTTTTTCTCACTGGGTTTTCTTCAGCCAAAGGTTTTAACGAGGCAACCTCATTAGCTCTGGTTCCAGAAGTATCCACCCCTAGTGATATCCACACAACATAGGAAGCTAAAGAGACGTGTACTCTCTAAACTAGGATCCAGAAGTATCTAGCCCTTGTGATACTCATAAGCACATTGTGAATCCTAAAGTATTCATATGTCGAGTTAACAATGGTAGATGGATAAGGAAAAGTGTTATGAATGGGTCTTGAGACCTTTCATATATCCACCCATTGAGATTCTAAACTCTTTATATTAATATATAAGTGAGGCTAGGCAACCCCTAGCCATCACTCTTCCTTAGAGACTCTTCATCTCTCAACATGTAGCATTTAAAAAACTTTTCTTTTTCACGTTCTTTGACAATTTTCTTTTTGTTGTTATAGACCTTAAACTTGCCTTCTTAAGAGATGAAAGCTTGTATCAGTTGAAATTTTAACTTTTGATCGTGCTTATGGTTCAAATTGATTTTTTAAAGGAAAATGATGTATTTAATCTTTGTTTAGTTCCTTTAAATGTTTTTTATGGTTAGTTACATATAATATCAATAACATTGATTTGTTGAGATTATGGATCACGTTAAGTATGACTAAAAATTTATCATAAAATGCTAATGCAAAATTTAATTTTCTTCTCTGGTAGATATTCCCAAACATCAATATGCAAATACTTAAGAGTGATACTCGTGTCATGCTTCCTTCACCAAATGTCACATTCATCTGCTTACCAAGAACATACTTCTCACAAAATTCCAATTTCTGGAAGTTCATTCGTTGAATTAGATTCTGCTTATTCAAAGCTTCTAAGTTATTCTTCGCGACATGCCCAACTTTGAGATGACATACGTGGGTCGAATCTGCATCCTGTGAACTTTTCACTACAACAGTAGAATCACACATGATAATTGTCCCCTATAGTGAATATAGGTTCTCAACCTTAGCTTATTTCATCATGACCACTGACTCCTTCAATGAATATGCACTAGAAATAACCCGTGCACAAAGTGCACGGTGCAGGAAAAAAACCGTACGAAAAGGATGCGGTGCACAAGCGCAACCGTAAAGGAAATAGATGTGTGTGTGTGTGTGTGTGTGTGTCGATAGAGTCCGGTGGTAAAAAGACCCAAAACAAAACCCAAAGCTCAAACTCCCCCAAAACCCAAAAGAAAGCCCAAAAGCCTAAATCCCAAAAGAGGGAAAACACATAAATAAGTGGATTTGGGGTTTTTTTGTGTTTTTGGGTGGAATGGCAAACACGTAAATAAGAGGAAGGGGGTTATTTTTTGGGGGTTTGTCCCAGTCAACTTGTGACTGGGACAAACCCTGCCACCTAGGACAATCCTAGGTGGCAGGTTCTCTTTTATAGAAGAGATATTGAGTTTTGAGCTTGTATTTTTTTGGAAGATATCATGTATTTATAATCTTGAGATATTATCTTTTTGATATCGACATTATTGCTCATATCACCATTGAAATACATTATATGACACTTATCACATGTACATAATATTACTTATATTCCCACCTGAAGAGATATTTTATGACTCATAAAATGTTGAAATATTGAGTTACCCTAGAATATTAAAGGTTTTATATGTTGGACGCTTTATATAATTATTTCTCCACTTATTTTTTGATATAACAAAGGGGAGGAAATAGGTGAATGCATATAAATATACACTTTATGATTTTGGATTCATGGCTTAGGAATATATGTTTTTGGATTCATGGCTTAGAACATATATGTAACATGTTTATGTTTGGCTTTCGGTTTGAACTCATACACTCATGATATAATATGGAAAAGTGTGTATTCATGCTTATTCTAACATGCAAAGATGCAACGGGAGTTTATAAGATTTTGATTAACAATATGCATCATTCTAATGGGAGTAAGTACATTGCTTAATTTCATATTATTTCTATATTTTATATCATTTGTTTGTCATCATCAAAAGGGGAAGAATGTTAGATATTGAGACACGAATTGTATAATTTTGATGATGATTAAATAAATGATGGGTTCTAATAACAATTATTAAATGTATAGGAATTAATGATCATATCAAACATTGAGTTCAACACTATGAAAAAGAGAAAATCCATCAAATCCATAAAGGAAGAAATTCATCCTTGATCGCATGCTGCCTCAAGCTCAACACAACCAAGCTGGATCAAGATGAAGTGTGAAAGCTCATCCAAGACAAATGAAGCTAAAGAATCAAAGACAAGGAGATGATGTTGTACGCGAGCATGGAAACATGGACCGTCAGACAATCAAGACGAGGACGAGCAACTCAAACAAACAAGAGCACTATGAAAGTTAACATCTTTAAGCCATTGGCCGGCCAAGGGAACACCAAATGAGCTTTATTATGAAAGAAAAGAATGAATACAAATCTTCTCTCTTCACTGCGAAGAAGAAGCACACAAATTCTCTTCAAAAGCTCTCTACAAATCTCTCAAAGTTGGCTCTCACAAATGGCAGCTCAAAGTTCTCTCGGTGTTTCCACACACACAAAACCCTCCTCTAAAACACCATATATATAGTCCTAGGGTACAATAGGTGTCATCATTGAGGAGGGATTCCCAAGAGATACAGATCCTATCTTTTACGGAATTCTCATCCAATCGTAACTCTACTACAAGTAGGACGGCGTCGCGTCCTAGTGTGGGCTCCCTCCGTAATGTCAAGATTCCTCCTAAAGACTGAGCAACCAAAGTATCGAGCCGATCTGTTCGAGCTATCCAAAACTCGGACTATAGAGCTGCTGATCATTGAATCGTTGATCCTCCGAGCCGATGATCCAATGTAATGAAGAAGTCCAATAGCTTAGCACCCTCATATCTGACTTATGCAGAGTGAGATAGGTTGGATCCGAGCATAGCCGACTTACCTCTGCACAAGATAACTCGGCTGTCGAGTCAATACTTCTCCAATGCCTCAATCGAGCCAACTTCCACAAAACTCCACCTTGGCAAGAATTAGGCCTCTGTCACACAGCTGACCTTCAATGCACCACCTTGGTAGAGTCACATTTGGTGTTCTCCCAATTTTCTCCAAAGAGCCCAATGCCCCCCTCTTGGGCTTAATTAGCTCCTCCGAGCCTTAAATGCCCCCAACTGGGGATGCCTTGACATCATCTCGGAACTGCATTGAGCAAGTCCAAGCAGTCCTAAAGACTGAGCAACCAAAGTATCAAGCCGATCTGTTCGAGCTATCTAAAACTCGGACTATAGAGTTGCTGATCATTGAATCGTCAATCCTCCGAGCCGATGATCCAATGCAATGAAGAAGTCCAATAGCTTGGCACCCTCATATCTGACTTATGCAGAGTGAGATAGGTTGGATCCGAGCATAGCTGACTTACCTCTGCACAAGATAACTCGGCTGTCGAGTCAATACTTCTCCAGCACCTCAATCGAGCCAACTTCTACAAAACTCCACCTTGGCAAGAATTAGGCCTCTGTCACACAGCTGACCTTCAATGCACCACCTTGGTAGAGTCACATCTGGTGTTCTCCCAATTTTCTCCAAAGAGCCCAATGCCCCTTCTGGGGCTCAACTAGCTCCTCCGAGCCTTAAATGCCCCCAACTGGGGCTGCCTTGACATCATCTCGGAACTGCATTGAGCAAGTCCAAGCAGTTCTTTAACTTGGCTTCTGATACAACCTTAGTCAACATGTCCGCAGGGTTTTCATCTGTTCAGATCTTCAAAAAGTTGATGGCATCGTCTTCATCTCCCACATTGTCTCAAATAAAGTGGAAGCTCACATCGATATACTTGGTGTGAGCATGGAAGATCTGATTCGTAGCCAAGTGCACTGCACCCTGGCTATCACAATGGAGATCGTATTTATTTTTGGTAGACTCACAAATCATCTATCAACCCCATCAGCCATATCGTCTCCTTCACAGCTTTTGTCAATACCATATATTTTGCCTCCGTAGTAGGTAGGGCCACCGTAGGCTGAAGTATACTCCACCAACAGATAGGAGCTCCAGACATGGTGAAGGCATAGCCTGCTATGGATCTCCTCCCATCCAAGTCACCTGCAACGTCAGAATCAACATAGCCAATAGTTTGTGGACCTTCATCACTTTGGTTATATGTCAATCCAACTTCAATGGTGTCCTTGATGTATCTTAGTATCCATTGAACTGCTTACCAATGTACTTTCCACGTGTTGTGTGTGTATCAACTCACCATACTGACTACATGTGATAGGTCGAGTCGGGTACATACCATAGCATACATCAGGCTTCTAACGCATTGGCATACGATGCGCTCTCCATGGGCTTCTTCTCTTCTTCATTCGTTAAGAAATACTTGGCACAGGGCTTGAAGTGAGGTGCAAGAAGAGTACCTATGTGTTTCATATCTTCAAAGCTAAATCTATGTATAACAGACTTCAAGTAGCGACTTTATGAAGGATGAACTGTACATCCACTTCGATCTCGTGTGATGTAACGACCTGAATTTTTCCAAAACTTTTAAGCTAAATATTTAAAGTAATTTCATTTTAAAAAGACAATTTGTGATGATTGATCAGGAGATTTAAACAGATTTCAAAAATTCTTATAAAAATATTTTGAGACACTAGACTTAATATAAAGTATTTCAGTAATTTCGGATTTCCTCAAATACCCAAAACATTTCTGTAAAAATTCATCTTCCAAAATTACCGTTTTGATTCAACGAATTTATTTTCTATTCTAACGTCTTCAAAACGTTTTCAAACTTCTGCAGTAGCATCCTATGATCAATTAGGGCTCCCCACATTAATTTCGTAATTTTTTGATAACATTTCAATAGAGAACATGCGAACCCGCTTTTTAAACGTTTTGGCCAAAAACTAGTATCCCCGTAGTCCAAACCCGGAAACGGACTTCGTATTCACCATCCTCGCGACGATACGGTCCCGTAGGTATGTTTTCGTAATTTTTCGGACACGTTTGATAGTAGGGGCAAAATCGTAATTTCGTTCCAATTTTTACTGCTACCGCCACTAATTACCCTAGCTAAATTACTAACTATCTTAACCTAATTAACTATTAGATTAACCTAACATGACTAACACATGGGGGGACAACGTCTAAACTTAGTCCTAAAGCTAACCTACCCTAATTAATAATATTTGACTAACTAAAAGTGTAGTTAATGCTAATAGTGGGTTCATGATCCCATTAACCCTATAAATACCCCCCTAATTCTAAATTAAAAGCCTAAGTTTTTTTTAAAACCCCCCAGGCCGTATAAATTTATTCCCCGCGTCACCCTCTCTCTCTCTCTCAGTCTCTCTCACTTCCTCTCCCTCTCTCCGCCCTCACCGCCGGGCTCCGACGCCGACCGCCGTCCCCGCCCAAACGACGCCGTCGCCAGCCCCCCGCCGCCGCCTCCAGCGGCCTCGACCGCCGGCGAACCCCTCGACAGCAGCCCCCGAAGCCCGAAGCCGAGCTCCGCCCTCCGCCGCCTCCAGCGCCGTCGCCGCCACCCCCAGCGCCGTCGCCGCCGCCCCCGGAGCCTCTGCCGTCGCCGTGCGCTGCTCCTCCGCTCGCCGACCGCCGGAGAACACCCCCCCGTAGCGTTCGAACGTCGAAGCAGCGGTATTACGTCACAGTGGCAAAATCGTAAATAATAGGAAATCTCGTATTTTCGATTTTTAAATGTTTAATAATTGGATTTTAGGGTTTTTAATCCATAACTAATTATACAGGGCCCAGAAAAATGAGTGGATAGTCCCAGAAAATCAGAAACGACATTTCGGAGCCATTGGCGCTGGTCTTACCTCGACCAGACGTCTACTTTTTCCAAAATGATTTTTCGAACCTAAAGATTAAATGAGTTTAATTCATTCTAAAAATCGTAACTTGCTGGTTTTACCTACACTAATATGTGGTAAAATTATATGTGACAATAGACTTCGAGACGATCATTTGGACTACTTATTCATGTAATTCCGATTTGTATTGCTCCCGTAAGAAATTACGGAAGATACACGTTCCTTAAGTTTTTAGGATTTTTAAGCTATTTCTAAGTTTCTAAAAAATTATAAAAAATTATAAAAAATTACAGAAGCTTCTGAAAATTCTCCCCTCTTGCAGTAAAATCTAAATAATTATTTTAGGTTTATATAAAAATTTTAAATATTTTCCGACACCGTTTTAACGAGTATAAAAATCAAACTAACCTAATTATTAAATAAGAAAAAGTCGTGTTTTTCTACAATAAGTATTTTGTGTTGCAGGTACAGACTCTGGTGTACCAACTTCTGAGGAAGCCCTAGATCCTCTTCCGGCTTACTACAACTGTATTAATTTTGGTAAGTCACGACAGGTTCCAAACTTAGAAATCTAGCCACTGTGCCCGTACGAACTTGTAGCACCGCACTACTACGTGCTCGAAGCACGGAAACACACGCCACTTTATTGTGTTGGACTTGACTTGAAACATCCCGTGGAACGTTCATGTAAAGAACTTGTACTTGACACAACACCGGGTTTTGGGGTAACTCATAGTTGCGAGAGTGCGGGAGTGACTAGAGTTCGATCTACATGTCAAGCTGCCTGTGTTTCGGCCTCCTGTCTAGCTGCCTGCGTTTCGGCAAACCATCCTGCTGCCTGGGTTCCGGCAATCGTCTGGGTAGCACCCAGGCAAGAGACGAACTGAACGGTCACAAATTGTACTCTCCGACTTGAGTCACGTAGTTCTAGTGGAGCTTGCACAGTTACTTCTTTATAGTCATGCACTTTACTTTCTGCACTTGTAGCACTTTACTTTCTGCACTTGTACAGACACTACACCGTACTTTACTTCTGCTTGTCATACTTGTACAGTACTCCTTTTCTTTGTTTAGAATCTTTGTGACTTACCTTCGGTTCCACTTGTGGCACCGACAGACGAAGATCTGGTTGAGGAGATTGCTCCAGAGTATGAGGAGCCTGTGTACGATCCGGAGGCCGCGGAGTTTTAGTTACTTTTCTGTCGGAGTGTGTATTGTACTATGTATTTTCATTTCTGCATTTCCTTTCAGTATTTCCTTTCATGTATTGGTGTGAGAGAGTGTTGGTTGTTGTACTTTGATTTGGACTGTAATAATGTCTGTAAGCTGGTTTGAGTGTTGTTGGTACATCTCTGCGTTGTGGCTATGCTGAATTCACTGGTAAACTGCGGAACCTGCAAATAAACCGAATAAGTAACGGGCCCCGAGAGCGGGTCGTTACAAGTTTGGTGGCCCACGCAGGTCCGTGCAAAATACCTCGTGAACAGTATAGTAAAACCAGGATGTATCGTATACGATACTCAACTAAGCTGACATTTCTATGGATGCAGGTTTGACACTCGAAAGACGGATGGGAACATCTCGGAGAGCCCCAATGGAGTTGACCTTATGACCTATATGGCCTTAATAAAAAAAGCAATTATCAAAATCTAAATAGGATTAATTAGTTGTTTAAAAAAAATCCTTCTGTGTCGGTGGCACCCATATGAATGATGATCTTCCTTCAATGGACCATGCTACCGGTCAATGTGCTTGGCTAAATTCTGTTGGATCAACCTAGCTAGACTGGGCATAAGTGATCCTGGCTTAGTCACTTCCCTGGCCGTGTCCGCTGGACCGCAAGGACGTGAATCATGATTATGTGACGTCATCGATCTTCTCCACTACCAACCTTCCTTTATCTTGGTGACCATTCAATTGACCTTCTTAGAATCTTCTGTCACGCCCCGCTTCCCATTCTACCGGGAGCGAGGACGCGAGCGGGTCCGCAATGTGCTTAAAACAAGGAGGGGTACTTTTTTTTTTCTTCCTCCTTGGTTTAAACACACTAAGCGTCTATGAAATAATATGGCAGGATCTTGCATGCTTATAAGAAATAGTACAGATGACATTATTACAATACCAAAGCGTCTGAAAGTAAAGTACAACATAGGCCTAGTATGGCCGCAATCAACAAGTACAACAATTACATTATTCAAATATATAAAGTGCAGTCGCGAAGGGGAATATCTAGTCTTCTGTGGGTAGGTACTCCACGTAGCCTTCGAGCTCTGGCTCGGTTCCTGCAGCAAAGACTTCAACGAACTCACTGTCGGTACCTGACGGACATTTCGTAAAAACAACAAAATGAAATGTCCGTCAGCGAGGTATACTCGGCAAGATATTCTCAAAACCAAAATGTTAGACATTTAAATTAAAAACTGAAAACACAAATAATAAGATAAGTATAAAAGAGTTATAGCGGTGTAAGCAGTTAAAGCAGTTAAATGTTCGCAACTATTTGTAACCTGCAACAATTTAATAATCTGATAGCAATTGGCGATACTGCTAGCAACCTGCAACAATTTAATATTCAATAGCAATTTTCAAAGCCATCTGTAACCTGTGACAATTTAACAATTCAATGATAACACTAGCGACCTGCAGAAAAGATGTTAGAACAATTAATCAAAAACCAGTCTATCCTAGTGATAAGTCCATGGCCAAGAGTACTAGAGATAACCAACATGCAGCCTGCGACGGGAGCAACTCCGAGGCTTACCCACCGTTCCGATATGGCAACGGTCAAGGATCTAACCCCCGTAATGTGTTGGAGGTAATTTAGTATGGCGCATCCAGCCACTCTGTAACACTTGTGATCATAGACTACCCCAAACCCAGGTCAAGTCAAGTGTCGGTCAAAAGGATGTGTACTATCTGTCTATTATTGAAATTCCATCTTCCATTCTATATTATTAAAGTTCCATCTTCCATTCTATATTGTTAAAGTTCCATCTTCCATTCAGTCAATTCAATCTCGGTGTCTCAGTAGTCCGTACAACAGTTTCACCAAAGTTCACAACTTCACGATTTGATTCAGCAATTAAATGAAAACATAAAAATTCACTTAATTAGATGAAAGAACGGTTAAGATATGATTTTAACTAAGAAAATGAGTTTAAATTAGCTTAAAATATTTTCTAAGATTTGTAGTTATTTTTCAAGATTTTTAAACAATTTTTAAACAATTTTAAATAGCCAAAAAGCAATTTTAAATCAAGAAATGATTTTTAAAACATATGTTCAAGGAATTGTTTAGAGCAAACCGTACATCAGAATTCTTCAAACAAGGTGTCAAAATGATCGTATTCACTAATACTACGACATATATTTTTATCGTACATAAGAGTATGTAAAAATCACAGACTACGAATTTTAAAAGGATTTTTAAAACCAGAATTTATCATTACAACATATCTTCAAAGATTTATTCCGGGCAAACCGTACGTTGGAATTCTGTAAACAAGATGTCAAAACGATCGTATTTACAAGTACTGTAACATATATTTTTATCGTACAGCGGTATGTGTAAAAATTGCAAGCTACGAATTTTAAAAGGATTTTAACTTATTTAAGTTTTGCCTTTAAAAATTTACTGTGAGAAATATACTTGCCTGATCGCGACGAAACTAGCGCCAATGGATTCGTTTCGACGTTTCTGATTTTCTGGGACTAGTCTCGTAATTTTCTGAGCCCTATATTTCAAGTTATCAATTAAAAACCATAAACACCTATTATTAATTATTTAAAATACGAAAAATACGAATTTACGAAAATGCCATTGACCATTTACGCACCCACCGTTCTCTTTCTTCGCCGGCAGCTCTCACGGCGGCGGTTCTGGTGGGCGAGGGCGGCGGCGAACGCGGCGGCGAAGGCGGTGGGGTGCTGTGGCGGCGTCGTGGCGGCGGTCTCCGCTCGGAGCAGCGTCGGCGATCAAAGGGGGCGGCGCTGGGGCGTTTTCGGGCGGTGGCGAGGCGCTCGTCGGCGACGGGAGGGGCGGAGGTCGGCGGTGAGTCGGGGAGCGGCGCCGGGGTCGGGGCTCGGCGGCGATGCGGGGCCTTTCGTCGGAGCTCCGGGACTGCGGGAAGGCGAGGAGGCGGAACGGCGAGCTCGGAGGGAGGAGGGGGCGGCGGTTTGCGGCGCTCGGTGGTGTACGACGGCGGCGGTGCGTCGCCGTGGAGGAGAGGGAGTCGGAGACGAGTGAGAGAGAGGGGGAGGTTGAAGACGTGGGCGGAAGAGAAAGAGTGTGGGTTTCGGGAGTTTTGAGTTAGCCTGTGTTTTGTTGTGTGAAGAGAAGGGTTAAGCTGAGGGTTTAAATAGGTTAAGATATTATTAGTTTAAAGAGAGTGCAATTAATATTTAGTCCAACGTATTTAATGAAAAGTTTAGCTCATTTGAAAAAAAGGTTAGAAGCTTAGACCAAACTCTCTTACCAAACCAAAACGTGTCCGGTTGCCGACATTAGGGAATTAATCTAGGTAATTTAGTTAAGTTAAAAGTGATTAGTAAAAAGTCATTATTACAAATTTTGCACGAAATTACAATTTTGCCCCTAGGGTTCAAAGACTCCGAAAAATTACGAAAATATAGCCACGGGTTCGTATCGTCACGAGGATCATGACTACGAGATCTATTTCGTAGTTTGGACTACGGGAATACGAGTTTTGGGCCAAAACGTTTAGGAAGCAGGTTTGCGGGTTCTCTATTGATCCGACTTCGGAAAATTACGAAATTAATGTGAGAGGCTCTAAATGATCTTAGAGTGATACTGTAGAAGTTTGAAATCATTTTGATAACGTTTACTTAGAAAAATAATTGTTACGACTGAAATGTTAAAATTGAGTTTAAATAATTATAAAAATCATTTAGGGATTTAGGTTGGTACTCGTATACCCTAAAATATGTTATAAATATATTGGTTCCACAAAACATTTTTTTATAAATGATTTATAAACTATTTTGATGTTCAACTCCTAACAAACCATTATAAAATATTATTAATTAATAAAATATATAGAAAATGGGTATTGCTGAATACGGGTCATCACATTCTACCCACCTTATAAAAATTCCGTCCTCGGAATTTCTCACACCAAAATATATATAATAAGATACAATGAACTAAGATTCGGTGAACAAATATGGATATCTCTCGCGCATTTCATCTTCTCGTTCCCAGGTGGATTCGCCAGGTGAGTCATGTCGCCACATCACTCTAACGAGATTGACTACGCTATTCCTGAGAGTCTTCTGTCGTCGATCCAAAATTTGCACTGGCTGTTGCTCATATGAAAGATCTGGTCGTACTGTGATCTCTGAGTGGTCAACCACATGAGTAGGATCACTAATGTAACGACGCAGCTGTGAGACATGGAATACGTCATGTACTCCTTCCAGCGAAGGTGGTAGGGCCAGGCGGTAAGCTACTTCTCCAACTCGCTCCAGTATATCGAAAGGGCCGATAAATCTCGGACTGAGCTTTCCTCTTCTTCCAAATCTGATTACTCCACGGTTAGGAGATATCTTCAGAAATACATGATCCCCAGGTTGAAACTCTAGATGACGACGCTTCGCATCGGCCCAGTGCTTGTATCGGTCTTGTGCAATGCGAAGTTTGTCTCTGATAGTACGCACCACATCAACAGCTTCTACAATCAGCTCTGGTCCCAAAAGTTCTCGGTCGCCAATGTCATCCCAACTTAATGGAGAACGACATTTTCTTCCATAGAGTGCTGCAAATGGGGCCATACCGATACTTGCTTGGTAGCTGTTGTTGTATGAAAACTCCACTAAGTGCAAGTGGTCTTCCCACGAGCCTTTGAAGTCAAGCATACAAGCTCTCAACATATCTTCGAGTATCTGGATGGTGCGCTCAGATTGTCCATCTGTCTGCGGATGATACGCAGTGCTGAAGCTCAGACTGGTTCCCAGATTTGATTGCAGACTTTTCCAAAAGTGAGATGTGAATCTCGTGTCTCGATCAGAGACAATGCTCACTGGGACTCCGTGCAATCTCACGATTTCCTGTACGGTCATCGCTCATATTACGACATAAACTAGGAAGAAGTTATAAGGTATAGAAATAATCGTTACCTCCATGTACTTCTTCGCGAGTAATTCAGTCGATTGTCCTACTCGGAATGGTATGAAATGTGCCGACTTGGTTAATCGATCAACGATCACCCAGATGGCATCATTCTGCTTTGTACTCCGAGGTAGTCCAGTGACGAAATCCATGGTGATGTGTTGCCACTTCCACTCGGGAATAGGCAGCGGTTGAAGCAATCCTGCGACGCGATGATGTTCAGCCTTCACTTGCTGACATACCAGGCATTTGGCGACGCTTCGAGCAATGCTTCTCTTCATTCCATGCCACCAAAAATTTAGACGAAGATCTTTGTACATTTTGGTGCCACCAGGATGTACAGAGTATGGGGAACTATGTGCTTCATTCATCAGCTCTTCTCGGATATCGCCTGAAGGCACACAGATTCTGCTGCCATATCTCAAGGATCCGTCTTCATGGATAAGAAAATCCGTTCGAAGACTTGCTTCCACTTGAGTCTTGATCTTCCGTAACTTTGCATCTCCAGCTTGAGCGGCTTTGATACGGTCGATGATGGTAGATTGAATTTGAAGATTCATCAATGAAGCTTCAATCCCAGGTAGAATGATTTCAATCTCCATCTCTCGCAGCTCTAGTTGTAGTCTCTTATGAGCCGTGAGTGTCATAACAGTTGGTAGCCGGCTCAATGCGTCTGGTACGACATTAACCTTCCCAGGATGATATTGGAGGTCGATGTCGTATTCAGCCATGAGTTCCAACCATCTGCGTTGTCTCATGTTTAGCTCCTTCTGCGTGAAGATATACTTCAGACTTTTGTGGTCGGTGAAGATCTTCACTTGCTCGCCCAGTAGAAAATGTCTCCAGATCTTCAGAGCAAAAATAACTGCGGCTAGCTCCAGATCATGAGTCGGATAGTTCTTCTCATGAGTCTTCAGTTGTCGAGAAGCATACGCCACAACATGACCATGTTGATGTAGCACGCATCCGAGACCTTTGCCAGATGCGTCACAATATACTTCAAATCCCCCAGTTCTGTCTGGTATAGCCAGAACTGGTGCAGTTGTTAGCTTCGTCTTCAATCCTTCGAAAGCTTGTTCACAAGCCTCGGACCAAATATACTTGACGTCCTTCCTCGTCAGTCGAGTCATAGGCTCAGCAATCTTGGAGAAGTCCTGGATGAATCGGCGGTAGTAGCCAGCCAATCCAAGAAAACTCCGGATGTCCGAAACTGACCGAGGGGTTGGCCAATTTCTAACAGATGCGACTTTCTCCGGATCGACAGAAATACCATCTCCAGATACCACATGCCCAAGAAAGGCAACGCGGTTAAGCCAAAATTCACATTTGCTGAACTTGGCGTAAAGTCGATGATGACGCAGAGTCTTTAATACGATCCGCAGGTGGTCAGCATGATCCTCCTCGCTTTTTGAATAGACCAGAATGTCATCAATAAAGATCACTACGAATTTATCCAAGAACTCATAAAAGATGAGGTTCATGAGATTCATGAATACTGCTGGCGCATTGGTCACGCCAAAAGGCATAACTGCGAATTCGTAGTGTCCATACTTGGTTCGAAAAGCAGTCTTGGATATGTCGTCCTTCTTGACTTTCACTTGGTGATATCCACTTCGGAGGTCAAGCTTGGAGAAGACTCGAGATCCACCAAGTTGGTCGAAGATGTCGTCGATGCGCGGCAATGGATATTTGTTCTTCACGGTGACCTTGTTCAGCTCTCGGTAGTCCACGCACATCCTTCTTGAGCCGTCCTTCTTCTTGACCAATAGGACTGGTGCACCCCAGGGAGATACGCTGGGATGTATCAATCCCTTCTGCAACAGGTCGTCTAATTGGGTACGAAGTTCCTCCAATTCTGCTGGTGCCATACGATAAGGAGCTTTGGAGATAGGCTGAGTATCTGGCATCAGGTCAATGGTGAATTCGAGAGCTCGATCGGGTGGTAATCCTGAAATTTCTTCAGGAAATACGTCGTCGAATTCTCGAACTACTCTGGGCTTCTCAGGTTCAGCTAGTATAGAGGCCATCATCATCTTCAGAGGCTTGGCCCGGAATTGAATAGGTCCAAGCGACTGGCTTCCGCTCGAAAATTCGAACATTGGATGGTTGGGAATTTCGAACACTACCTTCTTTTTACGACAATCGATGGTAGCGTAAAAAGTTCCTAACCAATCCATTCCGAATACAGCGTCAAAGTTTGGCATGTCGATTATCATGAAGTCAGCGTAGAGCTCGCGACCACATATCACCAAAGGGCATGATCGACAGCCACCGGAAGTCTTCACTACGCCATTCCCGGTGTTGATGTTCCATCGGTTAGAAAGAGGGTCAATAGGAATGGAATGTGTTGTAGCGAACTTAAGTGATAAGAAGCAATGGGATGCTCCAGAATCAAAGAGGGATAAGGCTGGTGTAGATGCTACTAAAACGATACCTAGAGTACGATAAGGTATTCTTAGCAGTCTAAAGTAAAGCTATGAGCATCTAGTAAGGGAGGATGTCTTAGATGTTACCTGTGATCACTGGTTCAGTCGCCTCAGCTTCTTCAGCAGTCATGGTAAAAGCTTGGCGTTTAGGCTGGGCCTGTTGGAAAACCCTCTGCTGTGGCGGTAAGGGTGGTCCACGGGATGTTGATCCAGGAGCTCCAGTAGTAAATGGTTTGTTGATGCGCTGGGGGCAGTCCTTAACAGTGTGCTCCGGTGATCCACATGCCAAGCATTGGTTCAACAGTTGGCGACAGTCCTTCTTGGTATGGCCCGGTCGGTTGCAGTGGAAGCATACCATAGTAGCTCGATTGTTGTTTGGAGGAGCAGCGGTCCGGGTGTTGGCTGGAGCAACAGGCCTGTAGTTGTTGGGAGCAGTAGGCCTCTTGAAGGTAGTAGTCTGCATCGGTCGAAGATTGTTCCTCGGTGGTTCCATCGGGCGCTTTCCTTGGGCTGCTTTACGCTGTTTGTCAAGAGCCTCATGGTTGCGGGCGAACTCCAGTATCTTCTCATAGCTGGTCAGATCAGCCGAGGTCATTGAAGCTTGAATATTGTAATTCAGACCTTGGCGGAACTGGAAGGCATGATCTTCCGTATTCTCGACCATGTGAGGAGCGAATTGACTCAGCATAGAGAACTCAGCATCGTACTCGTCAACAGTCATTGATTCCTGTTTTAAGTTGACGAAACGTTGTTGAAGTTCCCTTCTTGCTGCTTTAGGGAAAAACTTTGTGTCGAAACGCTCGCGAAATGTGGCCCAGGCAATAGGTCGCATTATACGCTTTTCCTCAGTGTCCCACCAGGTTCGGGCGTAATCAGTCAGTTGGAGCCTGGCTATTTCCACCCATCCTGCCTGGGGGATACGGGCAGCGGCCAAGTTGTCTTCAGTGTTACGTGCCCATTCTTCAGCTTCCAATGGAGTTTCCTTCCCAGCGAACGTTTTAGGACGCATCTCACGGAATTGTTTAACTCCGGCTTCTCCTCGGCGTTCAGTTCTAGGTTCACGCTCGAGGATTTGATGCTGGATGTCCAACATCTCTCTGATGATCCCCATGAAGTCGTTCTCGGTGATGCCGTTGGTGTTCCTGGTGTTGGGTCTACCTGCCATGCTGCAAAACAAACCACAAGGTAAGTTCGGTAATTATATAATAGTTAGATACTTTGATATCGATGACATCCAAACCATTTCTTAAGGTATTCGCATAAGCAAGACCTGCATGGGCCACCACTAAAACCTGTCACGCCCCGCTTCCCATTTCTACCGGGAGCGAGGACGCGAGCGGGTCCGCGATGTGCTTAAAACAAAGAGGAGTACTTTTTTTTTTCTTCCTCCTTGGTTTAAACACACTAAGCGTCTATGAAATAATATGGCAGGATCTTGCATGCTTATAAGAAATAGTACAGATGACATTATTACAATACCAAAGCGTCTGAAAGTAAAGTACAACATAGGCCTAGTATGGCCGCAATCAACAAGTACAACAATTACATTATTCAAATATATAAAGTGCAGTCGCGAAGGGGAATATCTAGTCTTCTGTGGGTAGGTACTCCACGTAGCCTTCGAGCTCTGGCTCGGTTCCTGCAGCAAAGACTTCAACGAACTCACTGTCGGTACCTGACGGACATTTCGTAAAAACAACAAAATGAAATGTCCGTCAGCGAGGTATACTCGGCAAGATATTCTCAAAACCAAAATGTTAGACATTTAAATTAAAAACTGAAAACACAAATAATAAGATAAGTATAAAAGAGTTATAGCGGTGTAAGCAGTTAAAGCAGTTAAATGTTCGCAACTATTTGTAACCTGCAACAATTTAATAATCTGATAGCAATTGGCGATACTGCTAGCAACCTGCAACAATTTAATATTCAATAGCAATTTTCAAAGCCATCTGTAACCTGTGACAATTTAACAATTCAATGATAACACTAGCGACCTGCAGAAAAGATGTTAGAACAATTAATCAAAAACCAGTCTATCCTAGTGATAAGTCCATGGCCAAGAGTACTAGAGATAACCAACATGCAGCCTGCGACGGGAGCAACTCCGAGGCTTACCCACCGTTCCGATATGGCAACGGTCAAGGATCTAACCCCCGTAATGTGTTGGAGGTAATTTAGTATGGCGCATCCAGCCACTCTGTAACACTTGTGATCATAGACTACCCCAAACCCAGGTCAAGTCAAGTGTCGGTCAAAAGGATGTGTACTATCTGTCTATTATTGAAATTCCATCTTCCATTCTATATTATTAAAGTTCCATCTTCCATTCTATATTGTTAAAGTTCCATCTTCCATTCAGTCAATTCAATCTCGGTGTCTCAGTAGTCCGTACAACAGTTTCACCAAAGTTCACAACTTCACGATTTGATTCAGCAATTAAATGAAAACATAAAAATTCACTTAATTAGATGAAAGAACGGTTAAGATATGATTTTAACTAAGAAAATGAGTTTAAATTAGCTTAAAATATTTTCTAAGATTTGTAGTTATTTTTCAAGATTTTTAAACAATTTTTAAACAATTTTAAATAGCCAAAAAGCAATTTTAAATCAAGAAATGATTTTTAAAACATATGTTCAAGGAATTGTTTAGAGCAAACCGTACATCAGAATTCTTCAAACAAGGTGTCAAAATGATCGTATTCACTAATACTACGACATATATTTTTATCGTACATAAGAGTATGTAAAAATCACAGACTACGAATTTTAAAAGGATTTTTAAAACCAGAATTTATCATTACAACATATCTTCAAAGATTTATTCCGGGCAAACCGTACGTTGGAATTCTGTAAACAAGATGTCAAAACGATCGTATTTACAAGTACTGTAACATATATTTTTATCGTACAGCGGTATGTGTAAAAATTGCAAGCTACGAATTTTAAAAGGATTTTAACTTATTTAAGTTTTGCCTTTAAAAATTTACTGTGAGAAATATACTTGCCTGATCGCGACGAAACTAGCGCCAATGGATTCGTTTCGACGTTTCTGATTTTCTGGGACTAGTCTCGTAATTTTCTGAGCCCTATATTTCAAGTTATCAATTAAAAACCATAAACACCTATTATTAATTATTTAAAATACGAAAAATACGAATTTACGAAAATGCCATTGACCATTTACGCACCCACCGTTCTCTTTCTTCGCCGGCAGCTCTCACGGCGGCGGTTCTGGTGGGCGAGGGCGGCGGCGAACGCGGCGGCAAAGGCGGTGGGGTGCTGTGGCGGCGTCGTGGCGGCGGTCTCCGCTCGGAGCAGCGTCGGCGATCAAAGGGGGCGGCGCTGGGGCGTTTTCGGGCGGTGGCGAGGCGCTCGTCGGCGACGGGAGGGGCGGAGGTCGGCGGTGAGTCGGGGAGCGGCGCCGGGGTCGGGGCTCGGCGGCGATGCGGGGCCTTTCGTCGGAGCTCCGGGACTGCGGGAAGGCGAGGAGGCGGAACGGCGAGCTCGGAGGGAGGAGGGGGCGGCGGTTTGCGGCGCTCGGTGGTGTACGACGGCGGCGGTGCGTCGCCGTGGAGGAGAGGGAGTCGGAGACGAGTGAGAGAGGGGGGAGGTTGAAGACGTGGGCGGAAGAGAAAGAGTGTGGGTTTCGGGAGTTTTGAGTTAGCCTGTGTTTTGTTGTGTGAAGAGAAGGGTTAAGCTGAGGGTTTAAATAGGTTAAGATATTATTAGTTTAAAGAGAGTGCAATTAATATTTAGTCCAACGTATTTAATGAAAAGTTTAGCTCATTTGAAAAAAAGGTTAGAAGCTTAGACCAAACTCTCTTACCAAACCAAAACGTGTCCGGTTGCCGACATTAGGGAATTAATCTAGGTAATTTAGTTAAGTTAAAAGTGATTAGTAAAAAGTCATTATTACAAATTTTGCACGAAATTACAATTTTGCCCCTAGGGTTCAAAGACTCCGAAAAATTACAAAAATATAGCCACGGGTTCGTATCGTCACGAGGATCATGACTACGAGATCTATTTCGTAGTTTGGACTACGGGAATACGAGTTTTGGGCCAAAACGTTTAGGAAGCAGGTTTGCGGGTTCTCTATTGATCCGACTTCGGAAAATTACGAAATTAATGTGAGAGGCTCTAAATGATCTTAGAGTGATACTGTAGAAGTTTGAAATCATTTTGATAACGTTTACTTAGAAAAATAATTGTTACGACTGAAATGTTAAAATTGAGTTTAAATAATTATAAAAATCATTTAGGGATTTAGGTTGGTACTCGTATACCCTAAAATATGTTATAAATATATTGGTTCCACAAAACATTTTTTTATAAATGATTTATAAACTATTTTGATGTTCAACTCCTAACAAACCATTATAAAATATTATTAATTAATAAAATATATAGAAAATGGGTATTGCTGAATACGGGTCATCACATCTTCTATCTCTAGTTTGCTTGAACCCTAGCCACGTTTATTTTAAGGAGGGTAGCGTTCGAATTTTTCGATCATCAGAAGTTCGAGCTCCTCAGCAGAAGCAGATCGAAGGACGTTCAGAAGTACTCGAGGATGATGCTGGAGATTTTGAGACGAGCCAAACGTAGCGTGCACGTATAGGTTGTTATGTTTTTGAAACTCGTATTTCTTTTCTAACCCTGCTCCCATCTTGTACCCGATTTTTCCACGTGTTGGAATTCCTTCCCGCCTACCACCTCCCCACATTATTGCCTTTGTCCTCATCCTTGCCTCGAGCCCCGTTTCCGCCTACCCTACACTATCTACCCATGACTTTCGGCGCCCCCTATTTATTTCCTTTGTCCGCTTCCCCACCTCGAGCCCCGTTCCCGCCTAACACCGACGACTTTCGGTGCCCCCTTCTCTTTTTAACCCCTCTTCTCCTTCCTCCCCAAGCCACCCTGTGGTTCCATTTTCGCTCAGACATCGCCCCTCCTCCTCCCGGCCTCTTCCCCAAGCGAGCTCGCCATCTCACCCGAAGCCCCGCCAGCTTCTGCTCCACTCCATCAGAAGTCCCTGCCATGGATCGTCAACCAGCCGCAGCTCTCATCGCCGAGGACCCGCAACCACCAATGGCCCTTCGACGTTCTGTTTTGGGATTTTTGGCCTTGGCAACAACCCTCGTCGCCACCCTCGCTACCGCCGCTTGGCTGAGATCTTGGGAAGCCATGATCCTTGGGCTTCTCTTGAGCTCTCTGCCCTGGGTCTCACCCAGATTGATGTCCCGTTTAGGCTTCCTCTTGCGTCTACTCCTTTTGGTGTGCGGGAAAGCGTGTTTTTGGTTGTTCATTTGTTGGGTAATGTTGGGTGTTGCGAATATCGAGTATTGGTCTACGGAAGGAGTGACGGCGATGATTATTGGCATGATATTGGCCTTGGGTGTTGAAGTTGGATGTAGACCTTGTGCTTGGCTCTGGATGAGAGCTTGGATCCTACCTTATTGTGGGATATTATGGAGATTGATGGAAGAAATACTGGCAGGGAGTACTGACTTAGAATGTTGGCCTTGTACTTACCTTTGGGCGGTGATTTGGACGATAACATGTGGTTGGGCCTTATGGAAATTGATGTCATTGGTGGATTAGTCGATACATGCTATATTATGAACGACATCTGTGGCTAGACCCAGTTAGTTACCAGTAGCACGAATAAACTTTATGATATTCCGTTTTTATAGCTTGCTACTGGCTTATCACCTCAGGTTCCAAGTTCGAACAGATGTTGTCATCATAATAGCCCTCATTTTCATGTGATGTTATCATCTCATGTTAATTTTGGTCTACTTGAGAAGTCAGAATAACTATTGTGATGATACTAGAATAGTTAAGAAAGCTATGGTGATGTCAATAGTATTTATTCATATATAACATCTCTTGTTTTCTTGATGCTATTATATCACATTATATTATTTACAACCTGATTTACTAAATTTCCATCTTTTCTATCTTTTATTTGCTTGAGCTTCTTCATAACATCAATTATTTGTTTCAAAAATATTTTTAAATTCCGAGGACGGAATTATTTTAAGGATGGTAGAATGTAACGACCTGAATTTTTCCAAAACTTTTAAGCTAAATATTTAAAGTAATTTCATTTTAAAAAGACAATTTGTGATGATTGATCAGGAGATTTAAACGGATTTCAAAAATTCTTATAAAAATATTTTGAGACACTAGACTTAATATAAAGTATTTCAGTAATTTCGGATTTCCTCAAATACCCAAAACATTTCTGTTAAAATTCATCTTCCAAAATTACCGTTTTGATTCAACGAATTTATTTTCTATTCTAACGTCTTCAAAACGTTTTCAAACTTCTGCAGTAGCATCCTATGATCAATTAGGGCTCCCCACATTAATTTCGTAATTTTTTGATAACATTTCAATAGAGAAGCTGCAAACCCGCTTTTTAAACGTTTTGGCCAAAAACTAGTATCCCCGTAGTCCAAACCCGGAAACGGACTTCGTATTCACCATCCTCGTGACGATACGGTCCCGTAGGTATGTTTTCGTAATTTTTCGGACACGTTTGATAGTAGGGGCAAAATCGTAATTTCGTTACAATTTTTACTGCTACCGCCACTAATTACCCTAGCTAAATTACTAACTATCTTAACCTAATTAACTATTAGATTAACCTAACATGACTAACACATGGGGGGACAACGTCTAAACTTAGTCCTAAAGCTAACCTACCCTAATTAATAATATTTGACTAACTAAAAGTGTAGTTAATGCTAATAGTGGGTTCATGATCCCATTAACCCTATAAATACCCCCCTAATTCTAAATTAAAAGCCTAAGTTTTTTTTAAAACCCCCCAGGCCGTATAAATTTATTCCCCGCGTCACCCTCTCTCTCTCTCTCTCAGTCTCTCTCACTTCCTCTCCCTCTCTCCGCCCTCACCGCCGGGCTCCGACGCCGACCGCCGTCCCCGCCCAAACGACGCCGTCGCCAGCCCCCCGCCGCCGCCTCCAGCGGCCTCGACCGCCGGCGAACCCCTCGACAGCAGCCCCCGAAGCCCGACGCCGAGCTCCGTCCTCCGCCGCCTCCAGCGCCGTCGCCGCCACCCCCAGCGTCGTCGCCGCCGCCCCCGGAGCCTCTGCCGTCGCCGTGCGCTGCTCCTCCGCTCGCCGACCGCCGGAGAACACCCCCCCGCAGCGTTCGAACGTCGAAGCAGCGGTATTACATCGCAGTGGCAAAATCGTAAATAATAGGAAATCTCGTATTTTCGATTTTTAAATGATTAATAATTGGATTTTAGGGTTTTTAATCCATAACTAATTATACAGGGACCAGAAAAATGAGTGGATAGTCCCAGAAAATCAGAAACGACATTTCGGAGCCATTGACGCTGGTCTTACCTCGACCAGACGTCTACTTTTTCCAAAATGATTTTTCGAACCTAAAGATTAAATGAGTTTAGTTCATTCTAAAAATCGTAACTCGCTGGTTTTACCTACACTAATATGTGGTAAAATTATATGTGACAATAGACTTCGAGACGATCATTTGGACTACTTATTCATGTAATTCCGATTTGTATTGCTCCCGTAAGAAATTACGGAAGATACACGTTCCTTAAGTTTTTAGGATTTTTAAGCTATTTCTAAGTTTCTAAAAAATTATAAAAAATTACAGAAGCTTCTGAAAATTCTCCCCTCTTGCAGTAAAATCTAAATAATTATTTTAGGTTTATATAAAAATTTTAAATATTTTCCGACACCGTTTTAACGAGTATAAAAATCAAACTAACCTAATTATTAAATAAGAAAAAGTCGTGTTTTTCTACAATAAGTATTTTGTGTTGCAGGTACAGACTCTGGTGTACCAACTTCTGAGGAAGCCCTAGATCCTCTTCCGGCTTACTACAACTGTATTAATTTTGGTAAGTCACGACAGGTTCCAAACTTAGAAATCTAGCCACTGTGCCCGTACGAACTTGTAGCACCGCACTACTACGTGCTCGAAGCACGGAAACACACGCCACTTTATTGTGTTGGACTTGACTTGAAACATCCCGTGGAACGTTCATGTAAAGAACTTGTACTTGACACAACACCGGGTTTTGGGGTAACTCATAGTTGCGAGAGTGCGGGAGTGACTAGAGTTCGATCTACATGTCAAGCTACCTGTGTTTCGGCCTCCTGTCTAGCTGCCTGCGTTTCGGCAAACCATCCTGCTGCCTGGGTTCCGGCAATCGTCTGGGTAGCACCCAGGCAAGAGACGAACTGAACGGTCACATATTGTACTCTCCGACTTGAGTCACGTAGTTCTAGTGGAGCTTGCACAGTTACTTCTTTACAGTCATGCACTTTACTTTCTGCACTTGTAGCACTTTACTTTCTGCACTTGTACAGACACTACACCGTACTTTACTTCTGCTTGTCATACTTGTACAGTACTCCTTTTCTTTGTTTAGAATCTTTGTGACTTACCTTCGGTTCCACTTGTGGCACCGACAGACGAAGATCTGGTTGAGGAGATTGCTCCAGAGTATGAGGAGCCTGTGTACGATCCGGAGGCCGCGGAGTTTTAGTTACTTTTCTGTCGGAGTGTGTATTGTACTATGTATTTTCATTTCTGCATTTCCTTTCAGTATTTCCTTTCATGTATTGGTGTGAGAGAGTGTTGGTTGTTGTACTTTGATTTGGACTGTAATAATGTCTGTAAGCTGGTTTGAGTGTTGTTGGTACATCTCTGCGTTGTGGCTATGCTGAATTCACTGGTAAACTGCGGAACCTGCAAATAAACCGAATAAGTAACGGGCCCCGAGAGCGGGTCGTTACAAGTTTGGTGGCCCACGCAGGTCCGTGCAAAATACCTCGTGAACAGTATAGTAAAACCAGGATGTATCGTATACGATACTCAACTAAGCTGACATTTCTATGGATGCAGGTTTGACACTCGAAAGACGGATGGGAACATCTCGGAGAGCCCCAATGGAGTTGACCTTATGACCTATATGGCCTTAATAAAAAAAACCATTATCAAAATCTAAATAGGATTAATTAGTTGTTTAAAAAAAATCCTTCTGTGTCGGTGGCACCCATATGAATGATGATCTTCCTTCAATGGACCATGATACCGGTCAATGTGCTTGGCTAAAGTCTGTTGGATCAACCTAGCTAGACTGGGCATAAGTGATCCTGGCTTAGTCACTTCCCTGGCCGTGTCCGCTGGACCGCAAGGACGTGAATCATGATTATGTGACGTCATCGATCTTCTCCACTACCAACCTTCCTTTATCTTGGTGACCATTCAATTGACCTTCTTAGAATCTTCTATCTCTAGTTTGCTTGAACCCTAGCCACGTTTATTTTAAGGAGGGTAGCGTTCGAATTTTTCGATCATCAGAAGTTCGAGCTCCTCAGCAGAAGCAGATCGAAGGACGTTCAGAAGTACTCGAGGATGATGCTGGAGATTTTGAGACGAGCCAAACGTAGCGTGCACGTATAGGTTGTTATGTTTTTGAAACTCGTATTTCTTTTCTAACCCTGCTCCCATCTTGTACCCGATTTTTCCACGTGTTGGAATTCCTTCCCGCCTACCACCTCCCCACATTATTGCCTTTGTCCTCATCCTTGCCTCGAGCCCCGTTTCCGCCTACCCTACACTATCTACCCATGACTTTCGGCGCCCCCTATTTATTTCCTTTGTCCGCTTCCCCACCTCGAGCCCCGTTCCCGCCTAACACCGATGACTTTCGGTGCCCCCTTCTCTTTTTAACCCCTCTTCTCCTTCCTCCCCAAGCCACCCTGTGGTTCCCTTTTCGCTCAGACATCGCCCCTCCTCCTCCCGGCCTCTTCCCCAAGCGAGCTCGCCATCTCACCCGAAGCCCCGCCAGCTTCTGCTCCACTCCATCAGAAGTCCCTGCCATGGATCGTCAACCAGCCGCAGCTCTCATCGCCGAGGACCCGCAACCACCAATGGCCCTTCGACGTTCTGTTTTGGGATTTTTGGCCTTGGCAACAACCCTCGTCGCCACCCTCGCTACCGCCGCTTGGCTGAGATCTTGGGAAGCCATGATCCTTGGGCTTCTCTTGAGCTCTCTGCCCTGGGTCTCACCCAGATTGATGTCCCGTTTAGGCTTCCTCTTGCGTCTACTCCTTTTGGTGTGCGGGAAAGCGTGTTTTTGGTTGTTCATTTGTTGGATAATGTTGGGTGTTGCGAATATCGAGTATTGGTCTACGGAAGGAGTGACGGCGATGATTATTGGCATGATATTGGCCTTGGGTGTTGAAGTTGGATGTAGACCTTGTGCTTGGCTCTGGATGAGAGCTTGGATCCTACCTTATTGTGGGATATTATGGAGATTGATGGAAGAAATACTGGCAGGGAGTACTGACTTAGAATGTTGGCCTTGTACTTACCTTTGGGCGGTGATTTGGACGATAACATGTGGTTGGGCCTTATGGAAATTGATGTCATTGGTGGATTAGTCGATACATGCTATATTATGAACGACATCTGTGGCTAGACCCAGTTAGTTACCAGTAGCACGAATAAACTTTATGGTATTCCGTTTTTATAGCTTGCTACTGGCTTATCACCTCAGGTTCCAAGTTCGAACAGATGTTGTCATCATAATAGCCCTCATTTTCATGTGATGTTATCATCTCATGTTAATTTTGGTCTACTTGAGAAGTCAGAATAACTATTGTGATGATACTAGAATAGTTAAGAAAGCTATGGTGATGTCAATAGTATTTATTCATATATAACATCTCTTGTTTTCTTGATGCTATTATATCACATTATATTATTTACAACCTGATTTACTAAATTTCCATCTTTTCTATCTTTTATTTGCTTGAGCTTCTTCATAACATCAATTATTTGTTTCAAAAATATTTTTAAATTCCGAGGACGGAATTATTTTAAGGATGGTAGAATGTAACGACCTGAATTTTTCCAAAACTTTTAAGCTAAATATTTAAAGTAATTTCATTTTAAAAAGACAATTTGTGATGATTGATCAGGAGATTTAAACGGATTTCAAAAATTCTTATAAAAATATTTTGAGACACTAGACTTAATATAAAGTATTTCAGTAATTTCGGATTTCCTCAAATACCCAAAACATTTCTGTTAAAATTCATCTTCCAAAATTACCGTTTTGATTCAACGAATTTATTTTCTATTCTAACGTCTTCAAAACGTTTTCAAACTTCTGCAGTAGCATCCTATGATCAATTAGGGCTCCCCACATTAATTTCGTAATTTTTTGATAACATTTCAATAGAGAACCTGCAAACCCGCTTTTTAAACGTTTTGGCCAAAAACTAGTATCCCCGTAGTCCAAACCCGGAAACGGACTTCGTATTCACCATCCTCGCGACGATACGGTCCCGTAGGTATGTTTTCGTAATTTTTCGGACACGTTTGATAGTAGGGGCAAAATCGTAATTTCGTTACAATTTTTACTGCTACCGCCACTAATTACCCTAGCTAAATTACTAACTATCTTAACCTAATTAACTATTAGATTAACCTAACATGACTAACACATGGGGGGGACAACGTCTAAACTTAGTTCTAAAGCTAACCTACCCTAATTAATAATATTTGACTAACTAAAAGTGTAGTTAATGCTAATAGTGGGTTCATGATCCCATTAACCCTATAAATACCCCCCTAATTCTAAATTAAAAGCCTAAGTTTTTTTTAAAACCCCCCAGGCCGTATAAATTTATTCCCCGCGTCACCCTCTCTCTATCTCTCTCAGTCTCTCTCACTTCCTCTCCCTCTCTCCGCCCTCACCGCCGGGCTCCGACGCCGACCGCCGTCCCCGCCCAAACGACGCCGTCGCCAGCCCCCCGCCGCCGCCTCCAGCGGCCTCGACTGCCGGCGAACCCCTCGACAGCAGCCCCCGAAGCCCGACGCCGAGCTCCGCCCTCCGCCGCCTCTAGCGCCGTCGCCGCCACCCCCAGCGCCGTCGCCGCCGCCCCGGGAGCCTCTGCCGTCGCCGTGCGCTGCTCCTCCGCTCGCCGACCGCCGGAGAACACCCCCCCCCCGCAGCGTTCGAACGTCGAAGCAACGGTATTACGTCGCAGTGGCAAAATCGTAATTAATAGGAAATTTCGTATTTTCGATTTTTAAATGATTAATAATTGGATTTTAGGGTTTTTAATCCATAACTAATTATACAGGGACCAGAAAAATGAGTGGATAGTCCCAGAAAATCAGAAACGACATTTCAGAGCCATTGGCGCTGGTCTTACCTCGACCAGACGTCTACTTTTTCCAAAATGATTTTTCGAACCTAAAGATTAAATGAGTTTAATTCATTCTAAAAATCGTAACTCGCTGGTTTTACCTACACTAATATGTGGTAAAATTATATGTGACAATAGACTTCGAGACGATCATTTGGACTACTTATTCATGTAATTCCGATTTGTATTGCTCCCGTAAGAAATTACGGAAGATACACGTTCCTTAAGTTTTTAGGATTTTTAAGCTATTTCTAAGTTTCTAAAAAATTATAAAAAATTACAGAAGCTTCTGAAAATTCTCCCCTCTTGTAGTAAAATCTAAATAATTATTTTAGGTTTATATAAAAATTTTAAATATTTTCCGACACCGTTTTAACGAGTATAAAAATCAAACTAACCTAATTATTAAATAAGAAAAAGTCGTGTTTTTCTAAAATAAGTATTTTGTGTTGCAGGTACAGACTCTGGTGTACCAACTTCTGAGGAAGCCCTAGATCCTCTTCCGGCTTACTACAACTGTATTAATTTTGGTAAGTCACGACAGGTTCCAAACTTAGAAATCTAGCCACTGTGCCCGTACGAACTTGTAGCACCGCACTACTACGTGCTCGAAGCACGGAAACACACGCCACTTTATTGTGTTGGACTTGACTTGAAACATCCCGTGGAACGTTCATGTAAAGAACTTGTACTTGACACAACACCGGGTTTTGGGGTAACTCATAGTTGCGAGAGTGCGGGAGTGACTAGAGTTCGATCTACATGTCAAGCTGCCTGTGTTTCGGCCTCCTGTCTAGCTGCCTGCGTTTCGGCAAACCATCCTGCTGCCTGGGTTCCGGCAATCGTCTGGGTAGCACCCAGGCAAGAGACGAACTGAACGGTCACATATTGTACTCTCCGACTTGAGTCACGTAGTTCTAGTGGAGCTTGCACAGTTACTTCTTTACAGTCATGCACTTTACTTTCTGTACTTGTAGCACTTTACTTTCTGCACTTGTACAGACACTACACCGTACTTTACTTCTGCTTGTCATACTTGTACAGTACTCCTTTTCTTTGTTTAGAATCTTTGTGACTTACCTTCGGTTCCACTTGTGGCACCGACAGACGAAGATCTGGTTGAGGAGATTGCTCCAGAGTATGAGGAGCCTGTGTACGATCCGGAGGCCGCGGAGTTTTAGTTACTTTTCTGTCGGAGTGTGTATTGTACTATGTATTTTCATTTCTGCATTTCCTTTCAGTATTTCCTTTCATGTATTGGTGTGAGAGAGTGTTGGTTGTTGTACTTTGATTTGGACTGTAATAATGTCTGTAAGCTGGTTTGAGTGTTGTTGGTACATCTCTGCGTTGTGGCTATGCTGAATTCACTGGTAAACTGCGGAACCTGCAAATAAACCGAATAAGTAACGGGCCCCGAGAGCGGGTCGTTACATGTGATCTCCATCCCAAGAATCCTCCATGCTTCGCCAAGATCCTTCATCTTGAACACACAACTCAGCCCAGACTTCAGTCTTTATTTGACGAAGCTATGAGTATATCATCAACATAAAGCAGGAGATAGATAAAGGACCCATCATTCAACTCCCAAAAGAACACACAATGATCATCGGATCTGAGAACATACCCTTGATCATCCGTCATAAAGAGTTCAAAACGCTTATACCACTATCTAGGTGACTGATTCAGCCTAAAAGAGACTTCTTCAGCCTACATACAAGACCATCACTGAAGGGTGTTGATGGACTCTTATGGCACAATTCTATGCCCTTCATACGTCAGACAGACTATGGAAGCAGAAAAATGCAGTGGAAAAATAAATCGTTAAACTATTTAATGATGGCCCTAAGGAAACAAGACCCTAAGCCAGGATCTCTGCTAACTTGGGATGGATCTGACCACCCGAAGAAAGATCTAATGCTACTGTGACATAATTAAAAGAAAACTAATTAACCACATACCCGGAACCTTGATTGCACTGGCAAGGTGTACTGAATCGCCTTCTGCTCCCCAAGCTTACCGCCTCTACGCTCCCAAACTGATTCCCCCGTAGCGAGTCGGCACTATGCCTCTAGGCCAACTACTTGCCGAAGAAGATTTCACTTGAGCTCGATCCGATGCCTTAGACTTCAGATCAAATCCAAATCCTTCTCGTCGTTTTGCTAGAACGAACGCGAAGGAAACAGATGACGAAGGAGAGAATAATTTTCCGTCTCAAATTGATGATGCTCAAAACTTTTGGAGCTTCTCAATTTTTAGAGACTTGGTGCAAGTTTTCAAGGAGAGTGTTGGCCCCTAGTTATATAGGAGGCCGACCCCTCCCCTTCTCATCATATTCGATGTAGGACTAAATTAAAATTTCAGAATTGATTAAGTTAGTTTGCCTTTCATAAAGGCTAAACTTTGACGAATTAATTCTTCTTCACCGTTGAGCTTCAGAAATGATACAACCTATCATTTCGAAGAGCTATGAACGGTGAATGCATATGAACAAATGGCGACGAATTCTGACTTTGTTTGACCCCTCAAACAATTGCCCAAAGTTGAGCAAAAAGTCACAATTCGGCTAATTTCCTAGCCGTTTCAACCCTCCTAGGGTTTCTGGAAATTGGGCCCCGTAAGTGGGGCCCACGTGCCAGCTGGGTGCACCGAAAGGGCGCACCCAGACCAATATGGGTGACAGCCTGTGCCTGGTGCACGCGGGTTGACCCGCTCACTACAGTGCAGGCGGGTCTGACCCACCCGCACGGCTCGCCCGCAGAGCGGGCGGGCTCAGCCCACCGGCCCGCGAGGCAGGCTGGTTCGTCTGCAGAGCAAGAGGGCTCAATGGGCGGGCTCAAGCCAGAGCCCACTTGGCGGGCTTTGGCCTAAACCTGCCTTTTGGTGGCATGGGCTTGCCCCTGCCCAGTGGGCGGGCTAGTCCTACCCAGTTGGGCGGGATAGCCCAGTCCAACTGGGTTAGGTCAGATTAGGACTGGGCAAAAGCCCAGTTTTGGCCTTTTAAGCCATAACTTGAATTCTACAACTCCTATTGGGCCGATTCCAGATACGTTGGAAAGCATGTTCGAATGGACCATCCCAAAGAGCCATTTATCCCTTTCTATGCGTTTATATGCTTCAAAAATCATTATAAACTATTTATAATGCATGTTAACCCTGTTTGCATCATATGCAATAATCCCATTCAGCATTCTACAAATGCTGAAGTCGCAAACATTTTGCGACAATATTAAATCTCATTTACTTGTCGAAAACTTATGTGACCTTATTAAATCCTATTTAATATAGGTCAACTTAATATCACTAACTCTTTTAGTGACTTTTTGATTATTCTCATGCACCCGAGTGCACTCCTCCTAAATTCTTCCAATTACTAAAACACGAACCGAACTCGGTGTGAGACCCTACAGCCTGACCCGTTGTCATGCCCCGCTTCCCAAAACGATGGAAGCGAGACGTGACTAAGGTCTGCTTGGGCCGGTGCTGTGGGGCTCGGACCCAATAAGCGTCTGTGAGGTACTCCAAAGAATTAAACAGGTCCCTGCATAAAATAGATACGGAACAACAAAAGTACTGAAAAGAAATACATTTTTTATTCCATAAAGATATCCAGAAGTACAAGGGTCTTAAAAAAACAACGCCCAGCATGGCTACAATAGCAGAAAAGGAAACTAATGGTGCTACGCACCCAAACTACGAACAACGGAACCCAAAGGTCTGCTGCAGAGGAACCTCTAAGACTGGTCCTCACTCATGTCGTACTCTTGATCAGTAACGTACTCCTGCTCCAAATCCCCTAGTACTGGCTCCTGGTCTATTAACTCTGTCTCGGTACCTGACGTGAAAATACCAAGAGAAAGTGGTTGTACGTCAGGCGAAGTCTGCAAGTAAACGTGAGACGACTCCACTGCAAGGTGTAAAATAATTTAAGGCAATATATTACTGGTTGATTAACATGCTGTTGTGATGACATGGCAATTATACTATGCAAGAAGTAGATCGCTCAGGAAAGTAAACGAGACAGGCAGTAGCCGTAGTGTGTGCTACCGGCTACGGGACTAAGCTAGACGGGATAGGACAACAAGATGTGTGACACCAAAGAAAGTGCACGCTTGCAGCGTAGAGAGTGGCCAAACCCTCTATCTGGTGGCCGTTCACCCAACCCCACCCCAAGTGCTCAAGACAAGACAAGACTGGATTGTACGAGTACCGCTTACTCCCTTGGTGAGTGCCTCTCCCCACGGTCAGTCAGGGCGCTTACTCCCCTGGTGAGACGTCGAGACTTCCCGCAAGGTGTACACGAAAGGAACACCCACTCCCTCGGTGGGCTCCCAAGATTCCCCACGGTCTGTCGGGGTGCTCACTCCCTTGGTGAGACATCGAGACTTCCCGCAAGGTATACACAAAGGAACGGTCTGCCGAGACGCTCATTCCCCTGGTGAGACGCCGAGACTTCCCGTGAGGTTTATTGCAAGAACTAAAGAGGACAAGATATGACCAGATATGAATTTCCTGCTGTTCAGTTGTATATTCTAGGGGGTCCACACGCACGCATGCACAGATGAAACCTATGGTAGCAGTTGTTATTGTTGTTGATTCTAGGGGGGTCCACACGCATACACATAGAATAACCCTAAGGTGTCAGTTGTTTTGCCTAGACTTCGTCGTCAAGTCTAAGCTGTCAAGGGGGTGTCCCAGGTGCTATCATTTTACGTCTGGTTCTCTTGTTCATTACTTTTTACAGCTTAAGGAAGACAATTTCCTAAACATGGCCGAAACTACGCAAGTGAACACACTTGCCTGCGGTGGTGAGTGCGTCGTCGGTCTAGATCGTCTCGTCAAAGCGGTACGTTAGTGAGGGTCCGTCTGAAACGGGACAACGGCGATGTCAGGTCGCGTTTTTCATCAATCCTATTATGGTAAGTTTCTAAGTTTGGCGGGACTACCCTAACAGTCAAAAGTCACTGTTTTTTATTCGTTACGCCTAATCGACAACTATCCTATGTGCACAGATATTAAGTCTGTTCGTCGATGTCTATGGTTGAACAGCATTTTAAAGAGCGTAAAGTAAACTTTAGTTATCGTTGATGATTTTTAGATTAAGTTTTCGATTCGTTACGGTGTGGGTTCTTACTACGTGTTAGAGGGCTAACCTTTTTGACGTTTGATCGTAGAGCAGATGTTGGGTCTGAACGGCAATGGATCTGCGTCGTCAATAATGTCTCAACCATGGTAGTACAATGAGACATATCTGAACAGTGAGGTGGAGGCACAAACAACGAGCAAGCGTCGATCTCTCTCCCGTTGCGGGTAGCGCAACGGATCTACACGACGGCAGCAACGTCGGGGAAAAACACGCGAGATCGACGACACGCGTGAACTCCTAGGAGCAAAGGGGCTACCGGGGATTGAAGGAGGTCGATGAAGGGTTGCTTGCCCTGATGAATGGCTGATGACGGCTGCATGCGGTGGTGGGCGGCCGTGAGAAGGCAAAGAGGATAGATTTGCACAACGGGTGGTTGTCGTGCGTCGTAGAGGAAAAGTGGCGACCAAAGGTGTCAAAGGAGACTTGCAGTAGATAAAGGGGGCGATGGGGATCTGATGGTTGTGGAGTGGTCACCGGAGGTGGCCAGAGGTGGCCGGGCGCCGGTTTTGAATGGCATGGCACAGATCTATCAAAAACAGCCGATATGGCTAAATTTCAAGGGGATTTCAAGGAGGGAGAGATGAGAGAAGAGAGGGAGGAGGGTTGCAGATGATAGAGGGGTTTGGGAGAGGTTGATGGAGGTGGAGTTTGTTGCTGGCGGCGGCCGGACAAGGGTGGCCGCACGTTTTTGATTGAGGAGGACTGATCTGGTGTTTTCGGAGTTTGCATGCTTTTTGCGGAAAGAGGAGGAAGGGTTGACGCGAGGAAAGCTAGGAGGTGATAGGAGACATCGAGGGGAGTTCACCGAAGGTGGGGGGATGGCCGACAGTGTCCTACAAAGGGCTGGCCGAATTTTCCAAGGGAGAGGCTGACAACAGTTTTTCAATGGGGTTTTGGGGTGTTTGCACGGGTTTTAAAGCGAGTAGGAGATGGTGGTTGACGAGGGAAAGGTAGCCAGAGGTGCGGGAAGTCGAGGGGAGTCTAGGCCGGAGGTTGGGTGGTTGTAGGATCCTGACAAAACAAGGACGTTAGGATCGAATAATAAAGTCGAGACTTACGCTTGCGTACGCGACACCGTAATCTCGGAACTTCGCCCTCGGATTCGCCACAACGGTCGATATTTCGTCACGGAGGATCGAAGCAGAGTTTCACCGCCTAAATCTCTAACTAGAAGAGGATTTTAATGGAAGGGAGAAGAAGAACATAAGATGCCTTATGCAAACTTATGGCATGGAAAGTGTGGAATGAATGCCTTACCATTGGGTCCTATTTATAGGCTTTAGGGGTAGTTATTGTAGGAAATAACCAATTATAAGCTTATTAGCCTATATTAGCACATTCATTTATCCTCTTCTTCATTCATTTATCAAGTTCCTTTATGCACTTATAAAGTGACTTTTTCCACTTATCGAGTGACTTTTTCCACTTATCAAGTGGTCCTTTTCACACGAGAAAAGGTTCCCTTCGTGCACGCCTTCGTGCACACGACATCTGAGGTCAGTATACCATCATACATCCCCTCATGGGTGTATTTTTGTCGTCCATATCTAACATCTCCCACTCACACTTGAGGGGATTGTAAGGAAACATTTTTCCTTTAACTCTTCTGTTTATCATACCGAGAAATAGGCTGTGTGACCGTCATGTGCATAGAGTCTGCTGTTGTGTACTTGTTAGAGATACACAACACCCCTCGAGGTGCAAAGTTGAGTAGATCAACGCATGCTTTACCCTAGATTATTTCTTCACATTTCTTATACTTTATATTCAACAATTGAATCCCATCTGGATTACAATTGGCTGGACAGCTTTGAATCTCTAAAGTCCAAATGTGAATATGAAATTAATCTTCCTCTTCTTGCGATCCTTTTGATCTTGACTTGACTCGCTTTTCTAACATGCCCCGCCGGACTGAATTAACCATAGTCCATAAGCAACATGCTAAGATAGCAATCACCCAGTCAAATCTTAAGGAACCAATTAGAGTCCATAAGGGTAACGAGTTAAGACCCATGTGGTCTTTGGGTCTCACATAATAGTAAACACAATTACTATTCTAACCCAATGGTCAAAATGCATACGTAGTATGAATATGTATTACAACATCACTCCTTTCCCAGGGAGCGTATGTCTTAATGATGATGTGAGGATGATAACCAGACACCACAATGTCTGACTTTGAGTCCCTTTTACTACTCAAATAATCTTCTGGACTCACATCCCGCATAAGACAGATAGGATTTCAAAATCCTCTTAGATCTTTTGAAAGCATCCATATGATGCAGATCTTTCATACGACCATTCTGTTTAAGTCATGACTCTAAATCGTCCGTCTGACGATTTTGACTTTAAACAGGTCTCATCTTTATTTTACCTGTCTGATAAAATAAAGGCGGTTGCTCATGTGAGAGAGCCAACCTTAATCTGTCCGACATACTAGAATTCAGCTGAGATTTCAAAAATGTATACAAACATTTCTTAAGAAATTCATATGCAATGTTAAAAAGAACTTATTCTTTTATTAAATTTGATCATTTACAGACATAGGAATTTACATTGGTACAACTCAGCTCTTACGCAATCCTTGAGATGATAAGTGTTTGTAAAACACATCTCTGGGGATCGCCTTCGTAAGCGGATCCGCTATCATCTCATGCGTAGATATGTACCTTATGTCTACCTTCTTGGTCTTGTCATAGTCTTTTGCAAATTTGTAGCGGATATCTATGTGTTTGGTCTTACAATGGAATTTTGGATCTTTGACATAGGCTATAGATGCTTGACTGTCGCTGTGTATTGGTACATCACCTGAGTCATTTGCATCAATAAGCCTGTCTAAGAACTTCCTAAGCCAAACAGCCTCTTGGACTGCCATGCTAAATGCTACAAACTTGGCTTCCATAGTTGAAAGTGCAATGCAGGATTGTTTCTTGCTACTCCAGGATATTGCACCGGATCCGAGTAGAAAAACATATCCTGAGGTCGATCTCGCTCATCGAGATCACCCGCCCAATCAGCATCAGTGTAGCCTTCGAGCCTCAAGGCATCTCCCTGATAGCATAAAGCATAGTCTGCAGTTCCTTTGAGATACCGCATTATCCTCTTAACCGCTTTCCAGTGTACTTGCCCTGGGTTGGATTGGTAACGACTTACCATTCCAACGGCAAAACAGATGTCCAGTCTTGTACACATCATAGCGTACATAAGACTACCAACTGCACTGTAATATGGAACTTTTTCCATAATTTCCTTTTCCTTTTGGTTCTTTGGACATGATTTCAGACATAAATTGTCGCATTTGCTTATAGGAGTATCAATGGACTTGCAGTCCTGCATATTAAAACGTTCTAAAACCTTCTTTATATAAGTCTCCTGTGAAAGAGAAAGAAGTTTCTTCGAACGATTCCTTGAAATCTTAACTCCAAGGATATATGCGGCTTCTCCCATGTCTTTCATCTCAAAAACTGATGAAAGCCAAGCCTTGATATCCATCACAAAGCCCTTGTCATTTCCGGCTATTAAAATGGCATCTACATAT
Organism: Scilla litardierei; assembly: GCA_030789695.1. NCBI lineage: Eukaryota > Viridiplantae > Streptophyta > Magnoliopsida > Asparagales > Asparagaceae > Scilla > Scilla litardierei. The sequence goes on from CM061136.1 coordinate 32,759,531, forward strand.
AGAGACATAATAACGTACTTGATCTTAATCCTCTTGATATATACGCAGTTATCTTCATCAAGCATGGAAAACCCATTTGATAAGACAACTTCTTGAAATCGTATATACCATTGCCTCGAGGATTGTTTAAGACCATATATGGATTTACGAAGTTTACAAACCTTATGTTCGTTTCCTTCTTTTACAAACCCTGTTGCTTGTTGCATATAGATCTCCTCGTCCAATTCTCCATTGAGAAAGGAAGTCTTTACATCCATCTGATGTAATTCGAGGTCTAAGCAAGCTACCATTGCCAGAATCAGGCGAATCGAGGTAAAACGGACAACAGGTGAGAAGGTCTCTTCGTAGTCTATCCCTTCCTGTTGCGTAAAACCTTTCGCGACAAGGTGAGCTTTATATCTGTCAATAGAGCCATCAGCCTTATGCTTGATCTTGAGAACCCATTTGTTCCCAATAGCTCTACGTCCTCTGGGTAAGTCAACTAAGTCCCAGACTTGGTTAACTTTCATGGATTCCAACTCTTCCTTCATCGCTTCCATCCATTTGTATTTTGCAGGGCATGATACGGCCTATTTGAAAGTAGCAGGCTCGTCAACATCTTGTAGTAAAGTTATAAAGGTTTACGGAAATTCATCCTCAAATCTTAGAGGAGCCAACCTTGTACGACTACTACGTCGTATTTGAGATTCTTCAAGTCCTTGTTGACTCGAATTCAGATCAATTCTAATATCACTCCCACTTGGAATGTCGTTAGAAATGCTCCCACTTGGATCATTATTCCCGTATGGAATAGGATTAGTGTCATTCGTATCATCCATTGGTTAAGTTTGAAACGTATTTTCTTCTTCACCAAGAATTCTCCCACTCGAATGAGGTAATCCTCCTTGATCATTAATCTCAAATAGAGATAAGTCCTGACTTATCTCGTCCTGTCTTGGAAACTCGTTTTCCAAGAAAGTGACATCCCTCGACTCAAACTCAATTAGACCTCCATTGTCTTCCTGACTAACGAAAACATAACGTTTGGAGTTTTCTGCGTATCGTATAAAGATACATTTCCTTTCCCTTGGCCCAAGTTTGCCATACTTATGGGAGGAAATATGTGCGTAGGATGCACATCCCCAAGGTTTTAAAATGTTTAAGTCAGGAGACGTTTGGTTCCACAACTCATAAGGAGTGGAGCTAAATGATTTCGAGGGTACGCGGTTCAAAATGAAAGTGGCCGTTAATAAAGCATCACCCCAAAAGGTGATTGGCAAGTTAGCTTGCGTCATCATTGAACGGACCATTTCCATTAAAGTCCTATTTCTCCTTTAAGCAACACCATTTTGTTGAGGAGTATATGGCATAGTTACCTGATGTACTATGCCCTTTTCATCACAACGTTCCTTAAAACTTGTTGATTGATATTCACCGCCCCTATCGGTTCGCAAGACCTTAATCTTGCGATCTAATTGATTCTCCACTAAACTCATATAGTTTTTAAAGCATGTTAATGCTTCACTTTTGTGGGATATCAAATAGATATGTCCGAATCGGGTGAAATCATCAATAAAAGTGATGAAATAGGACTTCCTGCGTCTTTTCTTGACATTCATTGGACCACTTATGTCCGAATGGATGAGCTGTAATAGAACCTCGGCCCTTGTGACGGTTCCAAACGGCTTGCTACAAGATTTCCCCACAAGGCAATGTTCGCAGGTCGACATTTCAACCTTTGAAACATTGGATAGAAGGCCACGTTTGGCAAGTCTATCCATTCGTTTTGGTCCAATAAGACCAAGCCTTGCGTGCCAACAAATTATATTAGACTCATAAGTCGAAGAATTTGTAACAAGGAAATTTTCATTACATAATGAAGAGTCATACATTGTATTTAATACAATAAATCCTTTAAATACATACCCAGTACCAATTAAGGAATTATTACAACACAAGTCCACTTTACAATCATGAAAAAACCAGCTATAACCAAGACCCATTAACACGACCACAGATATTATATTCCTTCGAATATCTGGAGCGAAGAGAACATCATGAAGTAGGAGAGTGCGGCCGTTGTCCAAGACTAGCTTGCAAGTCCCAACGCCTTTCACTTCAACACGTGTGTTGTTTCCTACATAGATCCACTTTGTTCCTTGGGGTATCCGGTGATACTCCACGAAGGACCGTCTGTCCCTTGCTATGTGGTCGGTGGCACCTGAATCAATTATCCAAAATGGATTAGATTCCACAAGTAATATTTAACTAGAAACACATATGTAACTAGTATAATTAAAAGTTACCTCGTCGCCTCCACTCGTACACGAACGAGCATAGTGACCGAGCTTGTTGCACTTGAAGCACTTGATCCTCTTCAAGTCTTTCTTCTTGTGCCATTTCTTGTGCCCACCCTTATGTTTGGGTTTCTTGGTAGACTCAGGTTGCTTATTACATTCATTGGTAGACTTCGAACGATCTTTCCTTTTCTTTCCCCCGTGTGAGGAACTAGCAACCACGTGCACTTCTGCACTTGGCTTGGCAGCCGCAAGCCGCTCTTCCTCTAATTCGAGGTGCTTGGAAACATCGCTGAAGGTCTTGATGCTCTCATTGTGAGTGAGATGCATCTTCATTTGGTCCCACCCATTTGGTAGGGAACGTATGACTGCTTGGATTTGTTGCTCATCAGTGAGCACATGACCCGCATCCTTTAACTCTGAGATAAGATTCGCCATATGTCACAGATGTTTCCCCATGGAATGATCTGGACGTTTCTTGTATGAATCAAATCTTATAGTTAAGGCGCGAAGTTTGGACACCGATGTGCCACCAAACTTCTCCTCTAGCTTGGACCATATGTCCATGGCTAGGTCATGCTCTCGGAAGATGCGCATTATGTCATCGGCCATACTGCTCAATAACGTAATGCGAGCTATCTTATTCTTCCGAGACCAAGCATCAAAAGCTTCATTGTCTCGTCTGTAGTGCCCAACTCGGATTCAATCATTACGTTCTTTAGAGTTTCGAGCACTTCTTGCTCCTATAGAACGTATTGTATCTTGATGGACCATAGTTTGTAATTATCGCCGTTGAGTTTTTCACCTCTGTTTAACTCAGCGACGATATTCTTTGAAGCGGAAGACATTTTACTTTTAAAATGCTGCAAAAAGACACAAAACCGAAGGTTTGATCAAAAACATTGCATTAAAAATTCTTAAAATACAATTCCCACTTGAAATGATAATAGAATATCCCATTTGGATAGTTCTAATTTCAACTCCCACTTGGAATGATATTTATAATTTGATAAGTTACTTTCGAAAAATATTGAAGATGTTGTTATAGAATCGGAAAGGTTTCTACGATTCCAATCACGATCTAGAACAATCCTTCAATATTTCCCCCTCACTTATCAAACGATAGTACTCTTATAGTACTTCGCAGCGGAAAAGCGTTTTTGACAACGTATTTTTCAAAACGTATGAAAAACGTATTTTTCAAAAATGTATATTTTAGTCCAGTACCCTTATGATACTAGCGAAATATTCGACACTTCTTGGCCATTTGCCAGGGTTGTTCCGTATCCGTGCCAAGGTCGGATCCCCCTTGAGGGGATTTTTTTGCAAGCCATTGTCGCCGGCTCCCGTATGGATCCAGGTGCTTCCCCCGTATAGGAGAATTTTGTCGCAGACGACTGTCGTTGGCCCTGTATGGGCTAGTCGGCATGTTCATGTTACATCGACCAAGGCATCTCGTCGAATTGGTCGACCAAAAATCCCGGATTGGTCGACCAATACCGACCAAGGATCTGGCACCCCCCGGCCAGGGCCTCTGCCCTGGCCGAGGCTGGCCAAGGGCCAGCCAGGGCCTCTGCCCAGGCCGGCCAGGGGCCCTGGCCCCTCTGCCCTGGCCGAGGCCAGCCAGGGCCTGGCCCTGGCCTCTGCCAGGGCCTGGCCCTGGCCTCTGCCAGGGCCAGCCAGGGCCTCTACCCAGGCCGGCCAGGGCCTCTGCCCTGGCCGAGGCCGGCCAGGGCCGGCCAGGCCCTGGCAGAGGCCAGGGCGCCGTCCCTGGCCCTTGCCAGGGCCGGCCTGGTCGGCCCCTGGCTCTGGCCGAGGCCGGCCAGGGCCTCCTGGCCCTGGCCTGGCCTAGGCCAGGCATGGCCCTTGCCCCGACCAGAGCCCCCTGGCCCTGGCCGTGGCCGGCCATGGCCTAGCCATGGCCCTTTGGACATGGCCGGCCATGGCCCATATGGCCAAGGCCAGCCACCCCCTTGCATGGGGTTGGCCGCACACCCCGTCGGAGGGGTGGCCGTGGTGGTTATTGGCCGTAGCCAACCCCCTCCGCATGGGGAGGGGGGTGTATTGCCTTCATAGCCCATTTGGCCATGGTGATCATGCACCAAAAGTCATCTTCCCCGATGGAAATAACTACCATCTTCTTCCTCGATGAAGCACACGTTCGTCGATGAAGCACCCGTTCGTCGAGAAAGTAGTTATTCTCTAATGGCCGTGTGCCAAAATGAAAAAAATAACATACTTTAAAGTTCGCAAACTACACGCTCCACATGAAGAGAGTTCACATTCCCTATGAATGGAGACTCAGCATCCATGAAGAGTGCGAGCTTGACGATATGAACGGTCGGTTCTTCCCGTCACGGAGAGTTCCTGCCATATTCGTAATGACAGAAGACCCTAACGTGAAAAGAACAACCGCTGCGTTCTCTCCATCACGAAGCGTTCCTACCATATCCATAATGGTAGGATACCCATTCGTGAAAAAGACAACGCCTCGTTCATCGGTTCGACGGGGCGACGGTTTGACTGGGGCGAACCCGTATGGCTCTGATACCAATGTAGGATCCTGACAAAACAAGGACGTTAGGATCGAATAATAAAGTCGAGACTTACGCTTGCGTACGCGGCACCGTAATCTCGGAACTTCGCCCTCGGATTCGCCACAACGGTCGATACTTCGTCACGGAGGATCGAAGCAGAGTTTCACCGCCTAAATCTCTAACTAGAAGAGGATTTTAATGGAAGGGAGAAGAAGAACATAAGATGCCTTATGCAAACTTATGGCATGGAAAGTGTGGAATGAATGCCTTACCCTTGGGTCCTATTTATAGGCTTTAGGGGTAGTTATTGTAGGAAATAACCAATTATAAGCTTATTAGCCTATATTAGCACATTCATTTATCATCTTCTTCATTCACTTATCAAGTGCCTTTATGCACTTATAAAGTGACTTTTTCCACTTATCGAGTGGCTTTTTCCACTTATCGAGTGGTCCTTTTCACACGAGAAAAGGTTCCCTTCGTGCACGCCTTCGTGCACGCGACATCTGAGGTCCGTATACCCTCATACATCCCCTCATGGGTGTATTTATGTCGTCCATATCCAACAGTGGTCGCCGAAGATAGAAAAGGGGCTGGCCAAATTTTTTCTGATGGGTGCGCCGACAACTTTGTGAGGGAGAGCCTAGGTTACGTTTTCTTAAGAAGATGAATTCGTGCTATCTAGCTCTAGGGCTTTGGTATTTTATGTGTTATAGGAGGAGAGATGGTGAGATAGAGGGGGTTTAGATTAGATAAAACAGTAGGTTGAATAGCCCAACTAGGTGAGTATAAGGAAATAGTTTTGATATAGTGTTTTGAAAGGGGGGTATGTTAGGTGATTGGAGAGAGAAGTTGTGAGAGGGTGGGAGTAGACTTAGGTTAATATGTGAAGGAGAATAGCTAGGAAATATTTATTAGGCTTAGTTTAATTAGGTTAGTTAATTAATCAAGTTAATTAAGCTATGTGTAGTAGAAGGGGATTAGGGGAAAAAGTGGGTCTAACGGTGTCCGATAATTATAAGAAAAATACCGAGACGATCGTGACGATGAAAGGATCGAGTATACGGGGTCTAGTCACGTGATAAGCCAACCGAGAATGAAAATAAAAATAAAAACTCCGCGTTGAAGTCTAGAGGCTAAAACACCCCTTCATTCAAAGCTGGTCTGTGGGAGAATGACCCGTGAAATGACATTCACTAAAAATCCCACAAATAGCTACTCTTCCATATGGTCATAACAGCGTAAACATTGCGTATGGTCCGGATCCAAGAAGAGGCCAAAAAAATACACGTACGAAAAAGAACGTATGCGCGAAAAACGAACGATCGAAAAGCGCCCGTTACTTACTACCAACCTTAGAATAAAGTCTGTCCTCGGACTTTCTAACTATAAATATACCTAGTTACTCTAGTAACTACCCATATCATATCACACTAATTCAAAGCAGGTATAGTTACTACAAGTGCTTATATATGCACTAGATAGTCAAACATTAACACTACAACCGTGTGTGTGTGTGTGTGTGTGTGTGTGTGTGTGTGTGTGTGTGTGTGTGTGTGTGTGTGTGTGTGTGTGCACATTCTATACTTATACCTATCATAGACGGTCAAATTCATACACATACTTCAATCATTCATATAGTCACGTACATCCTTTTATAACTATCACTTACCATCACATAACCAAGTTACATGTACTTATATAAAAATAGCTTCACACTAGCAAATAATTCTTCACATATAGATAATTAACTATGCACAAAACAACATGGATATACTACTCCCTAATATCTCCTAGTGTACATTCAATACCAACATATCAACGCATATGGTCACACCATACAATAGTAAATCATGTAAGCTATATCTAACATACATATATCACTACTATAATATACCAATATATAGTTATTCAAATACACGTAGATACTTCTTCTTATATACACATCACATACAATCCTATAACTATATTCAAGGCATGAAACACATACCATAGTAATATTACAAACATCAGCACACGTATATATTCAAATACACTATTCCATATATGCATGCATCGTATAGCCACATACCTGTAATATATATACACACCATAGCCATTTACATATAATTAGTATATTAATACATATACTTATCTATACATAGTTAAGACATACAATAATCGTGTATACCTTATGGTATACACGCACACACACACAACATCCCGTAAAGGCAAGCAATACCAAACAAAATTATAACCCTATTACCGTACGTATATCACACATATTCATATACGAAGCACATATCTACTCAAGGCTAAATACATACATATCTACGTACGAGCACACGCTCACACGTACTAACATATAGATCATATAATAGGCCTACACACTTAATTATAAGCACACCCATTATCATTACACTTAACATGCACATGACGTACCAGTATATTATTTCAAGCATTTACAAGTATCTTCAAACCATATACTCCACTAGTAAATATTCTAACACTAAATCTAATATGCGTAGTCATCACTAAAGTGGTATAGCTATCCACACATATATAAACACCATCATTCATTCAACTTCATACAAATATAACAAATAACACTGAGTATACATACATGACACAAGGGGCAATCATTAATATCTTAAGGGTATCACACTCACACAAGTCCACATACTCTACTTATATACATCCATCACGGCGACATCACAAAAACCAAAGGGCCCACTACCAAACTAGAGTTGACACAAGCAACGATAAGCTCTAAAGTCTAAATAATAGAAAGAAAACCGAAACCAAAAGCGTAACGAAGCAAGGTCGAAAGAACGAGTTTAGATAAGGCGAGGATAAGGAGATAGCTGGTTGGGTGGGACAAAAATATTGCTCCAAATAATTAAATATATGAAAGAATGATACGTGTAAAATATGGTATCATATTTATATATACTTATAAAATATGTAAAAATAGCGAGCAGATGGTAAAAGAACTGATAAATAAAAAAAATTGAAGTTCTATTTAGCTTAGAAAAATATTCTAAAAATACGTACGGTAAATGGTTAAAATAAATTCCATAGTTTAGAAAAATGATATATTGAATTATTAAAATGGTAATAAGGTTTTAAACTGAAATATGAAAGATACCGGTTAGAAAATGGTTAAAATGTAGTAATTAAAAATTACGACCAAGAAGGTTCCAAAATTTAAGAACGAATTTTAACTCAGCCGAAAAGCAAGAAATTTTAAATGTATAATAAGGGGTTTTGAAAGAGGTTAAACTGAGCGAAGAATTTAATAAGGAATTTTGAAAATACTTTTAGAAGAATCAGAACTTGTAATGGGGAAGATTCGAAGAATTAACGATAATCGTCATGAAGTGATCAGGTGAATCGAGGGCAAAGAACATGATCGCATGATGAATACGCCTAGGATATGATTCAAAAAAATACGATGGAATTCTACAGCTGATAACACGGAAGTGTAAGGATTAGGAAGATGCTAGAAATCAGGGGTTCTAATTATCGAGCCGTCTAAAGGTCAGGAGAACTCAGCACTAAGACTTCCTAGTGAACTAGACTGCAATAGAGATCTCAGGGAAGGGTCCTAAGAGAATCAAGATTACGTTTCGTTGGGCCCGAAGTTGATGGACCCAAGTGAATGACTAAAAGAAGGACTCTAGAAATCTAACATGGTCAGGGTCGGGTGAGAGGCTACTAGGGTATCCTAAGACGAGTATGACTAAATCTTAACCAAGGTGCCTGACTATCGAACCTGAATGTCTATTTAAGTCTTCCTACCATCTAAGACAATGAAACCTATTGTATATGTTAAACTGGATATTAAATGAATGCGGTACTCTTATTGTTCCGAACTTTTTGCAGGACCTGCATGGGCCACCACTAAAACCTGTCACGCACCGCTTCCCAAAATGACAGAAGCGAGACGTGACTAAGGTCCGCTTGGGCTGTAGTTGTGAGGCTCGGACCCAATAAGCATCTGTGAGGTACTCCAAAGCATTAAATAGGCCCCTGCATATAATAGATACGGACCAACAAAAGTACTGAAAAGGAAAACTTTCATTTTATTCCACAAAGATATCCAGAAGCACAAGGGTTTAAAAAAAGAACAACGCCCAACATGGCTACAACAGCAGAAAAGGAAACTAATGGTACTACACACCCAAACTACGAACAACGGAACCCCAAGGTCCCCTGCAGAGGAACCTCTAAGACTAGTCCTCACTCGTGTCGTACTCTTGATCAGCAACGTACTCCTGCTCCAAATCCTCTAGTACTGGCTCCTGGTCTACTAACTCTGTCTCGGTACCTGACATACAAACACCAAGAGAAAGTAGTTGTACGTCAGGCGAAGTCTGCAAGTAAACGTGAGGCGACTCCACTGCAAGGTGTAAAGTAATTTAAGGCAACATTTTACTGGTTGATTAACAAGCTGTTGTGATGACATGGCAATTATACTATGCAAGAAGTAAAGCGGTGCAGGAAAGTAAAAGAGGCAGGCAGTAGCCGTAGCATGTGCTACCGGCTACATGACTAAGCTAGACGGGACATGACAACAAGCCAAGACATGTGTGACACCAAAGGGAGTGCATGCCTGCAGCGTAGAGAGTGGCCAAACCCTCTATCTGGTGGATGTTCACCCAACCCCACCCCAAGTGCTCAAGACAAGACAAGACTAGATTGTATGAGTACTGCTCACTCCCTTGGTGAGTGCCTTTCCCCACGGTCAGCCGGTGTGCTCACTCCCCTGATGAGACGCCTAGACTTCCCGCAAGGTGTACACGAAAGGAACACCCACTCTCTCGGTGGGCTCCCAAGATCCCCCACGGTCTGCCGGGGCGCTCACTCCCTTGGTGAGACGTCGAGACTTTCCGCAAGGTATACACGAAGGAACGGTCTGCCGGGACGCTCACTCCCCTGGTGAGACGCCAAGACTTCCCGTAAGGTATACTGCAAGAACTAAAGAGGACAAGATATGGCCAGTTATGAATGTTCTGTTGTTCAGTTGTTATTCTAGGGGATCCACACGCACGCGCACACAGATGAAACCTATGGTAGCAGTTGTTGTTGTTGTTGATTCTAGGGATCCACACGCACGCACACACACACAGAATAACCCTAAGGTGTCAGTTGTTTTGCCTAGACTTCGTCGTCAAGTCAAAGCTGTCAAGGGGGTGTCCCAGGGGCTATCATTTCATGTCTGGTTCTCTTGTTCATTACTTTTTACAGTTTAAGGAAGACAATGGCCTAAATGTGGCCGAAACTGCGCAAGTGAACACACTTGCTTGTCAGATCCTGTTTTTCATAAATCCTATTATGGTAAGTTTCTAAGTTTGGCGGGACTACCCTAACGGTCAAAAGTCACGGTTTTTGATTCGTTACGCCTAATCAACGACTATCCTATGTGCACAGATGTTAAGTTCATTCGTCGATGTCTATGGTTGAATAATATTTTAAAGAGCGTAAAGTAAACTTTAGTTATCGTTGATGATTTTTAGATTAAGTTTTCGATTCCCTATGGTGTGGGTTCTTACTACGCGTTAGAGGGCTAACCTTTTTGACGTTTGATCGTAGAGCGGGTGTCGGATCTGAACGGTGATGGATCTACATCGTTAGCAACATCTCGGCTGCAGGTAGCATAGCGATACACGTCCAGACAGTGAGGTGGAGGCACGAACAGTGAGCAAGCATCGATCTCTCTCCCGTTGCGGGTAGCACAACGGATCTACGTGACGGCGGCAACGTCGGGGAAAAACACGCGAGATCGACGATGTGCGTGAACTCCTAAGAGCAAAGGGGGCTGCCGGGGATTGAAGGAGATTGATGGGGGATTGCTCAGCTAGGTGGGTGGCTGACGGTGGCTGCGCACGGCGGTGGGCGGCCGTGAGAAGGCGAAGAGAACAGATTTGCACAACGGGTCGTTGTCGTGCGTCGCAACGGAAAAGCGGCAACCAGAGGGGTCAAAGGAGACGTGCAATAGATAAAGGGGGTCGAGGAGGATCTGATTGTGGTGGAGTGGTCACCGAAGGTGGCCGGGCGCCGGTGTTGAACAGCAGGGCGCAGATCTATCAAAAACAACCGCCAGGGCTGAGTTTCAAGGGGATTTCGAGGAGGGAGAGATGAGAGAAGAGAGGGAGGAGGGTTGCAGATAATAGAGGGGTTTGGGGGGAAGTTGATGGAGGTGGATTTGGTCGCCGGTGGCGGCCGGACAAGGGTGACCGCACGTTTTTGATGGAGGAGGACAGATTTGGTGTTTTCGGCGTTTGCGCGCTGTTTGCGGAAGGAGGAGGAAGGGTTGATACGAGGGAAGCTAGGAGGTGATAGGGGACATCGAGGGGAGTTCACTGGAGGTGGGGGATGGCCGGCGGTGGCCTGGAAAGGGCTGGCCGAATTTTCCAAGGGAGAGCCTGACAGCAGTTTTTCAATGGGGTTTTGGGGTGTTTGCACGGGTTTTAAAGCGAGTAGGAGATGGTGGTTGACGAGGGGAAGGTAGCCGGAGGGGGAAGGAGGGGAGTCTAGGCTAGAGGTTGGGTGGTCACCGAAGACAGAAAAGGGGCTGGCCGAATTTTTTTTGATGGGTGCGCCGACAGCTTTGTGAGGGAGAGCCTAGGTTACGTTTTCTTAAGAAGATGAATTCATGCTATTTAGCTCTAGGGCTTTGGTATTTTATGTGTTATAGGAGGAGAGAGGGTGAGATAGAGGGGGTTTAGATTAGATAAAACAGTGGGTTGAATAGCCCAATTAGGTGAGTATAAGGAAATAGTTTTGATAAAGTGTTTTGAAAGGGGGGTATGTTTAGGTGATTGGAGAGAGAAGTTGTGAGAGGGTGGGGGTAGACTTAGGTTAATATGTGAAGGCAAATAGCTAGGAAATATTTTCATGAAACATATTAGGCCTAGTTTAATTAGGTTAGTTAATTAATCAAGTTAATTAAGCTATGTGTATTAGAAGGGGATTAGGGGAAAAAGTGGGTATAACGGTGTCCGATAATTATAAGAAAAATACCGGGATGACCGTGATGATGAGAGGATCGAGGATACGGGGTCCGGTCATGAGCTAAGCCTACCGAGAACGAAAATAAAAATAAAAACTCCGTGTTGAAGTCTAGAGGCTAAAACACCCCTTCATTCAAAGCTGATCTGTGGGAGAATGACCCGTGAAATGACGTTCACTAAAAATCCCACAAATAGCTACTCTTCCATACGGTCACAACGACATAAATATCACGTATGGTCCGGATCCAAGAAGAGGCAAAAAAATACGCGTACGAAAAAGAACGTACGCGTAAAACACGAACGATCAAAAAGCGGCCGTTACACCCGTACTACTGGTTGGGGCTCGAAACCCCTAGACGACAGTAACCACGAGCAGTAGGTATAGTCCCTATTTCAGAATCATACTTACGTGATTAACCCATCGACAAAAGTGTCGTCGGAATCACTTTGACGGTGTCAGTGATGAATACCGCAGTTTTAGTCCCTTCGTCATAACTATGTCCCTGCTTGGTCTACTGTATGGTAAAACCATTAACCCTACTAGCCAGCATCGGTCAGTATATAGAGGTCTTTTTTATATACACGTCGTACATCCTACAACGTACCCTGGTCGATGTTTAGCACAAGGAACCGTACTGGGCCTGTGACACTAACTTTCCTTTAACGGAAGAGACGAATCCTATCTAAGTCATATATTTACCTCGTATGCTTCAGGTGTCACCCAACCTAAGACCTTTCAACAGGCATGGCCTCGAAGCTAGATCATAGATCTAAGTGACACTGTTCACACACAGGTTCGTACAAATGACTTCAGGTCTTAAGGACCAACTTGCATATCATCAATATAAAGTTTTTAATGACAATTTAGTTAAAGTTTAATCATTTAATAACTTATAATTTGGGTCGTTCAGTGAACTCATTCTGTAATGAGCACATGTGCCTTGTCTCCGACTTTGCCAAGTCGATTGAATATGAGATCATCATTACCCTACAGGGTAAGACAAAGACACAATAGTCTGTCCGATGTGTCGATATCCTTTTCTCAACACATCTATGACCACGAAAGTTTTAAGACTTAAGTTGTTATCGGTCATTCACTTCTCACAATCGAGATCTACATCTAGATACATAATGACCTCACTTTAAGTCTAAGGAAATTATCCAAGTATTTGATTCATTGAATTTATACTAGGATAATTAGTATCATTTATATTTACGAACAAGATGTTATATTAGGATAAATTGCCTTAAGGGCATATATCTTCCTACATCTCTCACTTGCTCTTAGGCTATTTATCTAGGTATCTTATACCGCTATAGCATATCAGTCACTACGGACGTTCATATGTCAAGCCTAAAAGGGATCTACTAAAGCTTATATATTATTCAGTTTTTATGGAGTCCTATTATTAATACACCATTTGATCACACAGGGGTGATCCTTCGAAACCGTTTTTGGATCTCATCCAATGATTTTCCTTCTTGTATAGCTAACGATTAGCATACACAACTAGATGTAATGTTTATCATTCTTACAAGTCAGTCATATCGTAGCAAATTCCAATTATTCTTGTGTCAATTATGTCCAGTACATTAAAACTCTTTTGATTTGACGTCACATACAGACGGTTTTATAATTTGGAACGTTTACTTAGTCACGAAATGAAACTAAGTAATATGCTCACTCTCACTAACTTTGAGAACCACCTGGTTAAATACTTCAACTTATATTTCTAAATCTTAATTAGAATATTTACCAAATATAACCAGCCTATTTGTGTTAAGTTAATTAAAGTGGAATGTATCAGTGTCAGGTTTGATTTGACGAATAATTTATATCAAGATCCATCTATATGTGTCTTGATGACAACTTACTAATCAAAACTTCCTACACTGTTATTTCCTTTAACTACATTAATCTTCTAACTTGAAGAATTAAATGCAGTCCAACAAGAACTATTCTTATTTTGCACATTAATTAAGATCTCATCTAATTTATACGCTCCTGGGACTTACACATTACTAAGGATTAGTTAAAATTATACCGACAGCTCAAATTAATCTCATTAACTCAGAAGCATCCATGACAGCTCAGAAAAATTATTCACCAACTCAGATAGCCATACACAGTAATTTAAACAGCCATTCACAACAAATCATATTATCAACCAGAGCATATATTCCCAAGATATCAACGATTTCAACCAGAAATCAAAAACTTGTTCATCACAGAAACATTGAGTGACAATCACTCAATCATTGTTTTAAAACAAAATTTCGATACACTTATTCAAAATAAAAAGTATCGTCCACTTCTTGATATTTTTGGAAGTCCCTATACTGCCCCAGCATCAACGATTACTCCGATGCCGACCGTGTTGGGAACTTCTTCCATCCTTTGCTTCATGCACCAGTAGACAGTATACATATGTCTTAGTATACATATTGGTATCTCATGCCATGTATCAAAGCTTTTATGGAAATTTATATGCTCGTAAATAAGATTTGTACATGAGGTAGAGACATTACCATGCCCCTTATTTTCTACAAGGTATATCTTGCAATTCCTCTTCCAATGACCATGCTTGTGGCAGTGGAAGCATTCAGATTTCGACGGCGCCCCTTTGTTCTTCTTCTTCCCCTTCTTCTCTTTCGAAGGTTGAGGGGCATGCCTCTTCTTTCCCTTGCCCTTAGGCTGGTGAGAAGGGGTAGGGCCTACAACCAACGCTACTATTGGCTTCTTCTCCATCTCCTCGAACTGCCGAAGCATGTTCAGGAGACCAGGAAGATCCACTTCAATGCTGTTCATTATGAAACTCGTAATGAACGGATTGAAGTCAGTGTTCAAAGATCTAAGGATTATGTCCACGCTTATTTCATTCTCGAGGACAAATCCTAGTTGGGCTGCATCCTCTATATAGCCGATCATCTTGATAACAGGATCTTGCACAGGGCCCGTCGTCATCTTGGCTCCCCAAAGGTTGCAGGTGGCCTCAAACCTGGCAGCTGTAGAATGCTTGCCATACAATTCCTCTGCGTTCAGAAGCATGCTACAAACATCCATATGTTCGTGCTTCCTTTGCAGGTCACTGGTCATAGAGGCCAGAGTAAGGCACCTTGCCTTCTCTGCATCCCTTTGGTACTGCTTGTAGGCTTTCCTCTCCTCATTGGTGGCATCCTCGTCCGGCCTTTCCAGAGCGTCCTCTGTCAGTATGTAGCCAATCCCGGCTAGCGAGAGGACCATCTTTATGTTCCTCAACGAATCCTTGTAGTTTGTCCCACCTAGCACGTTCTTCTCGATTATGAATTTTAAACCTGACTCCATACTGCATTATTAATATACATGAATTAGCACATGTTCTTATATAGTTTAAGAGGTTTTTATTAAACTATATTCTCCTACTATTTTTATAGAATTTTTAAGCCATAATAATAAACAATTTATTATAATTAAAATTTTGTGAGAGAGGGATCTAACCACCCTGAGTCTCGCAACCTTGAGTGTGCTCAACAAGTTGTTTGATTCTGCAGTCGATAGACGAACACTTCATCAATCATATTAAATATGACTCCCTATATAATTTTACCCCTAGACACGTATGATCATGAGTGTGCTCATCCAAATCATAATGGCTAGCCTAGTCAGACCTTTGTTTTCATGTCTAGATTAACTTTTGCTGGCGCTTGGTATATTCACGACACGACGGTTTGGATCAAGGCTTAGACTACGTCATATGTAATAAGAAGTTGGGTTTCTATAAGGTTTCCCCGTCACAGCTTGAGTGTGCTCAACAACTGTAACATGGATCTTATAGTTGCCAAGCTCTAAAGCAAGGAGGGCTACATTTTATCTTGAAAAAGATTATTAACGTATTAGACATAGGTATAGTTCAGGGTGTCATATAATCATGATTCACGTCATTGCAGTCCAGTAGACACGTCCAGAAAATTGACTAAACCAGGATCACCTACCCCCAGTCTAGCTAGGGTTACCCAACAAACTTAGCCAAGCATATTGACCGGTATCATGGTCCATTGAATGAGACTTGTCATTTATATATGTATGCCATAAACTAAAAGGCTTTTATTAGAACTAGTTAATCCTATCAACTAGTGAAATCCTTAAAATTCAAAATTTATTAGGATTCGTTAATAGCTTTTATTAAGTCCTTATCAACTATAAGGTTCATTTGTATTAACGTGCTACCCTAATCATTATTAGGATTTTAATAAATACATATTACAACACTTTAAAGTGTATTTTTTAATAATAAATATTTATGTAACGATTAAAATAATAATCGTCGTTAAAAGGACTACCCTAATCGGGAATTAGGTATGAAAAGGTTGTAATGATTTATTAAAACATAGCATGCCATTTAAAATTCATCTAATAAATTTTAAAGAGGTATTAATGGCTAACCTAAAAGGTTTCTTGAATTATCAAATAATCAAGCAATAATTTAGAATGGCCATTAAACATAAACTACGCTAACATTATCGCATAAAATTAGGTATCCAACTATTTAACAATTAAATAGAACAACATATTAAAATTTATCTAATAAATAATTAACTTGTATTCTTAAAATTTAACACATTAAATTAAAAGCATAATTTTAAAACATAAAATTTTTATCTAATAAAAATAACAGTTTCATAAAAAAATTATCACATAATTTTTATTTCAAAACTTTGTTTTAAAAAAAATTTCATGTTTCTAAAAACAATTTTATCACATAAAACAATTTTTAAAACATTTCAAATAAAAGGCGTTTTCATTTTAACAATATCGCATAAAGTTAAAAATTTTATATGCATTTAAAAAAGCAATCAATCAATAACATCGCAGTCCTTAGATCAACATGCATACCTGGCTCTAATACCAATGAAGGGTTTTGATGGACCTTTAGGACAGAATTCTATGCATTTTCTACGTCGGACGGACTATAGAAGCAGAAAAATGCAGCGGAAAAATAAATCGTTAAACTATTTAATGATGGCCCTAAGGAAATAAGACCCTAAGCCAGGATCTCTGCTAACTTGGGATGGATCTGACCACCCCAAGAAAGATTTAATGCTACTGCGACATAATTAAAAGAAAGCTAATTCACCACATAGCCAAAACCTTGCTTGCATCGGCAAGGTGTACCGAACAGCCTTCTGCTCCCTAAGCTTGCCGCCTCTGTGCTCCCGAACCGATCCTCATGTAGCGAGTTGACACTGCACCTCTGCGCCAACCACTTGCCGAAGAAGATTTCACTTGAGCTCGATCCAACGTCTTAGACTTCAGATCAAATCCAAATCCTTCTCGTCGTTTTGCTAGAACGAACGCAAAGGAAACGGAAGAAGAAGGAGAGAATAATTTTCCGTCTCAAACTGAGCGTGCTCGAAACTTTTGGAGCTTCTCAATTTTTAGAGACTTGGTGCAAGTTTTCAAGGAGAGTGTTGGCCCCTATTTATATAGGCGGCCGACCCCTCCCCTTATCATCATATCTGATGTGGGACTAAATTAAAATTTGAGAATTATTTAAGTTAGTTTGCCTTTCATTAAGGCTAAAACTTTGACGAAGTAATTCTTCCTCACCGTTGAGCTTCAGAAATGATACAACATATCATTTCGAAGAGCTATGAATGGTGAACGCATATGAACAAACAACGACAAATTCCGACTTCGTTTGACCCCTCAAACAATTGCCCAAAGTTGAGCAAAAGTCACAATTCGGCTAATTTCCTAGCCGTCGCAACCCTCCTAGGGTTTCGGGAAATTGGGCCCCGCGGGTGGGGCCCACGTGCCAACTGGGCGCCCCTAAAGGGCGCGCCCAACCCAATCTGGGCGGCAACCCGTGCCTGGTGTGCGCGGGCTAACCCGCTCGCTACAGTGCGGGTCGGGTCTGACCCGCCTACACAACGCGCGGGTCAAACCCGCCTGCCAGGCGGGCTGGCTCAGCCCGCCCACCCACGAGGCGGGCTGGCTCGCCTGCAGAGCAGGAGGGCTCGGCCCGTAGAGAGGGCTGGGCTCAGCCCGCCCGCTGGGCGGGCTCAAGCCAGAGCCTGCCAAGTGGGCTCTGGCCTGAGCCCGCCTTTTAGCGGGCATGGGCTTGCCCCTGTCCAGTTGGGCGGGCTAGCCCTGCCCAGTTAGGCGGGCTAGCCCAGTCCAACTGGGTCAGGTCAGACCAGAACTGGGCAAAAGCCTAGTTCTAGCCTTTTGAGCCATAACTTGAGTTCTACAACTCCTATTTGGCTGATTCCAGATACGTTGGAAAGCATGGTTTGAATGGGACCATCCCAAAGAGCCATCCATCTCTTTCTATGCATTTATATGCTTCAAAATATCATTATAAACTATTTATAATGCATTTTAACCCTGTTTGCTTCATAAGCAATAATCCCTTCAGCATTCTACAAATGCTAAAATCGCAAACATTTTGCGAAAATATTAAATCTCATTTAATTGTCGAAAACTTATGCGACCTTCTTAAAGCCTATTTAATATAGGTCAACTTAATGTCACTAACTCTTTTAGTGACTTTTTGATTATTCTTGTGCACCCGAGTGCACTCCTTCTAAATTCTTCCTATTACTAAGACGCGAATCGAACTCGGTGTGAGACCCTACAGCCTGACCCTTACTACAGTTGGAGATCAAACCCCGTAAACGACAGTAACCACGAGCAGCAGGGTGTCGTCCCTGTTTCAGAATCATACTTACGTGATTGACCCATCGATAAAAGTGTCGTCGGGATCACTCTGACTGTGTCAGTGATGAATACTATAGTTTTAGTCCCTTCGTCATAACTATGTCCCTACTTCGTCTAGTATATGGTAAAACCATCAACTCTACAAGCCAGCATCGTTCAGTATACATCGGTCTTTTTATATACACATTGTACATCCTACAACGTACCCCGGCCGAGGTTTAGCACAAAGAACTATACTGAGCCTGTGACAATAACTTCCCTTTAACGGAAGAGACGAATCCCATCTAAGTCATATACTTACCTCACATGCTTCAGGTGTCACGCAACCTAAGATCTTTCAGCAGGTCTGGCCTCGAAGCTAGATCATAGATCTAAGTGACATTGTTCACACACAGGTTCATACAAATGACTTCAGGTCTTAAGGACCAACTTGCATATCATTACTATAAAGTTATTAATGCCAGTTTAGTTAAAGTTTAACCATTTAATAACTCTTAATTTGGATAGTTCAGTGAACTCATTCTCTAATGAGCACCTGTGCCTTGTCTCTGACTTCACCAGGTCGAATGACTATAAGATCATCATTACCCTACAGGGTAAGACAAAGACACAGTGGTCTGTCCGATGTGCCGATATCCTTTTCTCGACACATCTATTACTACGAATGTTTTAAGACTTAAGTTCTTATCGGGCATTCACTTCTCACAATCTATATCTACATCTGGATACGTAATGACCTCACTTTAAGTCTAAGGAAATTATCCGAGTATTTGATTCATTGAATTTAAACTAAGATAATTAGTACCATTTATATATTTGAACAAGATGTTATATTAGGATAAATTGCCTTAAGGGCATCTTCCTACATTCACCGATCTCATAGCCATCGGGCTGAGCCATATAGATCTCCTCCTTGAGCTCTCTATGCTAGAATGTCATCTTGACATTTAGTTGCACCAGCTCAAGGTCGAGCTGAGCAACTAGTGCCAACAGGATTCGAATCGAGCAATGCTTCACCATTATAGAGAAGATCTCGTTCTAGTCAATGTACTCCCCTGTGCATAGATGTTCGTTACAAGGCAATCTTTGTAGCAAACTTCTCCAGCTTCGGCTCCTTCCTTCTTGGTGTAAACCCACTTACACCCAATAGCCTTCTTACTTTTGAAGCTCCACGAGATTTCATGTTTCATTCTTCATCTGTGATTCCATCTCCGCGTCCATCGCTTTCCTCCACTTGTCAGGGTCTTCAAAATGCTCCACATCTCCGAAATAAGTTGGTATGTTAATACTTACAACTGGGAAAGTGAACAAGACCATCTCCGAGTATCGTGTAGGTCTTCGTATCCCATGCCTTGGTCTCGATGCTGCAATAGAATCCTTTGGTTGAGTCATATGCGACACCGATCTATCTCCACCATCCGAGCTTAAACCACCAACTTCACCAGCATCTGTCGTACGTCATCTATAGTATATGGTGTAGGTCGACATAAGTCAGTAGCCAACCTATCTGATACCTTGGACACTTCTAAACTTACCTACTTCATTTGTTTCTGTTCGGTCTCCACCACTGGTTCATGCTCCTTCTTTAGTAATGTTGACTCATCGAACGTTACATCTCTACTCACGATCACTTTCTTCTGTGTCAGACACCACAGCTTGTATCCATTTGTTAGGTATTGGTTCATACCGATATTATTTTGATGATGATCACAATATTATGTTGTTGATAATGTCTCTATTGTTTTAGTCTCATGGTTATCAAATGAAGAATAGCATGATTTAGAGACTAATAGCTTGGTGCAAGGATGGACATCAAGAGGAGCAATGCCAAAGCTTGGACTCAAGGGGTGCCAAAGCTTGAAGATGATGGAAGCATCAAGGTTGAAGCCATAGACTCTAAGGGAAGCAATGTAATTCATGTAATATCTTTTATTACTTCCATTTCTCTTTTTGAGTCAATGTTTAATGCAATGCCTTGATAGATGGTCTACTTATTCATGTATATGCATATAACCATCTTAGTGAGCCTTTGGATTATCATAAAATCCAACCCAATAGGTTCATCATGCCAAATGACTTAATTGGAGTCTCTGGCTCTCCAACAACCAACTGCAGAAGGAAGGACAGGCGATTGGGTGATTCCAAGCGCCAGACCAGCCTTCTACAGTCAGCTGTTGTGCACTAGTTCAAGTCAACTTTTATTGAATCTATCTTAAGCTATTGGATACGGACAACTGGCGTTCATTTTACAGGCATCTGTCTTCCACAAGGCGCATGAGATTTGTTCTCCAGTCTTCTATGTGCCAAAGTGCGTAACTTGCATTTTCTGGGTTTCATCCCGCTTTGCAAGTTAGTCGAATGATGACGAGATTTCAGTCTCCTGTTAAATTACATGCGCATGTGTTTTTTTCAACTATCGTCTAAAGGTGCAAGTGCGAAAGTTGTGTTTTTCTCAGCTCCTTTCCATCCCAAGTGATAGTCACCTGCTGAAGGATATATATGCGCTTGTTCATTTACAGGCGCCTGTGTAGTCTTCTACAGTCGACTGTCCTGGCTCAGATTATAGCCGTTGGGATTTTTATAGCCATTGACCAGTCGACTGTCAGTTGTTCATCAGTCGACTGTCTGTGCTGTAAATTGCCAAAATACAGCCGTTGCAGATTTTAGGTTTTGGACTTTTTAGTTGGGTTTGAGGGTTCCTTTGGGCTTCCTATATATAGGAGAGGGCTGAGTTCATTAGAACTTCTTGAAACTATTAAAGATCATTTTTTAGAATCATTAAGCCACTCTCAATCTCTCTCATTTTCCTCTCATGAGCATTTCTCTCTTCACGCCTTGAAGCTTAGCTTAAGGGAAATAATCCAAGTGAAATCAAGCTAAATCTCAAGCACTTGGTCATCCTCTTCCATGCCTTCATCTTCATATGAGTAAGTTCATCTCAAGGCATAGGTAAGAGACTTTTGTTTCATTTGTTTTCTTGAAACCCTAATTCTGTTTGTGGGAATTAGATACTCTCTTTGGGGAAGTTGGTTACTCTCTTGGTAGGAGTTAGTCTCTTTGTGGGAGCTTGGTATCCTAGTGTAGGACTAACCCTAATACTCGGTGTGGAAGTTAGTAATTCTCTGTGTGGAAATTTGACCCCTCTGTAGGGATGATGTGTCCATATTTTACATGTTTTTACCTTATCATTTCATGCCATATTCGTCTCCAAAATCCATTTTTCATATGTTATCGCGCTTCTAACTCCATATTCGAGTTTCATATAGCTTTTTGGATTTTCAGGAGTTTTGGAGCGAATTCGAGCGATTTTGGGACATGGACACATCCGGTATGTCAGAGACGTCATTGGCAAGGCTCCACAAGAGTTCATCGATATCACGCCCCGCTTCCCAAAAATATGGAGGCGAGGCGTGAATAGGTCCGCTCAGACTTGAAGCTGTGAAGCTGCAAGTCTGATAAGCGTCAATAAACTTCAAATGGCAGGTCCTTGCAAATGCGATACGAAACGAGATAATAATAAAGAAAATGAGACAAAAAGCAATATCAGAATATCCATAAAATAAGTTCCAACATCACAGAAAAGCCACCATGCTGAAAAGAAAAAGAGTCTAAAGGCCCAAGCATGGCCAACAAAAGTACAACGTGCGGAAAGAAAAGGTGCTACGCACCAACAACTAACAGCAAGCTAAAACTGAAGTAACTCAGAACAATCTCTAAGACTGGTCACCGGTGTCCACAAACTCCTCGTCAAACGTGGGCTCCGGCTCAGCGTCAGCAAACACCTCGTCCTCGGCAATGGTCTCTGGCTCAGGGTCTAACATATGACACCCAAAAGAGCAAGGGGCACATGTCAGCAAGTCTACAAGAGACTTGTGCAAGGAAATTGAAAGTAAAAGTAAAGTAGCCTAGCAGTTCTAGCATGATGCAATGACATGGCAGATATAGCATGAGTGCAACAAGTGAAGTAAAGTACGAGCACGGCATGGCAACTGGCATTTAAATCATGACATGGATATCAAGTTTGCAAGAACAATCACAAGGACAAGGACAAGTCTAGTAAGCACGTCATGCACAGGGATTACGCCTTTTGGCTAAAGTGGCTGTACGGGCCAACTCTTACACTCAAGTGATCGCTTATCCCTACCCCTCCACGTGTATCGAGCCAGGGCCTTACCCCCGAACACGGAATGCTCGCTTCTAGATCACGAGCCAGGAAGTGTATTTGGCATAGGGTTGTGCCTGCAAAAGCAGGTGCCTAGCCTGAACAAGAAAGTACAAGTATGTAGCGTGTGCTACGAATGCAACATTCAATGCATGGATGACATGGCATGGCAAGTAACAAGGCGTACAGATAAGGAATTTAAACATGACAGATAAGGATGCATGAATGACATGAAAAAGTAAAAGGGGTCGGATCTAGCTTCATTTTCAAGCTAGATCAAATGGGCGTCTAGGCAGCTATCATTTCACTGCCTAGTCCCTTTTACGCTACGGTACAAAAAGCGGCCTAAAACATGGCCTAAACAAGAAGACGGCAAGTTTCACTTGCCTGCAACCCGACGTCTGAATACACCGTCCAAAAGTCCAATTCTACCTATATGCACAAGTCCACCAGCCTACATTCCCAATTTAAATTATCTTAATTAGTGATTCTAAAACATTTAAAACTTCAATTTTAATCTTGTTTAACAGGTTGTGGTTGGGGGTCCTAGGAGTGCAAAACGTTACCTCAACACGACGTGAGAGCTACACTGGCGTCGTGTAGCGACACCAGGGGTTGGAATATAAGAACGCGCTCCTAGTCCAATTTCCAGATCAGATTCCTCGCTCGAATAGTCTGGGCAGCAACCAGATCAACGAACCAAGATCTCAATGCTAGCACGTATGACGAAGGGGATACGACGTGTCGCAACGTCAAAATAGTCGTAACGGCGATGAGAACGCTATAGTGGGGCCCACAGTAGTGCTAGGGGTCAATGGGGGACCCACAATAACTCTGGAGAACTTGGGGGGCCCACGTCAGCGAAGTAGTGCGATGGATGTAGAGTTGCGACGAAAATTGTCGGTCGCAGCTAGCCGGTGCGGGAGATTCTCTCGGTCAGACCGAGAGGGGCTCTCGATCGGATGCCTTGCAGCGCAACGGAGGTGGGGCTTGCTGTGGATCGAGGGGTTCCCTTGGTCAGACCGAGCGGGGGCATCGGTCGGGCACTTGGGAGCGGGGGCTGCAGCGGAGTGGGTTGCAACGGAGCGGGGGAGCGGTACGATGCGGGTGCGGGCCTCGGTCAGATCGAGCGGGGGCGTCGGTCGGTGCGGGTGTTGCAACATTGCAGTGGCAACGTACGGAGCAGAGCGGGATGCGGGGGGTTTCTCTCGGTCAGACCGAGAGAAGCTCTCGGTCGTAGCGGGGTGCGGGTGTTGCACCGAAGCAGCGGGCGACTGGGTGCGGTGCGGAGCGACGATGCGGGTAGGGCTCTCGGTCAGATCGATGGAAAATGGGGGATTTCGTCGGTCTGGCTGGGCGGCTGCGGGGGTGCGGCTGCGACGAACGTCGCAAGTAGCAGTACGAAAGTTTGGGGGTTTTTTGTGATGGCTAGGGTTGATTGCTTGAGGGAAATGGGTATCCTAAGCCTCATATATAGTGTAGATGGGTTTGACCAAGTCTAGGGTTTAATTTGAATTAAAATTGATTTTTAACCCATTTTAAACCCAAAACTTCACCCACACACTCTCTCAAGCTATAGGGGTGCGGCCAAGGCTAGGTAAATGGGTCCAAAAACAATTTGAAGAGTTACAATATAGTAGAAATTACATTGGGTTGAAAATACTTTAAAACTTAGTATTTGAAAATATTTTAAGCTTGGCCAAAAATGTAAAATAGGTCAAATGAAATCCAAAAAATTGTGAAATAAATATTGGGGTGATCGGGACAATGAAAGAAAGAGAACTAAGAAGACGGATCTCAATTTCGACGTCAAGGGACGAAACTAAAAATAGAAACGCCCCACGTCAAAAGTGAAAATCGTGATGTCTCTTCAAATAAGATCAAATCGTGGGAGAACAACCCGAGAAATGTTGTTCCAAGTTAGTGCCACAATTTAATACTCTCAGAGACGATCACAACGATATATCACACCATAGTGTTCAACAACAAACAAAGTCTAAAACAAATACGTGTATGGTCAATCAGCACGTGCACAAAGAAGGTACGATCGAAAAGCGACCGTTACATCCTCCCCACCTTAGAATAAAGTCCGTCCTCGGACTTTCTAACTATAAATATAACTCTAGCCAGACTAGTAGCTATCCCGATCACATCACACTATAATTCAACCAGGTATAGTCATTACAAATGCTTATACATGCACTAGGTAGTCAAACAATAACTCTGCTAACATGTATATATTCATGCACATATTTCAATCATATGCATACATCCCTTATATAACTACTACTTACCTAGCCCAAAACAATAGTTCAGATACTCACATAAGATTAGTCTCACACTAGCAAATACAATCATTGCTCTACATATAGATAGCTACCTATGCACAAAACAAACATGGGTATACTACTCCCTAATATTCATCCGATACCAAACACCTCAACACATGAAGTCACACCATACCATTATTAAATCAAGTTTTACTATATCTAATATACATTCACCACTACTATAATTTCATAATATATAGTCATTCAATTGCATGCAAATATTTCACCATAACTTCACATCACATACGACCCTATAACTATACTCACGACACGCCACATATATCATAGTCACCAATACTTATAACTAGGCACATACTTACCCGTGCATGGTGTACGCCCACACACGCTAATATAACATTCTTATATACCAATCATACCACTATAAACTCAGCACATCTACACACCTAATTTAGCTAGCACACATACGTTCACACAGGCAAATCCTTAGTAATTAACTTTACCACAAGACCAACACCTATAACTATATACTGGTATAGCGACCCACAATCATGTGCGTAACACAACCAGGCACAAGCAATCCTATCACTATACATACACCATCCATCGCTATATTCATGGTACTACACGCAAACCACAGACATATGTAACAATATACTTAGAGTATACCCACTCAAGCTTGAGTGAGACTCGAAACACATATCAGAATACTCTATATACGTAACACGGTATTTATACCTATACCAATACCACTCCAATGTATACACATCTACAATTATAACCATATACATACCATATGTCAATCACACTTAATATTTAGTCAGGTAACACCCACATAGTTCAACCACTTTATATACCATAATAATATTACAGATATCAGCACACGTACAATTATAATAACCTCCTAATATATATGCATTCATCGTATAGTCACGCACATGTAACATATATATTCACACCATATCCATCTACCTATAATTAGTATACACATACATCTACTTATCCGTACATAATTAAGATATGCAATAATCGTGTATGCCTCATGGTATACACGCACACACAACCTCCCGTAAAAGCAAGAAATACCAACAAAATTATAATCCTACTACCATACGTATATCACATATACTCTTGCAGCAAATACATAACTACTTACGTCTAATCACAATACATATCTACGTGCAAGCACAAACTCACACGTATAAACATATATGTCACATAATAGGCCGACTCACTTAACTATAAGTACACCTATTATCATTACACCTATCATACATATAGCTTTACCAACATATTATTTCAACCATTATAAGTATCTCCAACTACATACACCCCATTAGATATTCCAACATTGATTCTTATATACACAGACCTCCCTAGAGTGGTATAGCTATCTACACACATATCTATAAATACTAACACACATACAACTTCATAACATCATGAATAACTCTGAGTATGTATATATCACACAATAGGCAAACATTAAAATACTACAGGGGAGTACACTCATTCAAACCCACCCACTCAACTTATACATGCACCACAACGACATCGCAATAAAATCAATGGGCTCGCTATAATGCTAAGGTTGACACAGGCAACGACAAACACTAATGGCTAAACAATAGGAAAGAATCTGAGGCCAACAGTGTAACGAAGGAAAGATCGAAAAGCACGAGTTCAAATAGGATGAAGATAAGGGGACAGCTTGGCTAGGTGAATCAGGGTTATAATTGTGAATGTTTAGGCAGAGGAAAGGGAGATGTAGTGATACCCTTGTAGGATACATAAAGAAAATAGTGTAAATAACATAAGCTAAAATACGTGAAATTTGAAAACTGTTGTACTTCAAAAGTTGGAGTCCTCGTCTGTATAAAAAATATTTGGAGATCAATAAAACAAGTTGTTCGAAACAAGTTTGAGTCGAATATACAAAATAAGAGAAAATGGTTTATTGGCTTATATAAAATTATCAGGATGAAAGTAAATCATTTACACGAACATCAAGGACATAGGTTAAAAAATGCTATGCGGCAGTAATTTAATAATTTGGCAAAAGTTTCGAGATTAAAAGAATGAAATCAGACCAACTATAGTGTAGGGGATTTATGCTCATGCCAAATGTTTCCCAAGTCTTAAAAGTGGAGAGAAATTTCAAATAAACAATATTGGAAATAATTTTAGAGAAACCTGGATTTGCCATCAGAAACTGATTTATACAAAGATCTTAACATACGAGTGATTCGGAGTGAATGTTGCGTATATAACCCCCTAATTAGTCCTATTTTGTGCCCATATGATGCTTAATTGTTCTCTAATACATTCGTATTTTGTACATCATCATTTATTAGAGAAAACACCTTATTTGAGCACAAAAGAGAAATTAACGAAGTATTTCTGCACTTATTATATTTTTCCTAGCTTGGTCTCGATCTCACGATTCCAACGACTATTTATTTGTATTTTTCTGAGATCTGTGCTAATTACTATGAATTTTTGAATGCAGAATACCAATTTAATGAAGAAATACACTCAAAATACGAGAAATACGGCCGGCAGCCAATCAGACGCCGACACGTGGCGTGATCTCATCGCTCCCCGCCCAATCGAACGGATAAAAATTATCGGCGCATGGAAAATTCGTCCGCCGTTAGATCTCGATCCAACGGCATCTGCAGCGGATTCATCGGAGCAATTATGACCGTTGGATTAAGATCCAACGGTCGCGTCGAATTCGAAATCGAATTCGAACGCAGTGTTTCGAATCAGGCGACGTGGCTATCTCTTCACCGTTGATCCACGATCCCACGGCCATGATTTAAGACGAAGAGCGCTCGGAGATTTCGAAGAGGCGGGCGACGTGGCTTCATCCACGCCGGTGAACGGAGATCGGACGGCCTAGAGCGCTCCCACCTGAAGCGAAGCGGAGCAGCTACGTGGCCTAATCCTGACCGTAGATTGAAGATCCAACGGCCACGACGAAATCCAAATTGAATTCGGATTTGATGCGGATGCGGTTGCAGCATGCCAGCGGACCCGTTATGATGGCCACGTGTCGCTACGAGGTTAAATCCCGCACGAAATGTGCGGTGGAGATTGGAAGCGGCCGTGGATTCGGATTTGAAGCGGGTTTTGAACCCGTTAAGCATCCCAAACCCGCAAGCCTATTATATAAGCATATTTCTAGGGTTTTGGGGCGTATTCTGGCATATTTTGGGACTTTTGGAGCGGCTACTGTGCGTATTTCTCCAGGGAAAAATTCTGAAAAATTCCAGAGGCTATTCTTCCTATTCTAAGGGATTTTTGGGTTCTAAAGTGGAGATTTGGTGATAAATTCTTGAACTTATACCCCGTATTTGGTGTATTTCATTGTATTTTGGCTATTAAAACGATGTATTTGGCTATGAAATCTGATTTTCTTTACACCATGCGTGGCTAATCTCCTTGTGCTATGGTTGTGATGTAGTTAGGAGTATTTATTCGCTAAATTTCATGTCTTTAGCCCTATTATCATGTCAAAATTGCTCGTAACATTGATTTCTACAACGTATTTGTTGGGTATTTGCTTATTGTCGATATTGTTTACATCCCATATGGCTAGGCCCTGACAAGGCTAGCCAACTCATGTTCACTAATCTGAACTTATTGTTGCGTTTATCGTTTAATGAAATCAATGTTGCTAGTGATACGTATACGGCTATTTTGACTAGTTTTTATCGATTCATCTTCCGACGTCTTCACGCCTTGACCGGGTGAAGCGTTGAGTTATATAAAAGACGTGATATTTCAGCGATTATTAACTCCTAATGAACTCAAAACCGTAGCACATCCACTTCATATGTGCTGGTGTTGACGTAGTTAGGGTGTCGTATTCATTGATTTCTATATCTTTTCGCCCTATTTGCACGTGATTAATTCTTTGGCACGCTTTTATATACTTGATCGCCATACTTTTCGACGTTCTCGTGCCCTGATCGGACGAAACGTTGAGTTATAGAAAAGATATTGATAATCATTGATTGCACGCACCATAACGAAATCAAACCCAACACATACTCCCCATACTTGTATCCCTACAGAAGTCACCGTAAATATCGTAAGATTTTCTTTTCTTATTCCAAACTCTTGATACTCTTGATTATATCTGATAGGTGGTTGGTTCTCATCGTATTATTATTCTTTACAGATTGACGTTCGTAGTTTTGCAGGTCAGTTGTCTCACGGATTCGATACCTGGACTCACCAGGATATTACTTGCACGATCTCCTGCGCTTGGGAGTAGTTCTCACATCATTTGAGATGAGGCAACGAGCACAACGAGCCTGATACGGATATATAAAAATAATTGAAATTCTATTTAGTTTAGAAATTATTCTAAAAGTATGTATGGTGAACGGAAAGATAATAATAACTTAGTAGTAGAATTATCAAAATTGGTAATAAAGCTTTAAAACCGAATTATGGAGGGTCTAGATCAGGAAATGATAACGAAATAGTTATTTTATAAAAATCTGAAATAGGGAAAACGATGAGCATAAAATCGACTTGCTGAAAGCTGAAGTCCCATGTGACTTGAAAAGTATATTAAAAGTAAGCGTGATGTGTCATTCGAATGGCATAAATAAGAAAAGAAAGTTATAAATCGAATTGGGCAAAATAAAAGTACGGTTCAGAATAAAATTAGTATATGAAGGGACAAGGTATTTACATAGGTACGAAAAGTATAGGCTGGAAAAATATCATAAGCTAGTATTCAAAATTCTCGACAAAAGTTTTAAAAATTTAAGTCAACGAAAGAGTATGAAGTCTGAGTATATATATATTAAAATTTTCGAACAAATTTAAACTTAGGGAAATCGAAAAATACTTTCAGAAGATTCAAGATTTGTAACGGAGAGATTCGAAAATTGACGACGATCGTCATGAGGCGATCTCGTGAATCGAGGCAAGGAAAATGGTCGGATGATCAAAACATACATACGCCTAGGATATGACCCAGGAAGATCTACGGGTAAACTCCTACGGTCGACCAACTAAAGATTAAGAAACTTGGCGTTACGACTTCCTAAGGAACAAGACTGTAATGAAATGCGTTCAGCTTGGCCCGAAATCGATGAACCCAAGCAAACGACTAAAGAAATTCTAGAAGTCTAATATGGTCAGAGTTAGGCAAGAACCACTAAGGTAACTCATAAGACGATTAAATCAATTCCTAGCATGGAGTCTAACTAACAATCAGGGACCTCTAACTAGTAAGCACAGACGTCTAACTAAGTCTTCTTACCACCTAGTGTCATAGATAAAAATGATTAGAACTAAGCTCAATGCTTATGACTCGGATGTTGCAATTTATTTAATGGACATTCCATAGTTATTATCGTTGTTCCGATAATTCGCAGGTGCAGTGGACCGGCATGGGCCACCAACAAAACCTGTCACGCCCCGCTTCCCAAAAATATGGAGGCGAGGCATGAATAAGTCCGCTCAGACTTGAAGCTGTGAAGCTGCAAGTATGATAAGCGTCAATAAACTTCAAATGGCAGGTCCTTGCAAATGCGATACGAAACAAGATAATAATAAAGGAAATGAGACAAAAAGCAATATCAGAATATCCATAAAATAAGTTCCAACATCACAGAAAAGCCACCAGGCTGAAAAGAAAAAGAGTCTAAAGGCCCAAGCATGGCCAACAAAAGTACAACATGCGGAAAGAAAAGGTGCTACACACCGACAACTAACAGCAAGCTAAAACTGAAGTAACTCAGAACAATCTCTAAGACTGGTCACCGGTGTCCACAAACTCCTCGTCAAACGTGGGCTCCGGATCAGCGTCAACAAACACCTCATCCTCGGCAAGGGTCTCTGGCTCAGGGTCTAACATGTGACACCCAAATGAGCAAGGGGCACATGTCAGCAAGTCTACAAGAGACTTGTGCAAGGAAACTGAAAGTAAAAGTAAAGTAGTCTAGCAGTTCTAGCATGATGCAATAACATGGCAGATATAGCATGAGTGTAACAAGTGAAGTAAAGTACGAGCATGGCATGGCAACTGGCATTTAAATCATGACATGGATATCAAGTTTGCAAGAACAATCACAAGGACAAGGACAAGTCTAGTAAGCACGTCGTGCACAGGGATTACGCCTTTTGGCTAAAGTGGCTGTACGGGCCAACTCTTACACTCAAGTGATCGCTTATCCCTACCCCTCCACGTGTATCGAGCCAGGGCTTTACTCCCGAACACGGAATGCTCGCTTCTGGATCACGAGCTAGGAAGTGTATTTGGCATAGGGTTGTGCCCGGAAAAGCAGATGACTAGCCTGAACAAGGAAGTACAAGTATGTAGCGTGTGCTACGAATGCAACATTCAATGCATGGATGACATGGCATGGCAAGTAACAAGGCGTACAGATAAGGAATTTAAACATGACAGATAAGGATGCATGAATGACATGAAAAAGTAAAAGGGGTCGGATCTAGCTTCGTTGTCAAGCTAGATCAAATGGGCGTCTAGGCAGTTATCATTTCACTGCCTAGTCTCTTTTTACGCTACGGTACAAAAAGCGGCCTAAAACATGGCCTAAACAAGAAGACGGCAAGTTTCACTTGCCTGCAACCCGACGTCTGAATACACCGTCCAAAAGTCCAATTCTACCTACGTGCACAAGTCCACCAGCCTACATTCCTAACTTAAATTATCTTAATTAGTGATTCTAAAAAATTTAAAACATCAATTTTAATCTTGTTTAACAGGTTGTGGTTGGGGGGTGCAAAACGTTACCTCAACACGACGCGAGAGCTACACTGGTGTCGGGTAGCGACGCCAGGGGTTGGAATATAAGAACGCGCTCCTAGTCCAATTTCCAGATCAGATTCCTTGCTAGAATAGTCTGGGTAGAAACCAGATCAACGAACCAAGATCCCAATGCTAGCACGTGCGACGAAGGGGTACAACGTGTCGCAACATCAAAATAGTCGTAACGGCGATGAGAACGCTGTAGTAGGGCCCACAGCAGTGCTCGGGGTCAATGGGGGACCCACAACAACTCTGGAGAAATTGGGGGGCCCACGGCAGCGAAGTAGTGCGACAGATGCGGAGGTGCGACGAAAATCGTCGGTCGCAGCTAGCCGGTGCGGGAGATTCTCTCGGTCAGATCGAGAGGGGCTCTCGGTCGGACGGCTTGCAGCGCAGCGGAGGCGGGGCTTGGTGCGGAGCGAGGGGTTCCCTCGGTCAGACCGAGCGGGGGCATCGGTCGGGCACTTGGGAGCGGGGGCTGCAGCGAAGCGGGTTGCAACGGAGCGGGGGAGCGATGCGATGCGGGTGCGGGCCTCGGTCAGATCGAGCGGGGGAGTCGGTTGGTGTGGGGGTTGCAACATGCAGAGCGAAGCGGAATGCAGGGGTTTTCTCTCGGTCAGACCGAGAGAAGCTCTCTGTCGTAGCGGGGTACGGTGGTTGCAACGAAGCAGCGGGCGACTGGGTTCGGTGCGAAGCGGCGATGCGGGCGGGGCTCTCGGTCAGACCGATGGAAAATGGGGGATTTCGTCGGTCTGGCTGGGCGGCTACGGGGATGCGGCTGTGACGAACGTCGCAAGTTGCAATGCAAAAGTTTGGGGTTTTTTGTGACGGCTAGGGTTGATTGCTTGAGGGAAATGGGTATCCTAAGCCTCCTATATATAGTGTAGATGGGTTTGACCGAGTCTAGGGTTTAATTTGAATTAAAATTGATTTTTAACCCATTTAAACCCAAAACTTCACCCACACACTCTCTCAAGCTATAGGGGTGCGGCCAAGGCTAGGTAAATGGGTCCAAAAACAATTTGAAGAGTTATAATATAGTAGAAATTACATTGGGTCGAAAATACTTTAAAACTTAGTATTTAAAAATATTTTAAGCTTGGCCAAAAATGTAAAATAGGTCAAATGAAATCCAAAAAATTGTGAAATAAATATTGGGGTGATCGGGACAACGAAAGAAAGAGAACTAAGAAGACGGATCTCAATTTCGACGTCGAGGGACGAAACTAAAAATAGAAACGCCTCACATCAAAAGTGAAAATCGTGACGTCTCTTCAAATAAGATCAAATCGTGGGAGAACGACCCGAGAAATGTCATTCCAAGTTAGTGCCATAATTTAATACTCTCAGAGACGATCACAACGACATATCACACCATAATGTTCAACAACAAACAAAGTCTAAAACAAATACATGCACGGTCAATCAGCACGTGCACGAAGAAGGTACGATCGGAAAGTGACCGTTACAGTCGAGTAATGGAAGAAGATTGGAGGAGTGGAGGAGAAGAGAATGCGAAATGGAAAAGTTGAGATCAGTTTCCCAGGTGACTCGACCGAGTAGCATTAGCTACTCGACCGAGCTAACACGCTGAAATCGCACAGGAAACAGCTCAACCTACTCGACCGATCAGACATCCGACTCGACCCGAGTCGCACCAAACAGATGAAGATTTTGAGCTTCTCTCTAAGGCATCCCAGCTTGACCGAGCAGCAAAGTAACTCAACAAGCAGCTCACCTGCTCGACCCGAGTCGTAAAGACATAGATCAACATTTTGGAGGAAGTTTGGATCTATTATAGCTCGACCGAGTAGCCCGTATCATCCAGAAGCAGCAGTAAGGAGAGCATGTAGCTGACTCGACCGAGCAGGCTCCTCTACTCGGTCGAGTAGCCGATACCACCAGCCTAGTTTATGGGCCCAAGTGCCCAGATTTTCTGAGATTTTTTGGGATCTTCCCCCTATTTATTTAAGGACGTTTTTAGCTTTATTTTCAGAGAGGAATTTTAGATAAACTCTTAGCTTAGTTTTAATTAGGTTTTTGAGAATTTGTGTCGTCGCTATTTTGTATGAAGCAAAGCTTGGATTTTTATTATTTTTTCACGCAAGGAATCTTGTCTTCTTAATTCTCTTTGGATTGCTATTGCTCTACGACGTGTTTGTAATAGTTCTCTACACTTTCTCTTGTTTTTGATGTTTTCCATTGCATGATGAATTCTATTGCATCTATTGAATATCTTGTTGTTATTTCTATGATGCGTGAGTAGTTCTATCTAGGGCTAATGGATTAGCCCATGGATTTTAGGATTGAGATGTAAAGTTAAGATTTTTAGGTTGTGTTGGAATAAAAGGGAAGTATTTTTATTGATCTTGCAATGTTTGTAGGAGAACTCGTACTGAGATCGGGCCCACGGTCGGTGGAATCGATTGGCTTATAGAGTATTCTATAGGCTTAATTAGGGAGTTAGTGGATTCAATTGGGACTCGTGACCATGCCCGTCTCGTGTCTTGATGGGATCCACCGACGAACTATATTACTAATTGATGGCTACCAATGTTGCATCAATAAGATCCACCATAATACATCGAAGCTCTATCCCACGAGAGTGGCGTGAGCCGAGATCATTTTGTCCACGAGAGTGGCGTAAATATTGTTGATTCTTAATGCATGTGTCGTGTGCACCTTCGGGTTAATGCGATACGTTAGATTCATGGTGCTTAGAACCATGAATTCCACATCTTGGATGCGACAATCCCTATAAAACCAATGCAATGTTAGAGTCTTAACCAAGCATCGACGTCCGACGATCCTAGTGGTGAGTCTTAAAGCCCTAGTCTTTATTAATTGTGCACAATCCTAAACAACCAATTTCTCGAAACCGACTACTACCTACATTCTGAGATTTAAAAATAGCCTAAGACAAAAACATCTCTACCTTCCCTGTGGGATCGATATCTTTTAAACTATTACTTGACACCGTACGCTTGCATAAAGTGTCGGAAATTCGCATTTGGGATACATTTAGCACTTGGCGTTCGTGCCATTGCTAGGTGAGTTTTAGGTGTTAGTTCACGTGCGATCAAGGATTGGTTAGGTTTTTGGGTAGGACAAAATCCTCTGTGTGAGGTATATCTGTGTGAGGTATATCTGTGTGAGATTGTATTCACTACCTTGTATAGGATTATAGTGAATATTTGGTATGGCTGAACGTACCCAAATTTGGGGGACCAGTGTAAAATCTTCTATTTGTGTTTGGATTGATTGTGTTGTTTAATTCCTCTTACATTTATTATTCCGTATTTGCAAGTTAAATTTTAATTGCACAATTTATTGCCCTTACTCTATTCACCCCCATCTAGAGTGTTTGTTGTTAGTATTACAAGGTATATGGTCCTTACAATTGGTATCAGAGCGAGGTTATAGCATACAATATTGATGGTATTCAACGTTATATCCACATCTCATAAAGAAGGTCTATCAACCGTACGACCCCACTCTTCAACAGACCCAAGTTGGAAGATCAAGATGATGATCTACTTGGAGGGTCAAGACCTATGGAACATCACTGAGTCACCATTTGAAAAGCCTACTTCACCCGCGGCTTCAAGGAAAAAATTGGAGAAGGACTCAATCAAATTCAATGTGAGGGCTATAAATGCATTCCATAGCGCCCTCACTTCAAATGAGTTCAACCGCATCTCCATGCACAAAACGGCTAACGAAACTTGGCATACATTGGAGATTTCTCATGAAGGGACTTCGAAGGTAAAGAAATCTAAATAATGCGTATTTAGATCTAAATATGAGTTGTTTAAGATGCAGAAAGGTGAAAACATATCAGAGATGTTCCCAAGGTTCACAGAAATCGTAAACGCTTTGGAAGGACTTAGGAAGGTGATTTCCAAAGTTGATCGAGTGGAGAAGATCCTTGACTCGCTTACATCTCAATGGGAGTCAAATTCCAATGGGATTTTGGATTCAAATGACATGTCCAAATACACCGTTGATGAGTGCATTAGGAATCTCATGGCATATGAGGTGAAGCTTCAACAAAAGAAAGAGATTCAACCAACGAAGCTTAAGAAGTCAGAGAAGCAAAAGGGGTTTGCCATGCAGAGAAGGAGCCAATCGAATGGAGAAAGAAATTCCATCGAGAAGCTTCGAGTGAAGATGATGGAGAAGATGATGCTAGCGATGATGACTTCGTCGAGCTTGACAAGTAATTCAAGGCATTTCTTAAGGGAAAGCAAGGTAAATCTTTGTCAAAGTTTGCCTCAAATTCTAACAAGATTCCTACTTGTTATACTTGTAGTCGTAAAGGTCATCTCTCTACCAAATGCCCTTCCAAACCCTCCAAAGATTACTACAAAGGAAAAGGGAAGAAACATTGGAAAGGCAAGTCCAAATTCAAGAACCAAAAGAAGGGACTTGTTGGCACATTCGATGACTCGGATGAGGACTCATCAAGTGACGAAGAAGATGCAGACAAGGAGCAAGCCTACATGTGCTTCACGGCATTAGAAGATCTCTCTTCAAGATATAGCAATGAAGAGGTGGAGGCTTGGCTCAAGACCAATGAAAAAGTGTGCTTCACGGCAAAAGGGGAAGAGTGCTTGTCAAGCTCTAGCATGGAGGAAAGTGATGGTGAACAAGAGAAGGAGCCAAAGCTACCCTATGAGGAGCTTGAGTATCATTACAATGTGGCCTCCAACGCGGCAAGTAAGTGCATCGACTCATATGCTAAATTGAAAGAAAAATTTAAGAATGCTATGAGTAGGGTGCATGCTTTAGAATCTTCTAGTGTAAACAATAATGTTATGCATATTTGTGACACTATTGAGAGAGACACACTTCTCTCTCAAGTTAAGGAATTGAGCATTTCCAATGATAAATTAGTAGCTCAAAACCTTAACTTAGAAACTCGCATTCAACAACTTACATTGAAATGCGAAGAGGAATCCCAAAAGCTTATAAACTTTGTACATGCTAGGAATTCACTCCAC
This sequence comes from Scilla litardierei, assembly GCA_030789695.1. Lineage (NCBI taxonomy): Eukaryota > Viridiplantae > Streptophyta > Magnoliopsida > Asparagales > Asparagaceae > Scilla > Scilla litardierei. Next base: position 32,796,291 of record CM061136.1, read on the forward strand.
AGTTTGCTTCAAAAACAACATCCGACAAACCAAAGAGGATGTTTGGGATACACTCCAAAGGTGGTTACCAAACCCACCTCTAATTCTTCTTTTGGTGCAAATTCAAGAAATTTTGCAGAAGTGCCTAAGAAGAATCACCATTCTTTCTTGTAAAACAATAACACCAACAAGAAGCATGTAAATCACAAGGTGGTAAGGAAGAATGAAAATCCTTCATTTTTTGCTAAGAAGCAAAATCCTCACTCTATGCTTGCCAAGATAATATTTTCTAGACCTAAGCATGCGACATTCACTCCTCTTACAAAGACAAAACCCATGCCTAAGAAATCCTTGAGTTTATGGATTCCCACTAGATGTAGTGTGTAAGAGAGGGATAGACACATCGACTCTCTTGTTAGGGATGTGATCACCTCATGTGATTACATTAGTAAATTAAACTCTTCTTGGGTTTGTTTTCCTACTGTTTAGGTCTCTCACATATATGCATATTGCATGGGCATTATGCTTAATGTTTATTTTTAGCATACCAATTGTTTGTGTGATGTTTCATGATTTTGAAAATTTTTAAATTTATTTTTCATGAAAATGGAGACCTTGGGGATATCATTGTCATGCATACACTTATTGAATCATGTGTATGACAATGGAGGAGTTAATATGCTATCTATGGTGGGGAGTTAATATGCTATCTATGGTTAAAAATAATTTTTTACAACATAATTTAAATCTCATTTTGGGTTTTGATTATGATCATTATTTGCAATTGGTTATTATGGTCTTGATCTTAACCCATTGATGTTGCCAACTCGTTTAATGATATATTTTGTCTTGGCAATATCATGTGTATCAATGTGTTTGATTTTTCCATTTATATGCTTTGATACACTCCCGGCCCATGGCTCCAATTATGTTTTAAAATTGGTAAAGAGGATTATCTTACAATTGGTATTTTCTCAATTGTTAAATATTTTGAATTTTTTCTTTACAATTGGTATTAGATTCTAGAGGTCAACAATTTGACCATTTCTATTATCTAGGGGGAACATGGTATAGTAATTGATACCCACTAAATTTTTTTATTTGGTATCATACATCTCTTTATCTCTTGCAAATTGTCACATCTTTTATTAGAATGACAAGGGAGATATGATTGATGTCCACCCTTTTGACAATGACAAGGGGGAGAGATATGCATTATGTAAATCATATTTATCATACACATGCATTTAGGGAGAGAGATAAGATTATGTAAATCATATCTTCTATGGGATAGAGAGATTTATATATCCATGCCTATTATATGTCACCATTGTTTCCTATTATTTCAATTGGTATAATGTGTATTTACATTTGGTTTATCTCATTTTACAATTGGTGCATATAAGTAGGGGAGCTCATTATCATTGTGCTTTATTTTCTTTATGTTTACATAATGTGTGTCATCATCAAAAGGGTGAGATTGTTAGATATTGGTGTTTCATGTTGAGTATTGGTGTTTCATACCAATCTTATTTTGATGATGATCACAACATTATGTTGTTACTAATGAATCTCATGTTTTAGTCTCTCAGTTTTATCTCAAGAATATCTTTCTTGGAGACTAATCACTTGATGCAAGGATGGACATCAAGTGGAGAAGAGCCAAAGCTTGGACTCAAGGAGTGCCAAAACTTGGAGATGATGGAGAGCAATCAAGGCATCAAGATTGAAGACTTAGACTCTAAGGAAAGCATTGTAATCCATGTAATTTACTTTATTGCTTTCTCTCCCTTTTGAGTCTAGGGTTAATCTAATGCCTTGTTAGATGGTTTACTCATTCATGCATATGCATATAACCATCTTAGTGAGCTTTAGGGTTATCATAGAATCCAACGCAATAGGTTCACTCTGTCCAAAGACTCATTTGGAGTCTCTTGCTTTCCGTCAGTCGCCTGCTGAAGGAAAAACAGTCGACTGGGTGATTTCCAGTCGCATGTAGATCCTTCTATAGTCGCCTGACATGCATAGCTCAAGTCAACATTTCAATTGACTCAAACTTGAGATTTACGCACAGTCTTCTGTCGATCAGTTTACAGTCGCCTGTATTATTACAGTCGCCTGGAGATTGGTCATCAGTCGCATGTGTAGCATAAGTGCATTCTCTACATCTCTCTGTTGTTTCTCCATCTTATACAGCAGACGACTGATTAAGGTTTTACAGTCACCTGGCTAATAGACAGTCGACTGTATTTTTGACATCAGTCGCCTGTGCGTGTAACTGGAGAAAGAGTGCAGCTCTCTGTTTCGATCCATCCCCTGCAGCAGTCGCCTGCTGAAGGATTTACAGGCGCATGTCCTGTTCTCAGTCGACTGTATTGTCTTCATCAGTCGACTGTCCTGGCTCAGAATATAGCCATTGGATATTTTCTAGTCGTTGATCAGTCGACCGTCTTTTGATCAACAGTCGACTGTTACTGTCGTTTTCACCCAGTTTCTAGCCGTTGCAGAATTCTTTCTTTGGCTGTTTCCTTGGGTTTTGGGGCTTGATATGGGGTTCCTATATATTTGAGTATGCTTCCATCACTTGAGAACTTCTTGAAAACTCTTGATAACTCTTGACTCTATAGAAAATCTCAAGAGATCTATAAGCAACTCTCAAGCTCCCTCATTTCCCTCAATTGAGCATTCATCTATCTTCATGCATTGAAGTCCAGCTCAAGGGAAATCATCCAAGTGCTCTCAAGCATATCACAACACTTGGAGATCCTCTTCCATGCCTTGCATCCATTCATGAGTAAGCATCTCAAGGCATAGGTAAGAGTATTTATTTTACTTGGTGTAATTTGTGTCTCTAATTCTCTTTGTGGGAATTAGAACTTTCTCTCTTTGTGGGAGGTTCTCTCTTTGTGGGACTTAGGATACTCTCTTTGTGGGAGTAACTCTCTCTGTGAGAGTTTAGTATCCTAGTGTAGGGCTAACCCTAATTCTCTGAGTGGGAGTTAGTGATTCTCTGTGTGGGAGTCTTGATCCTCGTGTAGGATTGGTTGGGTCCTTATGTAGGGCATAAATCCTCTTTGTGGGTATCTCCTTGTGAGATTTGTATTCACTTCTCTGTGTGGGAATATAGTGAATATTGGTGTGGCTGGATGTACCCAAGTTTGGGGAATCAGGATAAAACGGTGTGTTTGCGTTTGGATTGATTGTGCCTTTTAATTCCTCTTGCATTTATAATTCCGCATTTGCAAGTTAAATTTTAATTGGACAATTTTATTGCCATTACATTATTCACCACCCCTCTAGTGTGTGTTGTTAGTATTGCAAGGGTAAGGCGATCCTTACAATTGGTATCAAAGAGAGGTTATAGCATACTACAACGATGGCATTCAACGCTACATCTGCATGCCATGAAGAAGGTCACTCAACCGTTCGACCCCCGCTCTTCAATGGAACCAACTACCCTAGTTGGAAGATCAGGATGATGGTCTACTTGAAGGGTCACGACCTTTGGGACATTATAGAGTCGCCATTTGAGGAGCCTACTTCACCCGCGGTCTCAAGAACTAAAGCAGAGAAGGATTCGATCAGAGTCAATACTGGGGCTATGTGTGTACTCCATTGCGCCCTCACTTCGGATGAGTTCGATCGCATCTCCATGTGCAAATCGGCCAACAGTATTTGGCATACTTTGGAGATTTCTCATGAATTGCTTCTTCAGCATAAGGAGGATGTTCAACTAACCAAGCCCGAGAAGGAAAAGAAGGTTGCACTCCAAGTTGAGAAGGAGTCATTCAAGTGGAAAAAGAAGTTCCATCAAGAAACTCCGAGTGAAGAAGAAGATGATATGAGCGACGATGATTACATCGAGCTTGCCAAGCAATTCAAGAATTTCAAGCCATTCCTCAAGGACAAACAAGGTATATCTTCATCAAAGTTTGCCTCTCATTCTAACAGGTTGATTTGTTTCAAGTGTGAAGGAAAGGGTCATGTTGCTACCGAATGCCCTTCCAAACCCACCAAAGGTACATATAAGGGTAAAGGGAAGAAATATTGGAAAGCCAAGTCCGAGGTCAAGAACCAAAAGAAGGGACTTAATGGCACTTTTGATGATTCTGACGTGGACACATCAAATGATGAAGAAGAATGTTGCTTCATAGCTAATGAAGAAGAGTTTTCGTCAAGCTTAAGCGAGGAGGAAAGCGATGAGATAGTCGAGGAGGAAAGCGATCAGGAAGTCGAGGAGGAAAGCGATGAGGAAGCTGAGGATGAAAAGCCATCCTATGAGGAGCTTGAATATCGCCTAAATGTGGCCTCTAATTTGGCAAGTAAGTGCATCGATTCATATGATAAAATCAAAGCTAAACTTGATAATGCTATGAGTTGGGTGCATGATTTAGAATCGTCTAGTGTAAATATTCATGATGAAATACATGCTTATGACACTAGTGAGAGAGACACGCTTCTCTCTCAAGTTAAGGAATTGAGCCATACAAATGAAAAACTTGTTGCTCAAAACCTTAGCGTAGATGCTCACATTCAACAACTTACGTTGAAATGTGAAGAGGAACCCGAAAGCTCATAAGCTTTGTGTATTCTAGGGATTCACTCTACGATGTGTTGGAAAAACAACATCCGGTAAATCATAGAGGAGGTTTGGGTTATATTCAAAATGTGGTTCCCAAACCCACCTCTAATTCCTCTAATGGTGCGAATACAAGAAATATTGCTAAAGCACCTAAGAAGAATCACCATGCTTTCTTGTACAATAATAACATCAACAAGAAGCATGTAGATCATGAGGTAATGAGGAAGAATGAAAAATCTTCATTTTTGCTAAGAAGCAAAATCCTCATTCTTTGCATGCCAAGAAATTCGTTTCTACACCTAAGCATGCCACATCCCCCCCCCCCCCCTGCAAAGGCAAAACCCTTGCCTAGGAGATCCTTGAGATTATGGATTCCCACTAAGGTTAGTGTGCAAGAGAGGGATAGCTACATCAACTCTCTAGTTAGGGATGTGATCACCTCATGTGATTACATTAGGAAATCAAACTCCTCTTGGGTTTGGTTGCCTAATGTTTAGGTTCCTCACACATATGCATATTGCATGGGTATTGTGCTTCAATGTTTATTTTTAGCATACCAATTATTTGTGTGTGTTTCATGATTTTGAAAATATTTTTCAAACTTATTTTTTTCATGAAAATGAGGACCTTCGGGTTTTTTTTTGACATGCATGCATTTTTGATCCATGTGTTTGTCAAAGGGGGAGTTAATATGTTATATGTTTAAAGTATTTTAAGACATATTTTAACTCTCATTTCGGAGGTTATTTAAGATCGTTATTCACATTTGGTTGTTTTTGATCTCAAACCAAACCTCTTGTCTATTGCCAACTTCTTCATGTTATTTTTTGTTTTGGCAATATTCTATGTGTATCATTGAAGCTTGATTTTTTTTCCATATCTTTGATTTGATACATGTTTAGGCCCATGGCTCCATTAATTATAATTGGTATTAGATCCTAGAAGTCAAAAGTTGACTATTTCTATGACCTAGGGGGAGCATGGGATAGTGAATTGATACCCATTAAATTTTTAAATTTGGTATCATACATTTCTTTCTTTTCTTGCATATTGTCACATCATGGTTAAGATGACAAAGATGGATATTTTTGATGTCGGACACCTTTTTGACGATGTCAAGGGGAGAGAGATATGCATTATGTAAATATATATGGGGAGATATATTCATATGCATATGGGGAGAGATATATGGGATTAGATAAACCTTGCATGTTTGCATGATATTGTATTTTACAATTGGTTTACAATTGGTTTATGTAATACATGCCTATTATATGTCACCTTGATTTCAGTTGGTATTATGAGTATTTACCTTTGAGTAGCTCATTGTTTATTTGGTGCATATAAGTAGGGGAGCTCATTAGCTGATCGCTCCGGAATGTAACCCAAAGAACGGTTGTAGTTTTACCGCAAGCGCACGATATAGCGGCGAGCGGGTTATCTAACACAGGGAGGACGAATGACCGTGCTTGTTCCAATCAACCTGGCTATTAAGAAGAGAGAAATTTGCCTTTGGCGATCCTGTCACAATCTTCAGACAAAGTACGGAAATATCAAATCAAATAAAGAACGTCTAGGGAATGGGGAATTCCCGCTACTCACCGTATTTCGTAAATGTGGTTCATTGGTATCAAAATTGCTAGAATAAAATTTTGGAAGAACTAGTCGCAACTGAATGTAGAACCTAGCGCACGCTCTCGCGCTGTTGCCGGTCTATAGCTATCCTAGGTTCGAGTCCAATCTCTAGCCTGCAAACCCTAGCCTAGGGAAGCTAGCATTAGGATCGACATCATCGTTCAATCGCGCCCCGAGCCCACTCTCGTGCAAACTCGGGCCACGACCTAGGTTGGGATAGTTCCTACCCATCCAATCTCTTGCAAACGGGTATCGGCATGGAATTGCAATCGAAAACCCTAGTATCGGTCCAATCTCTTGCAAACTGATACTACGGAAATTTGATTCCAACCCAATTCGGATTTCTAGGGTTTCCTATCGAATTGGGATCCAATCTCTTGCAAATCCCAATCGATATGAATACCTAGCCATCCGTAGTAAATCGATCCCAATCTAATCCCTAATAGCAATTATAGCAAAATTTCTACCAATTCATCACAAATATGAAATTGGACTTGTAGGGTTCATCCCCACACCCCAAGACGTGGAGACTACTCACAATTCATAGCACAAACACAAAAATAATCAATGAAATAAGCAAGAGAATTCATCACAATATTGAGATAAGCAATAAAAATTGTATTTTTAGAGAAGAGAGACACAAACCAATGGAGTTCTTTAAATAATTTCAACAAAAATCAACTTTTGTCTCCTCTCCAATCACAAGAATAAAGCTAAAAAGTTAATCTAAAAAGCTGCAAAAATCTAAGAGAAAAAGCTCTCTAAACTAGGGTAAAAACAGGGGTTAAATACCCCCCAAAATCGTCCAAAAAACTGTGACCAAAATACACCTGCGCAGCCTGAAATCCGCAATTTTCGCTACAGGCAGCGCGTCGCACTCGGCCGAGTGACAAAAGTCGCTCGGCCGAGTGAGAAACCCTGTAAATTTCCAGTAAGTCTTGATCTTCAGGGGTCTTCACTTCGGGGGTGGCTCGGCCGAGTGAGTTGTCGTCACTCGGCCGATGGCTTCTTAGTACTCGGGCGGACGGCATTTGCCACTCGGCCGAGTGGGTCTTCTGAAGCTCATGCAGACGAAAAACAGTAAGTTGGCGATTTTTGACATGCGTCGTCTGGGTGCCACTCGGGCGGACGGGATCTCGTCACTCGGCCGATGTGGCTTCCGATGCTCGGCCGAGTGCACGTATGAAACGTATCCGATCTGGTCGGCCGAGCGGTGTCTCGCTGGTCGGCCGAGTGAGTCCTTCACTCGGCCGAGTGGGACACCAAAAATGCCCAAACAGCTTGTTTTGGCCTCCTCGTCGCTCCCACGACGTTCTTTCTTCTTCCGCTCCTCTCCAACAGTAAAATACCCCTCGGGGAGGTCATCGGTGACACCCTGGAGTAGGCGTATCTCGAGATCACTCCAAATCGCTCCAAATCACCTGAAATGCGACAAAAACAACAAATCGTGAAAAGCATCGCAATATCGTCGATATATCGTGAAAAAAATGATTTGGGCGATCTAAATGGCATGCAAACATGCGGGAAAAAAGTGTAAAATAAGGTGTGATCAAAATCCCCCAAGCTTACCTCTTACTCGTCCTCGAGGAAGATAAGTAAAAGGCAAACCCGGTGGATTCGAAAAACGAAAACGGCGAAAACGAAAATTGAAAAACGAAGAAAAACGAGAAACGAAATAAAAACAAAGAAGAAAGAAAGAAGTGAAGAGGGAAGCTGCTAGATCATTTTCTCAGGACGTGGGTTTCACTTACTCATATGCACCGAATGAAAAACACATGTCAAAGAATTTTATTTCGATATCATAGTATAATGGTGCAAATAGAAATAGAAAGCCCACGAACAACGATATAATCATGAAAAACGAAATAGTTTTAGAATTAACATCATCTGAATCATTTAAAGCGGTATACAAATCGCCGATCACACACTTTTCAATTGAATGCTTTCTATGAGGAGTATAAGAGTATCACACAATAGAATAGAAAGAATAGATAAGTGTGGATTTCATGAAATGAGTGCTAGGCATAGATTTCTGGACTTCGTAAAGCTAAAAATAATCTCACTGAGTATAGAATATTACTTAGCCTAGGTTGTCGTGCAACGCCAAGTAGTCACTCTCTCACACATCATTGGATTCCCTCCCCCAAGCTTATCTATAAGCATGGTGGCATAAAAAATATTTACATCCCCATTTTTATAAAGCTCCAAAAGCAATGAAAATAAACACAAAAGGAGAGAAGAAAGAGAGAACATGCGATGGGATCTTTTATTGAGGCTCTTTCCTCTTTTCTTTTCTTTTTCTCTTTTTTTTTCTTTTTTTGTTTTTTTTTCAAATAGCATATATACACAAGATCCCAACTCAAAGAGAAGTAAGAGCATACAAGAAATATATTTTTTTCTTTGGTTTTGGGAAATTTGGAGCTAGGAATTAATAGCGGGAAAAATGCCATATAATAGAATCGCTAAGGGGAGATTCACCAATGATTTTAAAATAGAGAAATGATGTTCAAGATTTGTGGAGAAAGAAATAAATATATCTCTCGGTTCACTCTATAAGACATGCATGACAACTTCAGCAGGGTAATCTAATCTACTCAGTTTCGATCACAAAAAAGCTAACTAATCCAGATTTATCATAGCTAACATCATTCAATCATCCTAAAGTGAAATGTACAATTCATGCATATAGAAGTGATATAGGAAAAGAAATCGGTACTCCAGATATAAGCATTCAATGCGTGAATCTTGGTGTGTTTTCTGCGATGGCATACATATGAATATTCAGACTCAGCTAATAATAAAATTTCATCCATTTTCATGTGGAAAAGTGTGGGTTACTATCTCTAAATGCAAGGCAAATCATAGCATATGATATCAGAAATAAAGTCTAAGACATGATAAATATAGCATGCATATAAAGGAAGCTAACTCCACGTCATCATCATCATAGAAAAGTCATCTCTAGCATGAGATGAAAAAAGAAAATAAAGATAAAGGGGAAAATAGAACTATTTACAATGTGGCACACAGAAAGATAAGAAAAACGTGATGCATGGTAAAATAAAAGAAAAATGATGAAAATAAGTGTAAAAGCAGAAAATGGAGTGAAAAACTAAAAATAAAGGTGGCAAATCGAAAAAGAACGTGAGAACTCACTCCCCCAAGCTAAATGGCACAGTGTCCTCAATGTGCAAAGTGTGGCACACCGAGAGACAAGAAATGTGAGGGGTAAGTGAGGGTGCATGCATGATGGAAGAAAGAAAAAGAAAAATAATGAAATGAAAAATATGATGCGGACATGATGCATGCAAATAAAGGAGTGGTACAGATATAAAGGTGTGGCACCAAAAACTCTCCCTCTCCCCCAAAAAAGATATATAAAGATATGCAAAGATAATGTGCATCCAAAAACAGGGAGGGGAGGGGTGGGGGTGGACAAAAATGCATCAGGACCCAGCAGAAATGGGCGGCACAACGGCAAAAAGAATCGATGGCATCAAGGGTGCCTAAGAAGGTGGTGCTGCGCCGTCTCCGTCCTGAGGCGGAGGAGGAGGTGGTGGTGGTGGAGGCTGCTGAGCGGGGGTGGGTGTGGAAGTGGAAGCAGGCTGAGTGTGTGTGGTAGTGGGGGTGGGAACCTGCGGGTGGGTACGGGTACGCGGGGGAGACGCTCCAGGACCTGGGTAAGACAGTTGTGAATCTGCGGGAGTAGGTCAAAGCGGCCAGCCATCGCAGTGACGGTGGCGGTCAGGGTCCTAAGGTCGCCTCTGAGGCCACTCACCGCCCCCTCGAGAGCACGAATGCTCAGAAGTACAGTGTCGGGGGGAGGTGGTGCAGAGGGACGCACCGGTCTGGGCTGTGCAGGTCGGGGCTGGCGTACTCTGGTGGCGTAGGTGACGGGCTCAGCAGGCAAGGGAACAAAAGGGGCTGCACTCGCAAGAGTGGGCCTGGCCTCAGTGCGAGGCTGGGCAGGACGGTGAGAAGTGGAGGCAGCAGCAACGAAAGAAGAATACAAAAGAGGCAGCGAGGCGGCCAGAGAGGTCGGTGACACAGAAGTGTGGACAGACGCCACGACACTCTCGGAAAATACAGCAGCGGTGGAGACAGAGGCGGAGACCGCGGTCTCTACAGCGGTGGCAAAAGAGGGCTCTCCGTACTCAACTATAGTCGACGGGCGCTCGGGTGGGGCAGAGGAAACGGGCTCGGCAGACAGAGGGCCAGTGCTGGTGGTGACAGGCGTGGAAGCAGTGGAGGTGGTGGAAGTGGGCTCAGCTAAGGTACTCCCGACACCGACAGTAGTGTGGACAGAGGTGTCGAGAGCAGCAGAAACATCAGGGATAGGCTGAGGGGCCACGGGGTCAACAGGGGCAGTAGGCTTGGCAGGTGCAACAGGGTCTGCGGGGGTAGCGTGGGCAGCGTGGGCCTGCTCGGCCTCCTTGGCCTCGAGCACGTATGCGGCAGGGATCAGAACATCCATCGCAGGGAGCCAGTCCACATGGGCCGGTGCAATCTGAGTCCGAGCTGGGCTCAGAAGAATCATGTAATCAGCACCGTAAGGGCCGTACAGCCAGACCCAGTGTCGCTCACCGTGCGGACGAAACATCTTCATCCGGGCCATAACATCAATCGACAGAGAAGTGGGGCCCGGTGCTCGTCGCAGGTCGTCAGGGAAGTCCTCGCCGGTCATAAGGGCGAGCAAGGTGATCAGGCCGCCGCAGCATATCGGTGAGCGAGCACCCACCGATACGATGATGCGGTCCAAGAACCAAGCCGTGACATCAATCACGACGGCGGGGACCAACTCATCGCCCTCCCTAGATAGAGCTCTAGGCCGTGTCATCACGTAGAGCATATAGAGCTCTGGCATGGACATCGTGCCCGGCTCATATCTGGCCAAAAAGGTCGTCGCCATAAGGCGCTGAGCTATACGGAGGCAGGGATGGACAATGGCCGAGGCCTTGGCCCTACTAGGGTCAAAGGCAGCGTGAAGACCCGTAATCCGGGCCCAGAAGGCACCGGCGTCAAAGGAAGGTGGGGGGATATGGGTAGGGCGTAACCTCGGTCGGCCCCGGGGACATCGGGCCACGAGAAGAAGGCTCTCATCATACCGAGAGTGACCTGGCACTCTCGGTCCATGAACCGAAACGAGCATCCCTCGTCGGTCCGGGCGATCGAACTAAGTACCTCAAGTGTCGGGCGGGTAAACGTATCCACCGACACCTGAAAGAAATCTCGCCAGCCCACGTTGTCGTACAACGTGAGCATCCCCTCTAGTACCCCCATGCGTCCTAGGTCTGCAAGGTGTGCGAACCTGGAGGGTACGATCGAGCGCTGGGAGATACGCTCGAAAGCGACGTGGTGTGCGTCGTTCCGGAACGTGATCCCCAGCGGCCCGATAAGTGGAGCCGGAGGTGGTGACTGTGGAGCGGCAGGGAGTGGTTGTGCGGGCTCTGCAGGCTGTGCGGGGTGTGCGGGGCTTGCAGGCTGTGTTGGGTGTATGGGGTGTGTGGGAGAAGGTGGAGGAGAGTCCTCCACCTCGTGGGAGGGGCTGGCATCATCCGACCGCTTCCGCTTGGCGGAAGCTCTCCTCGACCTCGGCCGTGTCCGGGGCGGCATATGGGCCCCGAGCGCGCACCAAAAAGCGTGAAAAGTGCGGCGTGCGTAAAAATAAAGGAGAGAATGTACCACGACACACTGCGAGTGCAAAGCTATGGAAGCGTGCGAAGACTACGCCTCCACAAAGCCCAAATCAGTCCCTGGAAGCTCCCCTGGGCTCCCCTAAGCTCCCAAAAATAACCTGCGCATGAAACGAAGATATCAGCGAGTAATATTCAAAACGTATGGAGCATTAGGGGTATAACAGATAGAAATAGAAATTAATTTGGGTTTGGGGTTCGTTAAGCACATGGATCCTCAAAAAATACACAAAAGAGGAGAAATAGGCTAAAATCGGCGATACCGGAGGTGGCCGGAGGCGTGGCCGCCGGCGGCGACTCAGGCGAGGAGCGGTGGCGGCTCGGCCGGCAGTGGGTGGCCGAGCGGCGGCACGGGGTCGACGGTCGGGCGAGTGAGGGCGTATTCGGGCGCTGGGAGTCGAGGGGTCGGGGCGCTGCGATTCGTTTCGTTTCGAAAAACGCACCCGACCCCGCCCCCTTTTATAGGAAAAAGTTACGACTCGGTCGAGTGACTGGGTCACTCGGCCGAGTGAGATCAATGGAAAATTCCTCCCCGCTTATGCTTCGGCCGAGTGGCCTTGCCACCCTCGGTCGAGTGGAGTAAGTCCATTCGGCCGAGTGGCTCAAGCTACTCGGCAAGACTCGCCCTAGGAGCGTATCCGTTTTACTCGGCCGAGTGAATATATATACTCGGCCGAGTAGCAGTTATACTGAAATCAGGAAAATAAACAGAGAGTTGGGTACAGCAGACTTCCCTCGTTCGTGAGTGGCTCGGCCGGACGAACTTGTGTACTCGGCCGAGTGACTAGTATACTCGGCCGAGTGAGCCTTGTGTTCTGCTGTTTGTCTTCGTTTGGGCTCTAAACTCCGTCTTTCTTCCGCCAGTCGATTTCATCTTCCTCCTAAGTATCGAACGCCTTCCTGGGGTGCTCCTCGTTGCCTTGTGCATCCTCCTAATGATGGGTACCTCGTTCTTCTCTCCTGTCAGGAAAAATAGGACCCGTTATCACAAGATTTTTGGGCGAACGACTCAAAACACTAAAAATTTCTAAAACAAAAATAAAAGAAAAGTAAAAATAAAGAAATAACCGTCGGGTTGCCTCCCGACAAGCGCTCGTTTAAGGTCGTGAGCTCGACCCCCTATGATTTTCAATTAATGCGGGATGTTTGGTGCATATAAGATGCACCCATCAAACTTTCCAGGGAGAACGCTTGGATTCGGAAGTTGCGGCGGCGTGTTCTCCCTCGCTGGTCTCCCGTCTCGAATAGTGTTGGGGGGAGGCTCCCCCAAGCTAGCGTTTGCTCCGGTCAACGGCTTCACCGGTGACGCCGATTTCCGTATCGGCGGAGCTTCCTTCGGAGACTTCAATTTCGAGAGCTTGCAGAGCTCTCAAATCCTTGCGACATCCGCGTCGCCTTCATCATTTTCAGCGGAGAGGTCGGGGGAATCATTTTTCTTCTCATCTTGGCCTAAATCCGGGCCTTCCTCGAAATCCTCATCGAATAGAGCGCCAATGGAGTGAGGGATCGCCTCCTCAATTACCTCGTCAAGGAGGTCCATGTAGTCAAGCTCCTCGTGGTAAGGCATGTGTTTCATAGCCTTAGGAATGTGAAGCTCCACCTCGATGTTGCCGACGTTCAAATTTAGGGTACCTTCTCGCACGTCGACAATGACACCGGCAGTGGCGAGGAACGGGCGTCCAAGTATCAATGACGTATCTCCCTCCTCCTTAACGTCCATGATCACGAAGTCACATGGCAAGCATATGCCCCCCGGGACTTGTAGCGGGATGTCTTCAGCGATCCCTACCGGCCTTGTTATTTGTCCATCGGCTAATTGTATCCGCATGTCGGTAGGTTTCAACTTCGTCCCGGTGTTTAGCCTTAGGAACATGGAGAGAGGCATGAGGCTAACACTAGCCCCTAAATCCACCAACGCCTTTTGTAGAGGGACGCCGCCCAAGGTGCAAGGAATTCAAAAACTCCCCGGATCTTTGAATTTGGCCGGCTCCTTCTCTCTCTTGGTGAACCAAGAGCCCTCCTCGGCTAGCATGATCTTTTCCTTCCTCTTCCCCCCCGAAATCAAATCCTTTAGAAATTTAGCATATGTGGGGATTTCCACGATGGCGTCGAGGAAGGGAATGTTGAGGCTAACTCCTCTCAGATACTCGAGAAACTTTGCTAGCCTTTTCTCCATTTTCGCTCTAGCAAGCCTTTGGGGGAATGGGACCGGTGGCATGAAGCGCCTCTCCTCAATCAATTGCTCCGCTCTAGATTTCTCCTTTTCTTGCGGCTCTTTCTCCTTCTCAACTTCAACTACCGGCTCAATTGGCTCTAAACTTTCCTCCACGGGCTCCTCGGTAGGAATCATGGCGGGGGTGGTGTCCTTCCCACCTCTAGTAGTAATGGCAACCATGGCATTGAAGTGGCCGGTGTTGCCTCGTGGGTTTTGCTCGGGTTGCGTCGGCAATTGTCGAGTATTCCGATTGAGCAACGCCAATTGCTCCGAGATTTAATCTACAACGGATGTAAGAGAGTCTTGGCCCGCCTTCAAGGAAGCATTGACCTTCTTTTGCTCGACCCTAAATTCCTCCACTCTAGCTTCGAAGTCGGATCGTTGTTGAGCTTGTAGAGGGTTTTGATTTTGATTTCTCCACCCTTGATTGTATCCGGGCGGCCTATATGGTGGAACTTGTTGCTTCAGTTGAAAATTTTGTTGTGGAGGCCCCCTCGACGGATAATGTTGTTGTTGGGGTGGTGGTGGTGGTCGAGCTTGTTGAGGTGGTTATTGTGGCGGGTTCAAAGCTCCTTCATTGTTGGCGTAAGAGAAACTGGGATGATTTCTTGTGGCCGGATTGGCCCAATACCCTTGGTTCCCCGCGACATATTGTACTTGCTCCAAGGATCCTTCTCCTTGCTCTCCTCCCAAATACATGGCTTGAGATTGGTCTTGCCAATCACACATTTGGTTCGTTGGTGCGGAGGTGGAAGGGGTTCCTTGGGGCTCCGTGATAAACTTCTCCAGTCTCTCCACTGCCTTGTGGAGAGAATCAAACTTGCTTGTAAGCTCCGCTATGGCCTTCGCCTCATAGATACTAGTTGGCTTCAAGGAGGACGTAGAGTGTCCTCGCTCATCGCCCCATTGTTGATTGTTTGAGGCCATCTCCTCAATTAGGGCCGTAGCTTCTTCGGGAGTCTTTGATAAGATAGCACCATTCGCCGCGGCGTCAATAATTTGTTTGGTCCCCGGTTGGAGACCATTGTAGAAGCTATGAACTAGCTCCCAATCTTCGATGCTATGGTGCGGGCATTGATGCTGCAGATCTTTAAAACGCTCCCAAGCCTCATAGAGCGTCTCTTGGGGTCCTTGCTTGAAGGACATAAGAGCGATCCGAATCTTCACCGTCTAGGAGGGCGGATAGAACTTATCAATGAATGCACTCGCCAACTCGTCCCAAGTGGTAAAGACTCCCTCAGCTTGCGTCCTCAACCAATAGAGTGCCTTGTCCTTTAGTGTGAAGGGGAAGAGACGCAGTCTGATGGCATCGATGGAGACCCCCGTCATCTGAAATGTGGCGCACTTTGACAAGAATAACTGAATGTGGTAGTGGGGAATTTCATGGGCATTCCCATGAAATGGATCCTGCTGCATCAGAACCACTAGTCCAGTCTTCAGCTCAAAGTTCTTGTCAGCCGCCAACTCCGGCATAGCAATGGATGAGGTCGTAGAAGAGGTCTTAGGCCGGAGCCTATCGCGAATAGAAATTATCCTCGCCATTCTTGCCGCTAATTGGTCCGCAGTTTCCGGGTTGGTCATAAACCTCCCTTCCGGATCTTGTCTCCTTTCCGCTCTGATTCTCCGCACCGTACGTTCAATCTCGGGATCAAATAATATACCTTCAGGGTCCGCAGTGGATCTCGTGTACATGCACAGGAGAACAAAGTTTCAAAGAAGTGATTAGCACAATGGAAGGGTTAGGTAAAAATAAAGAAATAAAATAAAAAGAAAGAAATAGCTAGGGTGGTAAGATCAAACGCAATCGCCTCCCCGGCAATGGCGCCAAAAACTTGATCGCTCCGGAATGTAACCCAAAGAACGGTTGTAGTTTTACCGCAAGCACACGGTATAGCGGCGAGCGGGTTATCGAACACAGGGAGGACGAATGACCGTGCTTGTTCCAATCAACCTGGCTATTAAGAAGAGAGAAATTTGCCTTTGGCGATCCTGTCACAATCGTCAGACAAAGTACGGAAATATCAAATCAAATAAAGAACGTCTAGTGAATGGGGAATTCCCGCTACTCACCGTATTTCGTAAATGTGGTTCATTGGTATCAAAATTGCTAGAATAAAATTTTGGATGAACTAGTCGCAACTGAATGTAGAACCTAGCTCACGCTCTCGTGTTGTTGCTGGTCTATAGCTATCCTAGGTTCGGGTCCAATCTCTTGCAAACCCTAGCCTAGGGAAGCTAGCATTAGGATCGACATCATCGTTCAATCGCGCCCCGAGCCCACTCTCGTGCAAACTCGGGCCACTACCTAGGTTGGGATAGTTCCTACCCATCCAATCTCTTGCAAACGGGTATCGGCATGGAATTGCAATCGAAAACCCTAGTATCGGTCCAATCTCTTGCAAACCGATACTACGGAAATTTGATTCCAACCCAATTCGAATTTCTAGGGTTTCCTATCGAATTGGGATCCAATCTCTTGCAAATCCCAATCGATATGAATACCTAGCCATCCGTAGTAAATCGATCCCAATCTAATCCCTAATAGCAATTCTAGCAAAATTTCTACCAATTCATCACAAATATGAAATTGGGCTTGTAGGGTTCATCCACACGCCCCAAGACGTGGAGACTACTCACAATTCATAGCACAAACACAAAAATAATCAATGAAATAAGCAAGAGAATTCATCACAATATTGAGATAAGCAATAAAAATTGTATTTTTAGAGAAGAGAGACACAAACCAATGGAGTTCTTTAAATAATTTCAACAAAAATCAACTTTTGTCTCCTCTCCAATCACAAGAATAAAGCTAAAAAGTTAATCTAAAAAGCTGCAAAAATCTAAGAGAAAAAGCTCTCTAAACTAGGGTAAAAACAGGGGTTAAATACCCCCCAAAATCGTCCAAAAAACTGTGACCAAAATACCCCTGCGTAGCCTGAAATCCGCAATTTTCGCTACATGCATCGCGTCGCACTCGGCCGAGTGACAAAAGTCGCTCGGCCGAGTGAGAAACCCTGTAAATTTCCAGTAAGTCTTGATCTTCAGGGGTCTTCACTTCGGGGGCGGCTCGGTCGAGTGAGTTGTCGTCACTCGGCCGATGGCTTCTTAGTACTCGGGCGGACGGCATTTGCCACTCGGCCGAGTGGGTCTTCTGAAGCTCATGCAGACGAAAAACAATAAGTTGGCGATTTTTGACATGCGTCGTCTGGGTGCCACTCGGGCGGACGGGATCTCGTCACTCGACCGATGTGGCTTCCGATGCTCGGCCGAGTGCACGTATGAAACGTATCCGATCTGGTCGGCCGAGCGGTGTCTCGCTGGTCGGCCGAGTGAGTCCTTCACTCGGCCGAGTGGGACACCAAAAATGCCCAAACAGCTTGTTTTGGCCTCCTCGTCGCTCCCGCGACGTTCTTTCTTCTTCCGCTCCTCTCCAACAGCAAAATACCCCTCGGGGAGGTCGTCGGTGACACCCTGGAGTAGGCGTATCTCGAGATCACTCCAAATCGCTCCAAATCACCTGAAATGCGACAAAAACAACAAATCGTGAAAAGCATCGCAATATCGTCGATATATCGTGAAAAACATGATTTGGGCGATCTAAATGGCATGCAAACATGCGGGAAAAAAGTGTAAAATAAGGAGTGATCATTAGCATTGTGGTTTAATACTTTATATATTACATAATATGTGTCATCATCAAAAAGGGGGAGATTGTTGAGTATTGGTGTTTCATACCAATCTTATTTTGATGATGATCACAACATTATGTTGTTGCTAATGACTCTCATGTTTTAGTCTCTCAGTTTTGTCTCAAGAATATCTTTCTTGGAGACTAATCACTTGGTGCAAGGATGTACATCAAGTGGAGAAGAGCCAAAGCTTGGACTCAAGGAGTGCCAAAACTTGGAGATGATGGAGAGCAATCAAGGCATCAAGATTGAAGACTTAGACTCTAAGGAAAGAATTGTAAATCATGTAATTTACTTTATTGCTTTCTCTCCCTTTTGAGTCTACGGTTAATGTAATGCCTTGTTAGATGGTTTACTCATTCATGCATATGCATATAACCATCTTAGTGAGCCTTAGGGTTATCATAGAATCCAAAGCAATAGGTTCACTCTGTCCAAAGACTCATTTGGAGTCTCTGGCTTTCCGTCAGTCGCCTGCTGAAGGAAAAACAGTCGACTGGGTGATTTCCAGTCGCCTGTAGATCCTTCTACAGTCGCCTGACATGCACAGCTCAAGTCAACATTTCAATTGACTCAAACTTGAGCTTTACGCATAGTCGTCTGTCGATCAGTTTACAGTCGCCTGTATTATTACAGTAGCCTGGAGATTGGTCATCAGTCGCCTGAGTAGCGTAAGTGCATTCTCTGCATCTCTCTGTTGTTTCTCCATCTTATACAGCAGATGACTGATTAAGGTTTTACAGTCGCCTGGCTAATAGACAGTCGACTGTATTTTTGACATCAGTCGCCTGTGCGTTTAACTGAGAAAGAGTGCAGCTCTCTGTTTCGATCCATCCCCTGCATTAGTCACCTGCTGAAGGATTTACAAGCGCATGTCCTGTTCTCAGTCGACTGTATTGTCTTCATCAGTCGACTGTCCTGGCTCAGAATACAGTCGTTGGATTTTTTCTAGTCGTTGATCAGTCGACTATCTTTTTGATCAATAGTCGACTGTTCCTGTCGTTTTCACCCAGTTTCTAGCCGTTGCAGAATTCTTTATTTGGCTGTTTCCTTGGGTTTTGGGGCTTGATATGGGGTTCCTATATATTTGAGTATGCTGCCATCACTTAAGAACTTCTTGAAAACTCTTGATAACTCTTGACTCTATAGAAAATCTCAAGAGATCTATAAGCAACTCTCAAGCTCCCTCATTTCCCTCAATTGAGCATTCATCTATCTTCATGCATTGAAGTCCAGCTCAAGGAAAATCATCCAAGTTCTCTCAAGCATATCACAACACTTGGAGATCCTCTTCCATGTCTTGCATCCATTCTTGAGTAAGCATCTCAAGGCATAGGTAAGAGTATTTATTTTACTTGGTGTAATTTGTGTCTCTAATTCTCTTTGTGGAAATTAGAATTTTCTCTCTTTGTGGGAGGTTCTCTCTTTGTGGGAGGTTGTCTCTTTGTGAGACTTTGGATACTCTCTTTGTGGGAGTTTAGTGTCCTAGTGTAGGGCTAACCCTAATTCTCTGAGTGGGAGTTAGTGATTCTCTGTGTGGGAGTCTTGATCCTCGTGTAGGATTGGTTGGGTCCTTGTGTAGGGCATAAATCCTCTTTGTGGGTATCTCCTTGTGAGATTTGTATTCACTTCTTTGTGTGGGAATATAGTGAATATTGGTGTGGCTGGATGTACCCAAGTTTGGGGAACCTGGGTAAAACTGTGTGTTTGCGTTTGGATTGATTGTGCCTTTTAATTCCTCTTGCATTTATAATTCCGCATATGCAAGGTAAATTTTAATTGGACAATTTTATTGCCATTACACTATTCACCCCCCTCTAGTGTGTGTTGTTAGTATTGCAAGGGTAAGGCGATCCTTACATTTCATACCAATATTGTTTTGATGATGATCACAACATTATGTTGTTGTTAATGTCTCTCTTGTTTTAGTCTCAAATTTATCAAATGAAGAATAGGATGATTTAGAGACTAATAGTTTGGTGCAAGGATGGACATCAAGAGGAGCAATTTCAAAGCTTGGACTCATGGGGTGCCAAAACTTAAAGTTGATGGGGAGCATCAAGGTTGAAGCCATAAACTCTAAGAGAAGCAATGTAATCCATGTAATATCTTTTATTACTTGTGTTTCTCTTTTTGAGTCTAGGTTTAGTGTAATGCCTTGATAGATGGTCTACTCATTCATGCATATGCATATAACCATCTTAGTGAGTCTTAGGATTATCATAGACTCCAACCGAATAGGTTCATCATGCCAAATGACTCAATTGGAGTCTTTGGCTCTCCAACAGGCGACTGCTGAAGGAAGACATGCGACAGGGTGATTCCAGGCGCCTGGCCAGCCTTCTACAGTCGGTTGTTGTGCACTAGCTCAATTCAACTTTTATTGACTCTATATTGAGCTATTGGATACAGTCATTTTACAGGCACAATTCTTCCATCAAGCGCCTGGGATTTGTTCTCCAGTCATCTGTGTGCCAAAGTGCGTAACTTGCATTTTCTGGGTTTCATCCCGTTTTGCAAGTCAGTCGACTGATGAAGAGATTTCAGTCACTTGTAAAATTACAGGTGCATTTGTTTTGTTCATCTATCGTCTAAAGGCGCTAGTGCGAAAGTTGTGTTTTTCTCAACTCCTTTCCATCCCAAGTAATATTCGCCTGCTGAAGGATATATAGGCGCATGCTCATTTACAAGCGCCTGTGTAGTCTTCTATAGTCGCCTGTCCTGGCTCAGATTATAACCGTTGGGAATTTTTATAGTCGTTGACCAGTCGACTGTCAGTTGTTCATCAGTCGACTGTCTGTACCATAAATTGCCAAAATACTACCGTTGCAGATTTTCTGTTTTGGTCTTTTTGCTTGGGTTTGAGGGTTCCTTTAGGCTTCCTATATATATGAGAGGGCTGAGTTCATTAGAACTTCTTGGAATTATTGAAGATTATTTTTTAGAATCATTAAGTCACTCTCAAACTCTCTCATTTCCCTCTCATGAGCATTTCTCTCTTCATGCATTGAAGCTTAGCTCAAGGTAAATCATCCAAGTCCAATTAAGCCAAATCTCAAGTACTTGGTCATCCTCTTCCATGCATCCATCTTCATATAAGTAAGTTCATCTCAAGGCATAGGTAAGAGTCTTTTGTTTCATTTGTTTTCTTGAAATCTTAATTCTCTTTGTGGAAATTAGATACTCTCTTTGTGGGAGTTGGTTACTCTGTTTGTGGGAGTTACTCACTTTGTGTGAGTTTGGTGTCCTAGTGTAGGACTAACCCTAATTCTCTGTATGGGAGTTAGTAATTCACTTTATGGGAATTTGACCCTTGTATAGAGTTGGTTGGGTTCTTGCATAGGACAAAATTCTCTGTGTGAGGTATCTCTGTGTGAGATTGTATTCACTACCTTATGTAGGATTATAATGAATATTTGGTATGGCTGGACGTACCCAAGTTTGGTAAAGCAGGGTAAAATCTTGTGTTTACGTTTGGATTGATTGTGTTGTTTAATTCCTCTTGCATTTAGTATTCCGTATTTGCAAGTTAAATTTTATTTGCACAATTTATTGCCATTACTCTATTCACACCCTCCACCCCCCTCTAGAGTGTTTATTGTTAGTATTGCAAGGTAGATGGTCCTTACACCCTTGACACCATTGCTAAAGTCCATAAAGATGGCCTTCTTAGCTCTAGCATCGAGCTTGTCCTCCTTCACAGCATAGTGACTCGGACAGCTCCATATTCGTGAAGTCTCACAGTCAGGAACTAGCTTTCCTGACCAGACCTCCAAAGGATGGCTTCCTCCCAATGCAGCAGACGGTAGTCGATTGACCAAGTAGGTCCCGAGCGCCAGAGCTTCTGTCCAAAACTCATTCAATAGGTCGATAGTTGATAACATGAATCGGACTTTCTCCCGCAAAGTTCGATTTATTCTCTCAGCTGATCCATTCTGCAGTAATGTGTCACTGACGGTGAAGTGTCTCCGAATTCCCTTTGATCTGCAGAACTTCTCGAAGAGATCTGACCTATACTCTCTACCGTTGTCACATCGGAGCCGCCTGACTTTCTAACCTGTTTGAGTCGTAACTAGCTTCTTACACTCTATGTAAGTGTTCAGAACTTGATCTCTTGGTCTTAGAGGAAACACCCAAAACAAGCTTGAGAAATCATCAATAAATGATATGAAGTAGTGTTTACCTCCACATGAGGCCATCCGACTCGGCCCCTATACGAACGTAGTCAAGCGCTCCCTTCATATTATGGATGGCCGTCCCAAATGAAGCACATGTCTGTTTACCGAAGATACAATGCTCGTAAAACTCAATCTTTCTGGTCTTGGCTCCCTTCAGATGATCTCCTTCATGATGTATATTGAATCCCCACCCTCTGATTATTTTGACGATGACCAACATATTATGATACTAATGTTTTCATTGAGTTTGTGTGTAGGAAGTGCATTTTTAATGTAGGTGATGAAGCATGAAATTTTAAGAGCCATGATTCAAAGAATGAAAGTCAAACGTATATGTTAGTACAAGCAAATCAAAGAAGGCATAAATCAAGTTGCATCCAAGGCTATGAGGCTAGTAGAATTGAAGAACAAGCACAAAAAACTACGGGGATCAAAGGCTCAAGTGAAAGCCAAGGCAATGGACAAAGAGTTGCATCCTAGCTCAAATAATGTTATGTCCTGTTTTGAATTTTATTTGATCCTAAGAATATGTTTAATCCTTTTGATAAAGTCCACATACACTTAGAATATCTTAAAAATGATTTCAAATGTGTTAAAATGTTTTATATTAATATATAATTTTTACCAAATTTTTCAAAGTATTTTTATGTGTCTTTTATGGAAACTTGATTTCAAATTTTAAAACTCTTAGTTTTTATGGAAACATGATTTCAAATTTTAAAACTCTCGACTTTTATGGAAACTTGATTTCAAATTTTAAAACTCTCTGTTTTTATGGAAACTTGATTTCAAATTTTAAAACTTTCATCTTTTAAGGAAAATTTGATTTTAAATTAACTAGCCGTTTGAAATGAGATTTTTAGCACGATTTGAATTGTTCTGTGCTCAATAAATGCTAGAGATGTCAGATCTTTTTCATATCGATTATTAATCATTTTCATATATTTTTCAAAAAAAAGTTTCCAAAGCTCACTTCTTAAAAAGATCTCTAATTTTTTTGCCATTATTTCAAATATTCTGGTGCTTAATTTTTCAAATTTTTTGATCAAATTTTTTGGCCTTTATACTTGTTTTAATCTCTATTTTAAAAACTGAATATTTAAAGAGATTTACACCAAGTTTATTTTTGATCTCCAAGCTTCTAAAGTTTTTCGTTTTTTGAGATCAATCCTCTCCTATAGCAATCACATACACAAGGACTTCATCAATCGGCTATATGTATTTGTAAATGATCGGCCCTCGGCTACACACCCGGGAGACAGTCATAGTTTTACCGTAAGCACACGGTGTGGTGGCGAGCGGGTATCGAACACGAAGAGGGACTAATGACGGTTCTCTATTTTGATCAAAAAGTTATCGGTGGAAATATGGTCTATAGGATGTTGTTGTCACGGTCGTTCAATTAACAATTCAAATTCGATATTATAAAAGCGTCTAGGGTTAGGAAATTCCCACAAGAAATTCCCACTACGGATCATCATTTTTCTCTGTGAATCATGAATCTCAATGTTGCAAGACTTGTGTTGAGGTGAACTAATCGTAACTAAATAGAGAACCAAGCTCAAGCTCTCACACTATCGCCGGTCTATAGTGACCTAGATTAGGGCTCACTCTCGTGCAAACCCCAACCTAAGACACTAGCATGAGGATCGACATCATCGTTCAATCGCCCCTCGAACCCACTCTTAAGCAAACTCGAGATACGATTTAGATTGTAATAGCTCGTATTCGTCCAATCTCTTACAAACGAATATGGGTATAGATTTATAATAAAAATGCTAGCTTTGGTCCAATCTCTTGCAAACCAATTCTAGTGAATTTCGATTATAAATCTAAATCGAATATCTAGGCCTTCCCATCGATAGGAATCCAATCTCTTGTAAACTCCATATCGATAGAAATTCCTAGTTATCAGTAATAAATCAATCACAACCTAGCCTTCTATCAATTCTAGTAACAAAGAAATCAATTCATCACAAATCTGAAATTAGATCCATAGTGTTCATCCCTATGCCCTAGAACAGAGACACTACTCACAATTCATCATAGCAATAGCAAAATCAATGAATAAAAACATGTAGCAATTCAGATTTAGAAGAAAGCAATTCATAAAAATACAAAATTTCAATTAGAATAATCAACCAGATCTGAGTTCTTCAATCTCCAAGAGGGAATTACAATTAGAAATAAGCTAAAATCTAATTTCTGGTCTCTCCCTAAACTAGGATGAAAACTTGGCTTAAATACATGCCCAAAAGGGCCAAAAAACCAGATAGATTTGCCCCTGGCGCTGCCCAGAACCATAGTTTTCGACACAGGCTAGCTGCGCTACTCGGCCGAGTTGAAATCTCACTCGGCATTTCCACTCGGCCGAATGACAGATCCCAACAAAAACAGAGAAGATGGGGCATTGGGGGCTCTGGTGCTCTGCATCACTCGGTCGAGTGACGTCCTTCACTCGGTCGAGCAGACTTCTTCACTCGGCCGAGTGGGTCTTCTGTTGTGCTCCCCAAAATTCCAGAGAGTCGGATTCATTCTCCTTTAGAAAATCCTGACTCACCCGGTCGAGTGAAGATCTCTACTCGGCCGAGTGAACGTAATCACTCGGCCGAGTGCATTGCGGCACAAGTTGTTCTGGTATCATTCGTACTCGGTCGAGTACGCTTCTTCACTCGGCCGAGTGAACTGCGTACTCGGCCGAGTGGCATGTTTCTTGGGTCAAATTTTCTCCTCCTTGCCTCTTTGTCGATTCTATCGATCTTCTTCTCCTTCCGCTCATCATCTAGCGCTGCTATCTCCTCGATAGGGTCATGGGCGATGCTCAGGTATGCGTGCAAGTCCCTTGATCTCATTTATGCTCCTAATCGCTCCATATTTCCTGAAATCCGACAAAAACAAGAAATAGTGAAAAGTAACGCAATATCGTCGAAGATTCGTGAGATGCGTGATATGGGCGATCAAAATGATATGCAAATATGCAGAAAAAGGTGTAAAATATGGACTGATCAAAATCTCCCAAGCTTACCTCTTACTCGTCCTCGAGGAAGATGAGCAAAACGACGAACCCGGTGGATAAAAATAAGAAAAGAAGGAAAAAGAAAGATAGAAAAGAAAACGAAGAGGGAGGTGCTAGATCATTCTCTCAGGACATGAAGTCGCTTACTCAAATAGCGCATGATGAATAAAACATGCCAAAGATTTTTTACCTCGATATCATGGCATATATAGGTGCATTCGATATAGAAACCAAGAACATCAAAACGATATGAAATAAGAAATCATTCTAGAATTAGCATCGTCTAAGTCATCTAATACGATATACGTAATCATAGATTGCACACTTTTCAATTAATTGCTTTCTGCTTGGAGTATAAGAGATATCACACATTATAAAGCGATAAGAATAGAAAGAGATGGTATTCATGAAACGCACACCAAATTTTCAATTCATATACTTCGTAATACTCTAGGCAATCTCCCTAAGTATCAAAAATTATCTAGCTTAGGTCGTCATGCACATAAAGTGGTCACTCTCTCACACATCATTGGATCCCCTCTCCCAAGTTTATCTATAAGCATGGTGGCATCAAATAGAGCAATACGACTTTTCCATTTTTTGAAGCTCTATAGGAATAAAGGAAAATAAAAAGGAAAGAAGGGAGGATTGCGTATGTACAAATGAACTCCTCTTTTTCTTTTCTTTTCTTTGTTTTTGTTTTTTTTTCTTTTCTCCTTTTTTCTCTTACACACACACACACACACACACACACACACACACACACACACACACACACACACACACACACACACACACACACACAAAATAGCAATCCCGAATCAAAGATTGAAAGATATGCATGTATTTTACTTTTGATTTTGGGGTGATGGATCTTGGACTTTTTAGCATGGAAAAAATTCCATTAAAGATATGCTAAGGGGAGATTCACCAACTATTTTAAGTATAGAGATGATATTCAAGATATGTGGAGAAAGAAAAATATGTAACGCTCAGTTCACTCTTTTATTTGTGCACGACAACTTTCTGCAAGGTAATGTAATCTACTCAGTTCGATTTCAGAAAGTAAACTAATCTAATTTTATCAAAAAGGCATGCATTCAATCAACCTGGAAGTTGGGCATACAATTTCATGCAAATAGAAGTGATAATAGATAACAAAGCAGTACTCCAAGTTTAGGCAATCAATGCGTGAAGCTTGGTTTGTTTTCTATGAAAAGTATACGATATAAATTTTTAGACTCAGCTAATGCTGAATTTCATTCACAGTCATATAATAGAGCTTCATGTTCATGTTCTCAAATGCATGGCAATGTATAGCATATGATATCTGAAATAAAAACGATGGCATGGCGAGAGAATACACATATAACAGCAAGATAACCCCAAGTCATCGTCATCATAGAGAATTTATTTCTAGCAAAAAGGATAAAAGAAATAAGGATAAAGGAAAAATAAGAGCTATCAATACAAATGCAACACACGCAGAAAGTAAGAAAATGTGATGCATGAGAAAAAAATGAAAAATTGGGTGAAAATAGGTGGAAAATAAAGAAAGGTAGAAAAAATAAAGATAAAACGAAGAAAAAGTAAAAAAAGTACGTGAGACACTCACTCCCCCAAGGTAAGTGTGGCAGAAGGACATATACAATAGGGATGGGCGGGTATGGGTGCATGCATGATAAAAAGTGAAAATGAAAGAAAATAGAATGGAATGGATATGATAAGTGCAGAATGCAAATGATGGATGGGATGAGCACACAGATCATGGGAGCAAAATAGAAATGCCTAGAAATAACTCCTCTCCCCCAGACGAATATATACGAAACCCAGCAAAAAGTGATCAAAACATGTGGGCGAGAGGGGGTGCAAAACCAGCAGCAAAAATATCAATCAGAGCATCTGTAAAAAATATGAGAGGCATCAAGTGTGTTCCTAAGCTGCTGGTGGGGTGTCAGTACCTCCCTGTGGTGGGGGAGGGGGTGGCAGAGGTGGAGGCTGCTGAGAGATGGGACGGGGTGCAGCTGGTGGAGGCTGTGGTAGGCACGCAAGAATCTGGTTTAGGGTAACCTGAATACCAGGAAGTAGGACGACGTGTTCCTGCACAGAACTAACGGTGGCGGTGAGAGCCCGAAAATCCGCTCTGAGGCCACTCACGGCCCCCTCTACAGCACGGAGGTGCTGGACGAGAGCGTCAGGAGCGGGTGTAGAGGGTCGCACAGGTAGAGATCGGGGCTGATGCACACTGCCATTATAGACGAGTGGGACCACAAGTGGGTGAGGGTGAGGGGCGGTGCTAGCTAAAAGATGCTCAGCCTCTGTGGGAGACTGAGACGCAGGAATGCTCTCAGAAGTGTGTGCAGCGGTAGAGGAGGATGATGCAGGCAGAGAGGTCGTAGACACAGAAGTGGGGATAGACGTCACGATACTCTCAGTAAAAATAGCGGCAGTGGTAGAGGATGAGACAGGTAGAGAGGTCGTAGACACAGATGTGGGGACAGACGTCACGACACTCTTGGTAAAGATATCGGCAGCAGAGACAAAAGGGTCGATGACTGGAGAGGTCATGAAATCAACAGAAAATGACTCCCCGGGGTCGAGAAATCGGGTGAGGACATGGTCACGGCTGTCGAAACTAGGGAGGGCTTGCCTCTCTCAAGTGCAGCAGGGGAGGTGATCTCAAAGCTCACGTAAGAAATAGGATCAAAAGTCAACGACATAGAGGTGGTGATGGTGGTGGGGGTGGTGGTGGACATAGCAACAGTGCTCCCGACACTGGCATAGGTGTGGACAGAAGTGTCAGGGACTGGGCTCAAATCATGCACAGGCTGTGGGATAGGGATCTTCAGGGCTAGAGGGTCGAGGGGAGGCTCCTGCTGAGCACCATCTGGCTTGAGTACATATGCAGCTGGGATGAGAAGATCCATCTCTGGTCTCTACTCCCCACCTGCCGGTCCAATGTAGGTCTGAGCAGGGCTCAGAAGCACCATATAGTCAGCTGTAAAAGGACCGTGAAGCCAAACCCAGTGGTGCTGACCATGGGACACAACATCCTCATGCGGGCCATAATATCAATGGAAAGGAAAGTGGGGCCCAGTGGTCGAAGCAAACCAGCTGGGATCTCAACCCCACACATAGGTGCCAACAAGGTGAGCAGACTGCCATAACAAATCGTCGTCCTGGCGGTGATAGAGACAATAATGTGGTCGAGATACCAGCTGGTAATATCAATCTGAGTGGCAGGGACTAAGGCGTCCCTGTCGGCCTCACGGGCTCTCTCTCGTCATCGCATAGAGCATATAGAGCTCAGGCGTAGACATCATCACGGGCTCATACCACGCTAGAATGGTGGTCGCCATAAGGCGTTGAGCAATACGGAGGCAAGGGTAGACGATCGAGGAGGCATGGGCCCGGCTAGGGTCGAAGGCAAGTGGTGATCCCGTGACCAGGGTCCAGAATGCGTGAGTATCGAAGGAAGGTGGGGTGTGGTGCGTGGGTCCAAAAGCACGGTCGGGGTCTGGGACAGGGGGCCAATAAAAATAGGCTCGGAGCATAATAAGAGTGATCTCGCTCTTACGATCCATCAGACGAAACATGCAACCCCTGGGAGTCCTACGAATAGAACTCAGAACCTTGAGGATCAGACGGACGTAAGTGTCTGCCGACACTGAAAGAAAATCATGCCACCCCACATTCTCATACAACTGGAGCAGCCCCTGGAATACCCCTAGGCACTCAAGATCAGCAATGTGCAAACCTAGAGGGGACGATCGATCGATGGGCGATTCTTTCAAATCTGGCACGGTGTGCGTCATCTCTGAAAGTAATCCCCATCATGTCGAAAGCCGGGGCGGGCTGTGTCGTTGGGGGTGGAATGGGTGCAGTAGGAGGCAGAAGTGTAGGTGGTGGTGGGCTAGGAGGCGGGGAGTCCGCTCTAGCGGAAGAAGAACCAGGGTCGCTGGTCTTCTTTCACTTGGCAGCGGGCTCCCGCGCACGAGACCTAGTGCGTAGGGGCATGGTGATGCCGTGAAATGTGAAAACTACCGCGAAGTGCTAATAAAATGAAAAGAGTCTACCAGAGCACGCCACGACTCCACGCGAGCAATAAAAGCAAAGAGACGCCTCCCCTAAAGCTCCGAATCAGCACTTGATTTCCTCCAAGCTATACTGAAACACAAAATCAAATTATTAGCAATGAATATCAAAAAATCAAGGGGAAAATCAAGAGTAATAACTATGAGTAGGGTTTAATTTTGATGCGGGGGTAGATTAGGGCTTACAAAATGGGAAATAGGAGAAAGAGGGGGATTTTGGGCGTAGGAGGGCCGGCCGGCGGCTAGGGTGCAGCGGCGGACGACGATCGGATGGCGAGGAGGTCGCGCCACTCGGGCACGGCAGTGGCGGCTCGGCTGAGGGAAGGAGGATGCTCAGGCGAGTGGTCGTAGGGTTTGGCAATTTGGGGCTTAGGGTATTTTTTTGCATTTGGGGCCGCGAGCTGGGTTATGTAGGGTAAGTCACTCGGTCGAGCGGCTGCGGCCGAGTGTCTGCTGTTTGGGAAGTTTTAAAAATTTTCATATATGTTCCAACTCGGCCGAGTGGAAACAATCACTCGGTCGATTGACAAGGTCACTCGGCTAAATGGATAGCCCACTCCGAGCATTTCAAATGTTGAAAGTGTCGGACTCACTCGGTCGAGTGACCAAGTCACTCTACCGAGTGGCATTTAATTTACAGGGGTGTTCAGAGACGTCCATGTGCAGTACCCTACTCGACCGAGTAGGGTCTTCACTCGGACGAGTGAAAATATCACTCGGCCGAATGGTGGGCTGCTATTTTCAGCTCCAACTCTCTTTCTCATTTCCTTTCTCCTGTCAGTTTCTTCATCCCCTTGGCATTTGAGCGCATCCCTGGAGTGCTTCGCATCGCTATGGTAGTCCTCCATTCATATGGCCTCCTATCGTCCTTTTCCTGAAATAAAAACCATAACCCGTTGTCAGGTTTTTCTTAGACTTTTGACTCTATACACTAATAAAGTTCTAAAACAAAAATGAAAGGAAAATTCAACTAAAAACTGAGATAGAACCATCAGCTTGCCTCCCGACAAGCGCTCGTTTAAGGTCTTGAGCTCGACCCCTTAAGATTCGCGATTAATGCTTGATGTTTGGCTCATGGGAGATGCATGCATCAAACTTGCCAGGAAGGCCGCTTAGGTTCAGTTGTTGCTCTGCTTCCGCTTTCCTCGGCTGCCCCTCATCATGGGTAGTAGTGAGGGATGACTCCCCCAAGCTTGAGCTCTTGGCGTCCTTCTTCTTGACCGACGGTGAGAGTTTGTTCACCGATGACGCTTCCTTCACGTGCCTCACCGTAGAGATATTGCATAGCTCTCTAATCCTAACGACATTAGCGTCCTTCTTCTCCTCATCAGTAAGTGGATCCGGTGGGTCTCCCATCATTTTGCCATCTTCAGCAATTTGGGTCTCTTCAAGATCATCGTCGTGTGCGGCTCCAATGGCGAATGGCATGGCGTCGTCTATAACCTCATCGAGGAGGTCCACATAGTCCACTTCCTCTGGCTAATGCATACGCTTCATCGTCCTTGGGATATGTAGCTCAACTGCTACATCGCCAACGTTGAGGGACAAGGTTCCTTCCGTCACATCTACAATTACTCCGACGGTGGCTAGGAAAGGACGCCCAAGTATCAGCGAAGTATCACCTTCTTCCTTAATGTACATCACAAATAAGACGCATGGCAATCAACGTCCACCCGGTACTTGCAGTGGTACGTTCTCAGCAATCCCCACCGGCCTAGTGATTCTCCCATCGGCAAGTTGTACCCTCATGTCTGTGGTCTTGAGGTCGGTCCCCATATTCAGTTTCTTGAACATCGCAAGGGGCACGAGGCTCACGCTTGCTCCTAAATCCACTAGAGCTTTCTGAAGGGGAACTCCTCCAAGCGTGCAAGGAATTCGGGAACTACCGGGATCTTTAAACTTGATCGGCATCTTCTCCTTTTTGGTGAACCACGTACTTTGCTCGGCAAGCATGACCCTTTCCTTTCGCCTCTTTCCCGCGATCAAATCCTTAAGAAACTTTGCATAGGACGGGATTTCGACTATAGCATCTAAAAACAGGATGTTCAAGCTCACTCCCCGCAAGTACTTCAGAAATTTAACAAGCCTCTTCTCAATCCTTGTCTTTGCCAACCATTGCAGAAATGGTACCGGTGGCATATATGTTCGCTCCTCTCGCGGCTCCTTTATTTCAGTTTTTTCGTCATTGCTCGCCGCATTTGGGTCCTCCTCTTTGTTGACCGGTTCCTTCTCAACCAAAATTTCCTCCCTCAGTTCCTTAGTTTGAATCATGGCGGGAGTAGTGTTCTTCCCGCCCCGTGTAGTTATTGCCACGACCGCATTAATGTGGCCGGTGTTGCTTTATGGGTTTTGTTCCGGTTGAGCCGGCAATTGTTGATTGGTTTTGTTGAGCAATGTGAGTTGCTCCACCAACTGTGCTATGACGGTGTTGAGGGAATCTTGTTGAGCTGTCAATCTTGCATTAATCTTCTTTTGTTCAGCCATGAATTCTTCAACCCTTGGTGGCGCTTGAGGAGGGTTGGGTGCCCTCCATCCTTGATTGTATCCCAGGGGTCTATAGGGCCCTGCTTGTTGCCTCGGTGGGTAGTTTTGTTGTTGGAGTGGCCTCTGTTGATATTGTGGTTGTTGCGGAGGCCGGGCTTGTGGTTGTTACGGCGGTGGTTGCTGTTGTGGTGGAGTCAAGGCTCCATCATTGTTGGCGTATGAAAATCCGGGGTGACCTCTTGCAGCTAGATCCGACCATGGTTCGGTTCGAACCGTGGAACCGAACCGGAACCGAACCGAATCGAAACCGGCCGATCGGTTCCAAGAACCGGAACCGAAACCGGGCCAAGCCAGTTCGGTTCCGATTTGCCCTTTTGCGGAACCGAACCGGAACCGGCGGTTCCGGTGGTGGTTGCTGCTGTGGTGGAGTCAAGGCTCCATCATTGTTGGCGTATGAAAATCCGGGATGGCCCCTTACAGCTGGGTTCACCCAATAACCGCTACTACCGGCAACATATTGAGCTTGCTCCATAGCTCCGTCTACCTGCTCCCCTCCAACAAACATAACCTGGCTTTGATCTTGCCAGTCGCTCATGCTTCCTCCGGATGTAGATGCGTTGGAAGCTCCATGTGGTTCGCCCATCAACTTTTCTAGCCTCTCTACGGCTTTATGAAGGGAATCAAACTTGGTAGAGAGTTTCGCCACTGCTTTTGCCTCATAAATGCTAGCCGGCTATAAAGACGACGAAGAATGGCCCCTTTCGTCGGCCCACTGCTGATTATTTGAGGCCATCTCCTCAAGTAAGGCCGTAGCGTCATCCGGTGTCTTTTCCAAAATGGCTCCATTGACGGTAACATCAATTCTTTGCTTGGTGCTCGGTTGCAATCCATTGTAGATGTTGTGCACTAGCTTCCACGGTTCAATGCTATGGTGGGGACATTGGTGTTGGAGATCCTTGAAGCGCTCCGACGCCGCATATATAGACTCCTGAGGGCCTTGTCTGAAGGACATCAAGGCGCTTCGTATTTTCACAGTCTTGGATGACGGATAGAACTTGTTGACAAATGTGCTCGCTAGCTCATCCCAAGTGGTGAAGATTCACTCGGCTTGCGTCCTTAGTCAATACAAAGCCTTATCACGGAGAGTGAATGTGAAAAGACGCAGTCGAATAGCATCCGCCGGCACGCCTGGCATTTGGAAGGTGGTGCACTTCGCCAAGAACATTTGCAAATGGTAGTGTGGGTTCTCTTGAGCATTCCCATGGAATGGGTCTTATTGCATCAACACTACTAGTCCCGTCTTCAACTCAAAGTTCTTTTCGACCGCCAACTCCGGTATGGCTATTGAAGAGGTGGTAGACGTGGTCTTGGGCCGTAGCCTATCTCGGATGGAGATAATCATAGTCATTCGTTGTGCAGCTCCTCTGGAGTTTCTGGCCATGGCCATTCTCCTCTCAGCTCTAAGCCTCCTTGCCGTACGATCGATCTCAGGGTCAAATAATATGTCTCCCTGGGGAGCCTTTGATCTCGTGTACATGCACAGAAAAAGAGAGTCTAGATAGAATTGTTAGCACAATAGAGGAATAAAAGAGTGAAACTAATAATAAAATAAAAAAAGAAATAGTTAGGTAAAGAAAACAAAATACCGCCTCTCCGGCAACGTCGCCAAAACTTGATTGTCCCCTGGATACACACCCGGGGGACAATCGTAGTTTTACCGCAAGCGCACAGTGTAGTGGCGAGCGGGTATCGAACACGAGGAGAGACTAATGACGGTACTCTATTTTGATCACAAAGCTATCGACGGAAAGATGGATTATAGGATGTTGTCACGATCGTTCAATTAACAATTCAAATTCGATATTATAAAAGCGTCTAGGGCTAGGGAATTCCCACTACGGATCGTCATTTATCTCCGTGAATCATGAATTTCAATGTTGCAAGACTTGTATTTGAGGTGAATTAGCCGTAACTAAATAGAGAACCAAGCTCACGATCTCGCACTATTGCCGGTTTATAGCAACCTAGATTAGGGCCAACTCTCGTGCACACCCTAATCTAAGCCACTAGCATGAGTATCGACATCATCGTTCAATCGCTCCTTGAACCCACTCTCGTGCAAACTCGAGATACGATCTAGATTGTGATAGCTCGTATTCGTCCAATCTCTTGCAAACGAATATGGGTTTAGATTTATAATAAAATGCTAGCTTTGGTCCAATATCTTGCAAACCAATTCTAGTGAATTTCGATTATAAATTTAAATCGAATATTTAGGCCTTCCCATCGATAGGAATCCAATCTCTTGCAAACCCCATATCGATAGAAATTCCTAGCTATCCGTAATAAATCAATCACAATCTAACCTTCTACCAATTCTAGTAACAACGAAATCAATTCATCACAAATATGAAATTAGATCCATATGGTTCATCCATATGCCCTAGAACAGCGAAATTACTTGCAATTCATCATAGCAATAGCAAAATCAACGAATAAAAACATGTAGCAATTCAGATTTAGAAGAAAGCAATTCATAAAAATATGAAATTTAAAATAGAATAACCAACCAGATTTGAGTTCTTCAATCTCCAAGAGGGATTACAATTAGAATTAAGCTAAAATCTAATTTTTGGTCTCCCCCTAAACTAGGATGAAAACTGGGCTTAAATACATGCCTAAAACGGCCAAAAAAAACCCTGACAGATTTGCTCCTGGCGCTGCCCAGAACCCTAGTTTTCGTTACAGGCTGGCTGCGCTACTCGGCCGAGTGGAAATCTCACTCGGTCGAGTGACAGATCCCAACAAAAACAGAGAAGATGGGGCATTGGGGGCTCTGGCGCTCTGCGTCACTCGGCCGAGTGACGTCCTTCACTCGATCGAGTGGACTTCTTCACTCGGCCGAGTGAGTCTTCTGTTGTGCTCCCCAAAATTCCAGAGAGTCGGCTTCATTTTTCTTTAGAAAATCCTGAATCACTCGGTCGAGTGAAGATCTCTACTCGGCCGAGTGAAAGTAATCACTCGGCCGAGTGCATTGCGGCACAACTCGTTCTGGTATCAGTCGTACTCGACCGAGTACGCTTCTTCACTCGGCCGAGTGAACTGCGCACTCGGCCGAGTGTCCTGTTTCTGGTGTCAAATCTTCTTCTCATCGCCTCTTTGTCGATTCTATCGATCTTCTTCTTCCTTCCGCTCATTATTTAGCGCTGCTAGCTCCTCGATAGGGTCATGTGCGACGCCCCGGTATGCGTGCAAGTTCCTTGATCTCATTTATTCTCCCGATCACTCCATATTTCCTGAAATCAGACAAAAACACGAAATAGTGAAAAGTAACGCAATATCGTCGAAGAATTGTGAAAAGCGCGATATGGGCAATCAAAATGATATGCAAATATGCAGAAAAAAGGTGTAAAATATGGACCGATCAGTAAATCATCAAAAGGTTGTAAGTATCTTTTGATTGGGTACTTGTAAGAGGGATTTCCTCATTGTAGGTGAGGATTTGTAAATCCTCGTTGGAGGCTAGGTGGTGAGTGAACTCTTGTTGTAGGCAAGGAGTTTTGTAAAAGTCCTTGGTTTGTGAGGCAAGGGAAAATCCTCAGTGGAGTTAAGATGGTTTGTACTATTTATCAAAAATAGTGGATTAAAGTCCGACAGAGATTCAAGGACTGGACTATCTGGGAGTGGGAAACCAGGATACATCGTGATCTTTGCAACTGTTGTTTATTCTTTACTTGTACATTATTATTTCCGCTGTGATTATTGTATTATTACAAGTATTTTGTGTTGATTATGATTAATATTGGGTAACTCTTTATTAATCCTAGGGAGATTTCTAGAGGTGCAGTTTTATTTGTCAAAACACTATTCATACTCACCCCCCTAGTGTTCTCTTTGCCATCTTAGGTCCCAACACTTCAATCATCTTCTGTAAAGTTTTCTCACCAACATGACCTAGATGCATGTGCCAGAGAAGCAAATCGTCACAATTGGCCTCACGGGTCAGAGCTGTTGTGCCAGTCACGACCGAACCATCCAAGTAGTAGAGGTTACCTTTCTGCTTCTCCTTCATCACGATCATAGCTCCTTGGGTCACCCTCAGACCACCGTTCTCCATCATCACTAGGTAGCCCTTGGCTTCGAGTGAGCCAAGCGATATGAGGTTACGCTTTAGGTTGAGAACAAATCTTACCTCATCGATATCTCGTGTAACACCATCACCCATCTTCTTCCGAACTGTCCCGATGCCCATAGTGCTGCAAGGTCGGTCATCGCCTAATAGGACTGTACTCTTACCCCCTTCTCGAAAGGTTGTAAAGTACTCTCTGTGTGGTGTCATATGGATCGAGTACCTAGAGTCGAGCACCCAACCATCTAACATCACACCCTATGAAGCACCGACCAGTCCACATTCCTCGACCTCAACGCCCTTCGTGACGTTGGCTATTGCATCGTGCTTCTTCTTTGCCTTCGGACAGTCTATGATCCAATGTCCACTTTCTTTGTAGAAAGTACATTGGTCCTTTGCTAAATCGTTATGAAGAGGGTCTCTACTCTTGTCCCTAAACATGAATCGGAAATACCCCTTCCAAGCTCCACCCTTCTTGTTACTCCTACCTCTTACCACCGTAAGAGCGTCGTTAGCTCAGCCTCTCGTGTCCTCATCGTTCTTCCTGAACTAGTTACTTGTCAGAGCATTGGACACCTCTTCAAATGTGATCGATTCCATACCTTAGATAAGAACCGACATCAAGTTCTCATACTCAAGGGGTAGAGAGTTGAGGAAGATCATAGCTTTGTCTTCTTCATCGACCTTTACGTCGACGTTCCTCAGATCGGTCAGAAGCTTGTTGTAGTAGTCGAGATGTTCCTCGATAGAAACACCATGCTTAAGCTTCAGACCAAAAAGCTTTCTATTCAAATTCAGTCGGTTATGGATGTTCTTCTTTGTGTTCTTGTCACCGAGCTCCTTCCAGAACTTACTTGCCTTTGTCTCCTCCATAAATAGGTATTTCTTATCCTTCGTCAGATACAGTCAGATGGTACCGCATGCATTCCGATTTAGAGTTCTCCACTCCAAACATGGACCGTCGGACGATCGAGACAAGGACGAGCAACTCAAACAAACAAGAGCACTATTAAAGCTAATAACTTTAGGCCGTTGGCCGTTCAAGGAAACACCAATGAGCTTTATTACAAAAGAAAAGAATGAATACAAATCTTCTCTCTTCACAGCGAAGAAGAAGCACACAAATTCTCTCCAAAATCTCTTTATAAATCTCTCAAAGTTGGCTCTCACAAATGACAGCTCAAAGTTCTCTCTGTGTTCCCACACACACGAAACCCTTCTCTAAAACACCCTATATAGCCTAGTGTACAATATGTGTCATCTTTGAGGAAGGATTCCCAAAAGATACGAATCCTGTCTTATACGGAATTACCATTAAATCGCAACTATACTACGAGTAGGACGGGGTCGCATCCTAGGGTGGGTCCCCTTCTTACTACCGAGCTTCCTCCTGAACACCGAGCAACCAAAGTGTTGAGTTGAGCTGTCCGAGCTATCCGAAACTCGGACTGTAGAGTTGTCGATCATTGAAACACTGGTCCTCCGAGCCGAGGATCCATTACAGTGAAGAAGTCCAATATCTCAGTGCCCTCGTATTTGACTTGTGTAAAGTCAGATAGGTTTGATCCAAGCACAGCCGGGTTACCTCTACACAAGATAACCCGGCTATCGAGCCAATACTTCTCCAGCACCTCAATCGAGTAACTTCCATAGATGAAGGTCCCAAACAACATCAAGAAGCCAAAAGAGGGTATTATTTATTTAATATTTAGTCCATGTCATTAGATTATTTGTATTGCTTTAAGATTGAAGCTACACACACTGAGATATATTTAAAATAATGTTTTAAAATTCCAAAATTATTTTTTAAAACATTTTGAAAAGAATTAGATTGATTTTAGTACTCTTTTAAGATATTTTCCCACATATCTGAAAAGAGTCAACTACTTTCTCTATAGGAGTCAACTAGTTTCTATTGGTAAAAATGAGGTTCGCTCTGTCCCTAAAAGGAGTCAACTACAGTAGATTTGAGATTCGACTACCATCTGTATAGGATTTGACTACTTTTTCCCAATGGGCAGATTTGACATGGATCCGTGATTTTTGGAGCGTTGTCGATTTAGCCGTTATGGGGTATTTTTGTAATCTGTGTTGCAGGAATTTGAACTCCTATATAAGCTGAAGTTAGCTGAGGTTTTTGCAAGAACTATTGATCAATTTTAAGTGATTTTCAAAGCATTATAAGCCTTCTCCAAGCTTTCTAAAGTTTTCATCTCTTGGCCAAAGTTTAATTTTCATTTTGAAAAGCTTTTAAGCAATGATTCTTGGCCTTAATTCAAATCTCTCAAGCTTTAATTTTGATTTCTAAGAGATTAATTCAAGTTATTTTATTTGATCTCCTTGTGCTTTATTTCATCTCTTCGAGATAAAAAGAAAAGGTTTATTATAGCCATAAAAATACACATAAAAGCTTCAATCTCTTTGGCTATAGGAAAAAGTGTAACAACTCCATCAAGAGAAAGATTTATAAAATCCACATAAAGGTGTGGTGATAAGATTTCTTGGTTTTAATTGTTATTTGTAAAATGCCTCTAAGGTGAGGTCCTATTTGAGAAGAGGTTAAGTTGTTTTGGAAGACCATTTATTGGAGAAGTGGCACTTGTAATTGGTATGGAGCCCTCAATTGTTGAGGCAAGTTATTAGATTCCAACCCAACAGAGCTTGGGGATTAGACGTAGTCTAGGGAGGGTGAACCGAGATAAATTGCTTTTGTTTTCTATTGTGATCATTGTCTCTCATCCCTCATTTTCTATTACTTGCACTTGTGTTAAATTTTTGTTGTGCATCTCATTTTAATTGGAAGTAGTTAGAATTATTGCTTAAGTGCCTAAGGAGGTAACACTCTTAGGAGACTTAGACATAGCGAGAGGGATTGAGTTTTTAATTAAGAATTATTTTCGAAAAATACTAATCACCCCTTCTAGTATTTGTCTGCCATTTACAGGATCCCCAACAGCAGTATCTACATCTACTTAAATTTACTTCACCCTTCGCTTCAACAGAACACCCCCATCATGTCATTACCATCTACATTACTGTTATAAATGGATGGTCAACCTTGCTTACCATGCTTCTCCACTTAGATAGAACCTCCTACCAAACAATAAAAGTTGCCAATGTATTTTGCCATTTCATCATGTCTGGCATCTTTTAACAAACCTTCAGCTCTTCTCCTTGAGTGATAATTTTAAAGACATAAGTGTCATGAGATTCTTTTCGAGTATCAACACATACATTATGTATTTAAGCATTTTCTCACTCTCATCTAACATTCTAAATCTTACTAAACCAATGCCCACAGCCTTAAGAGTGCTACTATTGGTTAAACTCATCATTGCCTTTTTGATTCATATCCCTTAAACCACTCTATCCTTGAATACATATGATATAATCATCCTGAATTGAACAATCAATCATCATTAAATTCATTTTCTTCTTTTTCTTTAATCATTAGATCTAAGCAATCTTCTTTTTTAGGATAGTCTCATGTCACACTGTTGTGGAGCTCCCACTGAATCAACTCATTCTGATGAACTATAAGTCCTCATGTATCATTGCACAATTAAATTAGATATGGCCCTTATGTTGGAACTTATCCAACTCAATTGGATCTTAATCCAACATTGGGCTTATATGCGATAAATAATTATATGGTGCTACACTATCATATTAAAGCCCAATATATAAGTGATCTCATTTATTAAATTAAGTGGGCTTAAATGAGTCATATAGATTGTGGGCCTTTATGTGTGGTGACTATTGGGCTTCAATTCGTTAATGGGCCGAATTGGAAACCCTAGGGCTAAGGAGGCTAGCCCCTATATATATGTGGTCATAATCCCCGGAGCACATGAACAAGTTAGCCGTCTTTTCTACGCCCCGTCGCTAGGAGAGAAACTGGGAGAAAGCCAAAGGATTTCTCCAATGGTTGATTCGTGATGTTCTGGAAGATCATCCGCTACGTTATCGTCAGGATCTCTTTCAGACTATTTGTGATGGATTCAGGTACGCTTCCGCTAAACAGAGAAGGTAACATTTTAAGATTTAGCATGCGTAATCTAGATCTGTGTTATTTGGTTTGTACACGCATCTAGATCGTTAGTTCTCACAAGTGGTATCAGAGCCGCCATGCTTGGATCTTAAGATTTTGCTTGCTCGTGAATTCATATCTTATAAAAATTTGTTTTTTATCAGTTTTAAGTTTCAGATCTATAAATTTTGGGTTTTTGGTTAATTTTTCCTGTTAAAAAAGGCTTACGAACCCTAGATCGGGGCGGTCCGCTGGTCGTCGCCCGACACGGTGAAAAAGGGGGCGGCTCTGCTGCCCCCGTCAGTAGATCAGCGTCGGCCTAGCCGGTGCCGGTGCAGGGAGAAAGGGGCGGCCCGGCCGCCCCTGTCAGATGAGCAGGCGCTCCGGCGCATGCTGCAGGACTCAGAGGGGGCAACCCCCACGCCGCCCCCGGTCGGTGTACGGAGGGGGTGGCGCTGACTGGCCCTTCCATCGTAAATCAAGAGGGGACCGCCCCCACGCCACCCTCAGTTGGCGTACAGAGGGGGTGGCACCCTGCCGCCCCCACCGTCAGAAATCTAGAGGGGGTGGCGGCCTGGGCCGCCCCCTCCGTCGATGATCGAAAGGAAAAGGGCAGGCTTACGGCCCCCCTCATCGGTGATCGGAAAACCGGAGGCGGCTCCGTCGCCCCCTCGCTGGAAATGACAGGAAAGGGTGCGGCGCCCTGCCACCCCCTGTCGACAGACGGCAGCTGTCGACGCCGGCTATGAAGGAAAGGGGCGGCAGCGGCCACCCCCTAAGGAATCCACCTGCTATGTTTTTCAAACCCTAGCAGGCCTTGGGCCAGAGTTAGGCCCAAAACAGTATTTTTCAAAAAAAAAATTAAAAACAGTATTGGGCTGGCTTGTTTTTTGGGCCTTTTTGGTTTATTTGGATGTTATGGGCTTCTTTTAGTCTATTTGGACACAAACTTGGGCATGTTTTGGGATATTTTAACACAAGTTAAGGAGGAAATAAAAAGTCAATTTATATATATTTCCATTAGGTATAAATTTGTGTTAAAATTCATTTTTTTAATTTTAAATTCAATTCTTGGGCGTAATTAATTGTATATATCTCGAAATAATTTTATTCAAAAATGACAACCCACTAAAGTGGGCTCGTTCGTGGCGATTAATTTTACTTCGATATGTAAAAGGATACGTAAATGCTTTGTATGAAAATTTATCGCCTAAATTTTTTTTTGAATTTAAATTCGTCAATTGAGGAAATAAATGGTTATGTATTTATATATGTTTCCTTTAAGCCAATTTGTGTGTTAAATTATATTCGTTCCATTTTCATTCTTTTAGACATTCTTTATTTTATTTATACGTTTCGAAATAATTTTAATTATTACGAGACCCCGCCAAAGTGGGCGCTACTGTTAAATTATTATTATTTCGAACTGTAAACGGTTAAATACATACGTTGTATTATCAGTTGCCTGAATGAATTTTAAATGGATCGAAGGAGTAAATAAAAAGTTTTCACATATATTTACATTTAAAGTTTATTTTCATCTTAAATTCAATTGTTGGGCATATTAGATTATATGTTTCAAAATAATTTTAATTATTACGGGATCCCACCAAAGTGGGCTCTACAGTTAAATTATTATTATTTCGGAATATAAATGGTTAAATACATACGGTGTATGATTGGTTGCCTAATATTGAATTTAAATTGGATAAAAGGATGAAATAAAAAGCTTTAATGTACATTTCTCCTCAAAGATAAATTTTTGTGTTAATTGTGCTAAAATAAATTTAAATTCTAAGTTTAAGGCATAAAACCATATATATATATATATATATATATATATATATATATATATATATATATATATATATATATATGTATGTATATAACAAGTTGACTTCATACCTTGGTATGAAAATTCAGTTTGCCTAAATTTAGATTTAAATTAAAACACAAATTTCAAGTGTTTTCTTCGGGAGCAAATAAAAGGCATTAACATATATTTCTTCTCAAGGATAAGTTTAAACAGCCTTAAGGAATTTTGTGCACTAACCATCAAGTAAATGGCCTTAAGGAAATTTGACACATTTTAAAGTTATATATAATATGGGATATGGTTTATATTTATATATATAACTTCTTATGTATGTTCATATACACATTAGTACACATATATACCCCATTTTAAATAAGAAAATTTGTGTTGAATCTATGGATTTTATTTAACTCAAAATAATGGTTTAAAAGGTGGAATAAAGGGTTCTTATATATATTTCCACTAAAAGAAATCATTTTTGCGATAAGTTCAATTTAGATTCAGATTCAAATTTTTGCACAATTAATTATATATATTTCGAATAGAGATTAGTTGGATCATCAACTCACCAAAGTGGGTTTTCTTGTGAAGATTGTTTTCAATCTCGAAATATAACAGGTTAAATACATACTTTTGTATGAAAATTTTGGTTGCCTTAAAATTTGATTTTGAATAAAAGTGGACTTGAATATCTCCACTTAAAGTATAAATTCATGTATTAAATTGCGACATAGATTCAAATTTTGCAAAGGTATATATATTTGAAATGACTTCATGCAATCATCATATCGCCAAAGTGGGCTCTGTTGTTTTGCATTATTTCATTTCATAAATATAAAAAGAATTTTATGTGCCCATGATTTCATAAGAATGCTAAATCGGCCCAAAGGAATATTATCGTTCTATATCATTTTATGCACACATGTGGCAATAGACAATGTGATGATTATTGAGATCAATGCATACAAATTTAATTCGGCCCAAAGGAAGTTTTATTTTTGGCATATTATTATTGTCATTGTCTGATTGCTACAATAAGATGTCATTGACTAGTCAATAGATTATCCAAAGATAAATGTTGGGCTAGTGGGGGATGTCTTAAGATGGGAAAATAGCATTAATTTGATTTTGATTTTGTTTTATTTAATACTCATATGAACATGTTACAATTGTTTTCTTGCTCTTCTTTCTCAGCTATTATTCCTGAAAATTTTTCTACACACCTCAAATATATTCCAGTACTTAATGGTTATA
This sequence comes from Scilla litardierei, assembly GCA_030789695.1. Lineage (NCBI taxonomy): Eukaryota > Viridiplantae > Streptophyta > Magnoliopsida > Asparagales > Asparagaceae > Scilla > Scilla litardierei. Next base: position 32,839,088 of record CM061136.1, read on the forward strand.
GCTTCAAGCATGGAAGGAAAATCTTTTGATAATCCTCGGAGTCATGGATCTTGATCTGGCATTAAGGACTCATAGTCCACCACTCACTGATGAGAGTACCTCTGTTTCACAAAGGGAGATGGAAGAGTGGAAGAGATCAAATCGCATGTGCCTAATGCTTATGAAGAATGCCATTCCAGAAAATCTCAGGGGCACTATTTCAGATAAAATTACTACAGCTAAAGGATTCCTTTCTGATATTGAAAATAGATTGGTCAAGAATGAAAGGGATGAAATTGGTACACTCTTGACAATTCTGAATTCAATGAGGTATAAGGGTACAGGAAACATTATGAGCACATATTGAAGATGTCTAATCTTGCTTCAAGGTTGAAAGCGCTCAAGTATGACCTCTCTGAGGACTAACTAGTGCATTTGGTTTTGATGTCTCTTCCTAATAAGTTTGGCCAGTTCAAGATGAGCTACCATTGTCAGACAGAGACTTGGTCTCTAAATGAGCTCATCTCGCACTGTGTTCAGGAAGAGAACATGCTTGAGCAAGGAAGACAGAAAGTGCTCATATGATCTCTACCACTAAAGATAAGAAATGTATGCTGCAAAATTTGGTTTAATTCTATAGTTAATTTCTTTTTTTATATAACCTTTGGTACTTATAAACACGTGATGGAAAGATCCTGGTATAACCATTCGCATCATTGTGTCTATGCAGGATTGCCTAAGATGCCAAGAGCCGAATGATGTTGAAAGACACAACGATATGGGCAATGGCAAGATGGTTCAAGTAGAAGCAAATTAAATTTAGATTATTTCTTTTAAAGGCTAGATTGTATTTGAATTTTATGAGACTATTATGTATCGTCTTAACGGAATTTGGATTTCCATTTCTATTTTGAACAAATTTGGTTATAATTGTTCAATAATAAATAGAAAATTTGGTTGTCTCTTGATTCAAAATTAGTTTATTCTGGTTCTTTGAAAGTTCATTATAATCTTCATTTGTTTGGAAATGTTGCTTCATTTACAGAATTCCTGCATTTATGTACATATGTTATAAAGAAAGAATTAACAATTTAGAATTCAGTTATATTTTGATTGCAGCTTATATGCTTAATAAAGTTTCAAAAGATGAACTTAAAATCACTTGCATGTTTGGAGTTGTCCAACTAAAATAAGGCCGTGTAAGCCTAATATAGAAACTGGACATAGTGCTAATGATTTTCTGTTTTTGTTGAATAATTTTAAAAGTTGATATTTTGTATGATTTTACGTAATCCCACTATTAAGTTTGTTTACGAATTAGGAAATGCACACCTCTTTGAGGATGCTGTGTTTGAGGGGGAAATTTAGTTAGTGACATTACTCTTGAAGAGGATTATATTATCACAGGTGTTGTTGGCATTGTTCAGGATGGTATTCCTGACATTGTTCAAGACACAACAAGTTTAAGATAATGTTGCAATTCCTACAATTCGGAAAATTGTTCATAAGGACAAACTCTAGCACCTCAAGTAACTAATTGCCATTCAGGAAAACCATTAAAGAGATGAAAAGTACATTGTTGAAATATTACATTGTAATTCTCAAGAATATATGGTTGACATTAGGATGATAGAAGTTCGACTTACATCAAGTCATAAAAGTTCTACATCGATCTCTAAAATGGATTAATGCATTAACTAAGAAAGTCTTTGAATGATACTTACAATCTTCTCTCATTGCCATAAGGTTTGAATCCTATTGATTGTAAATAGTCTTTTTATAATTAAAAAGAATTCAAAAGGGTATTAAGAAAAGATTTAAAGCGTATCACTCAAAGACTTTATACGAAAAAGAATGCATTAATTGTAAAGGGACTTTCTATTCAGTTTTCATGAAAGACTTTGCAAGGTTTATAATGGCATTAGTAGAGCATTTCAATATCGTTAATGATATATTAAATTTCATTAAGTGATCACCTCATTCGGTTTTGAGATGATGTTTGATGATGTTATATATCTTAAGTTCTGTGGGAGCATGTAATTGTATAATATCTATGTGGTAATGAATGTTAAGTTCTGTGGGAGACAAGTTTAGTCTCATTGATTGCCCCGAGAATCTACTTAAGAAGATTCCATATATCTCACCATGAGGGAGTCTAAAGTATGCTCAGTTTTATATTCATTTGGTTATTGCATATATTACAGGTGTGTTGGGCAGGTTGTTAAGTTCAGGAGTTGACCATTTGACAGCAGCCAAATGTGGCTTACGGTATTTATGGAGAACAAAGGGGTTACATGTTCAAGGATCAGTAGTCAAAAAGGTTTGAGATCATTTTGGTATACTGACTCTGATCATTTATTGGATGCAAAGAATGTATAAAAAAATCTATGTTAGGCGCCATCTACTAGAAGAGATCTAAATAGTCCCTTTTATATAGTCTCTTCTGACATGGTTTTAGATTTCATATCATATTATGTGACATCCAAATCATGAAATATATCTGCATGACAATAAAGTCCACAGTTTTATATTCCAGCAACAACAGGAACTCGACAAATTTTAGTTATTCGGAGATCAAGTTCCTAGATTGTTGACTAATAATTCGGAGTGTATAATTATCTAATGAGCACACCAGAACAAACCGTGTAATTACGGATCCGTTATACTAAGGGAATGTCATCTAAAAGGTTTTATGAGCTCGCTACTCATATGGATGTCATTTCATTAAGAACATTCAGTTTTGTGGGAGTTTGTTCTTTTAGGTGCTCATATGATAGACAAAATTAAGTCTCCAGCTTAAGCTTGAGGTTATTTTCTGATCAGAAATAAATTTTAGGTTCTGTTCGGCTTCACTCTGATTTTGGTATGTTTATGATCGCACTAAGGTTTAAGGAGGATCAGTTGGAAATAGACATGTTAGATCACATTACATGTAATTTCCATGCTACACATCCATTTCATAATCAGTGTCATTCTTTTGTATTAGCACAGTGACCACTGATGGGTCGAGTTGCAATTGTTACGGCGAAGATCTCCTTGATCCCTTGCTAATCTAATTGATAGATCAAATTATTTTTACTCACTAAAGAAATGACAGTAAGTTAAGATCTTATTCAGTTGTATGCACAACGAAATATAATTATAAAGTTTAGCATATAGCCCAAGTGGGAGATTGTTGGAACTTAGCCAACTCAGTTAGATCTTAATCCAACATTGGGCTTATATGCGATAAATAATTATATGGTGCTACACTGTCATATTAAAGCCAAATGTATAAGTGATCTCATTTATTAAGTTAGGTAGGCTTAATGAGTCATATAGGTTGTGGGCCTTTATGTGTGGTGATTATTGGGCTTCAATTCATTGATGGGCCAAATTGGAAACCCTAGGGCTAAGGAGGTTAGCCCCTATATATATATGGTCATGATCCTCGGAGCACACGAACAAGTTAGCCGTCTTTTCTATGCCCCGTTGCTAGGAGAGAAATCAGCAGAAAGCCAAAGGATTTCTCCAATGGTTGATTCGTGTTGTTCTGGAAGATCATCCGATACGTTATCGTCAGGATCTCTTTCAGAATATTAGCGATGGATTCAGGTACGCTTCCGCTAAACAGAGAAGGTAACGTTTTAAGATTCAGCATGCGTAATCTAGAGCTGTGTTATTTGGTTTACACACGCATCTGAATCTTTAGTTCTCACACCTTATTCCTACAATTATAGCATTCCTTCTTGCTATGATTATTGAGGAACCTTGATTTTCTTTTGGACATATCATGACACTTGAAATACTTTTGAGTGATTCTTCATCTCTTTGCTAAAAAATGCTCCAGCTTCTCCCCAAACCTTCATCGATGTGGAAAACTTCTTGCCTTTCAAGGTTGATGCTATCACATCATCCATTGTTAGTGTCTTCTTACCTGCTAATAGTGTGGTCTTCAAATTCTCAACCAAAAGTGGAATAGATTTTAGCAACAATATGGCATTATCCTCTTCATCAATCTTTACCTCTAAACCTTGAAGTTGAATGTATAATCTCATGAAGGTAATGAGATGGCTTCTCTAAGCTGTATTCTCCTTCATTTTTAACTAGTTTCACTCAATCTTCATGAAAATCTTGTTCATCAAAGCATTCACCATATAAATGTTCTTCTATTTCTTCAATTTTATCATTGGAGAAGATCCACTCACTGCAACATATCGGACCCTTGGGGATAAGTCCAATCTGATTTAAAAGGTGACTCACTCCCATCTCATTCTCATCTTTATTCGCCACATTCTCTGACTTTTTCTTCTTGCCATAAAGAGCCTTGATCATACTTTATTGTGCCAAAATATGCTTTATAGTGCATTTCTGTAGGTTAAATCTTTCTTCATGTCGAATGGCTCCACTTGGTATAACATCCCAGCAATACTAATCTTTGATATTGTTACGACTAATATCAACGAGCCCGAAGCACAACGGCCCACGGCCCGACCTCAAAGGAGAAGCCCACTAGAGAAGACGGGCCCGCCCGAAGGGGGCCCACGGATGGAGCGGAAGGCCCAGCCACCTCGCCCTCGGGTACACCCGACTGGCCCCCATACGGCCGGATTAACCGCCCCTCTGAATCCACGATCCCATGATGGCCATTAACAGACCCGTTAATGGGCCATCCCACCACGACGCGTGAATGGGAGGAGGCGGAGGCGGATCATGGGGACGTGAGAGGAGGCAGGACGTGGGGCAATCACGAAGGACCCTATAAGGGGAAGGCCAGGACGACGAAGAGAGGGATCGAAACTCAGGTAATCAACACAGAGGTACTCCATCAACGACCTAGGCTTTCGCCACTCCATCTCCTCCCTCCCTCAAAACTCGCGTCGCCTGGGTTGACGTTCCGGCTTCCTCACAAGCCGGATCTCCCCCGCCGAGTATCCTTTCAGACCTTGTAACGGCCGCTTTCCGACCGTTTGTAATTTTCTGCGCGCACGTGTTTTATCGTGCACGTATTTTATTTGGTTGTTTCTGAGCTCCAGCATATGCGAAGTGATATGCCATTGCAATCATTTCGGGGTGTTGTATTTTATAGTAATTTTTGGGAACGTCTTTCCCGGCTCGTTTTCTCGCAAAACGACTTTGAACGATAGGGGCGTTTTAGTCATTTGACTCAAAACGCCGTTCCCAATTTTACGTAAAATTTTGGTGGATGTTACGCACGATCGGGCTCCGTGGATCTGTGCGTCTCGTCTCCACGATCGTCCCGGTATTTTCGGATTATTTTTCTGACGCCCGGATTGAAAGATACCGCTCGGAGAAACCTTGACCGTTGATTGGCCCAGTCAGATTCAAATTTCGAAATTGTTAGCCAAATCTGGCTACATCTATTTTAAAATCGTTTTAAAATTTTTGTTAAACGATTTCTCTAACCTCCCCTAGACTTACCCCAAAATTACACCCACTATCTCTTTAATCTCTTCACTTTTAGCTAAACCCAAATTGTTATATAGCAATCTATTAGTCTTATTAATAATAACCCGAACTTAATCCTTAACCCCAACCCTAAAATTCTTCCCCATACACGAAATAGCCCTAGGGCTAACTCTCACAGCCGCCACCCAAACAACAAGAGCCCGATTTCCCCCCTTCTCTCCATCGCGGCCTCCCCTTGTTCTCAGCCCGCCGGCCGTCGCCTGCACTCCCCGCGCCGTCGTGGCGCCATCTCAGCCCCGCCGCAGCCGCATCTCCCCTCAGCCCGGCACCCCGCTGCCTCCCCGCCAAGATCCGATCGCCGCCCTCGATTTCGTCGCGCCGTGACCCTCCCGATCGCCGCCTTGCTCCGTTCGCATCCGACCTCGACAGAAAACACTCCGACCAAACTTCACTCTCTGATCGTCCAACCCGAACACCGCCTCGACCACGCATCAGCCGCCTCGGGTCGTATCCGGTCTCCCCTGTGTTTCCTCCCCCTCCCCTGTTCACAGCCTCGACCGAAGACCGACGGTGCCCAGCGCACCTCACCGCCCTCGCCTGCAAGATCCTTCCTCCGGCACCGTTCGGCCTTCCGACCGCCGCTCCGACCACGGCGGCAGCCCCTGTCTGCCTGAAAATGCCCCCCCTAGACCGCTGCTTTTTCTCTAGCCGCCAGCACTCCGTCGCTCCCATCTCCGACGGCCGCATCGGTGAGCTCGCGGATCGCAGCACCAAGAACCACGTCCTCTACCTCGAATTATCCCAACGGAAGGACGAAGCTCTTCGGTACTCATATTTATCCGAAGAACTGGTACCTGACGCTGCCGCTGACGAAGTCAGTGAAGGGGGGTGATGTGCGAGGATTGTTTCGAAAGCTTGTTCGTGTTTTCCGAAGCATGGTGGATTGGGTCAAAGGAAGAGGACCCAGAAGAACAACTTGAGCTTCCTAAGGATATGGCAGAGAACAAGTACACGGGCCCTGACTTCAAAGGAGTGGCTGGGGCATCTGATGAAGAAACATCTGATGAAAGCAACATCTCTTAAAAGACCTACCAATGAACATTAAGAGAAATCACCCTCTCCTGGCTCTAAATCGGAGGAAGATATGCAAGAGGATTGGTATCCTTCGACTGGAGGAAATATGAAGAGTGTGACCGAAGCTACACCAGTTAGACAATCTGCTAGAACGTCTGGAAGAACATTAAAGTATGCAGAATCCTCTGGGAGTGATTCCATTGCCAGTGATGCGGATGAACCTAAAGAGGAAACTGAGACGGAAATATCTACTGACTCTCAGATAAATCTATGCTACCTGTAGTCGAGACAACGTAGGCGCCGCAGGGCTCACAATCTTCCGACATCGTGATCCATTGCCGTTACTGTTGCCTGAGACGTCCCGCTGCGCTACCCGCAGCCGTCACAATCCTGAGGCGATCCGAAGACGACCTTCACTGTGCTACCCGCAGCCGGGGGCACGAGCACCGCCACCGTTTTCAGACCCGACGCCAGATTAAACGCATGTTCCTGACACCAGGTAAGTCCCCTAAATGCATAGTGAAAACCCACACCGTAGCAAACTGGAAAACCTAATCTAAAATCTGTTAACGTGAACTAAATTTACTTTCTGCATCTGTAAAACGTTGCCCACTGTAGAAATCGACCATCGGACGACATTTTCTGTGCATATAGGGTAGTGGTCGATCTAGGCTGATAAAACATCAAATTGTGACTTTGACAATTAGGGAAGCCCCGACAACCTAGAAATGAACCTAAATAGGATTATTGAAAAACGCCACCTGACACCGTCGCCATGACATGTTTCAGACGGACTTCCGCGGACGAGACGCTTGGACGAGACGCTTGGACGAGATGCTTCGGACGGACGACACACTCGCCACCGCAGGCAAGTGTACTCACTTGCGTTTTTGACCGTGCTTTGGTCTTAGATTGCTAGAACTGTTAGACTATGAATGTATAGAACCAGACGTGAAATGATAGCGTCCGGGACGACTCCTGACGGCTAAGACTTGACGACGAAGTCTGAGCCTGACAACAACAACTTTTGAATATTGTAGGGCTATCATGTGTGTGCGTGCGTGTGGACACCCTAGAATAACAACTCCCTACACTTGTCATGTCGTGTCCTGTTACACAAAAAGCCTTCGGGCGTTTCGGATGCTTTCCTAGCGGAAGTGATCCCCGTGATACAAAAAGCCGTTGGGCGTTTCGGATGCTTTCCTAGCGAAAGTGATCCCCGTGATACAAAAAGCCTTCGGGCATTTCGGATGCTTTCCTAGCTGAAGTGATCCCCGTGATACAAAAAGCCTTTGGGCGTTTCGGATGCTTTCCTAGCGGAAGTGATCCCCGTGATACAAAAAGCCTTCGGGCGTTTCGGATGCTTTCCTAGCGGAAGTGATCCCCGTGATACAAAAAGCCTTCGGGCGTTTCGGATGCTTTCCTTGCGGAAGTGATCCCTGTTACACAAAAAGCCTTTGGGCGTTTCGGATGCTTCCCTAGCGGAAGTGATCCCTGTACTTCTTGTCCTGAGTTCCTGGGTTGGGGTAGGGTTGAGCGTGCGCACGGCAAGATGGTCTGATCCCCCTCGAACCGTAAGGCGTGAACCCTTCGTGTCACACGTGTCTTGTCTTGTACCGTCCTGTTTGTCCTGTCTTGTCCCGCCACGTCCGGACTTGTCTTGACACCTGTAGGTTAGTCCCCGTAGTTGGTAGCACACGCTACGACTACTACTTGTCCCGTTTTACTTTCCTGCTACGCTACTTCCTGTTGTGTTACCCTGTTATAACCACAGCATGCTAATCAACCAGTAAACTATTGTGTAAAAGAACATCAGCATGTTAATCAACCAGTAAACCGTTGTTTAAAGTTCGGTGCACTTGCAGTAAAGTCTAACCCTTCTTGTAGACTTTACCTGACGTACAGTTCCTTTTTCTTGGGTGTTGTACGTCAGGTGCTCAGCCAGAGTTCGTGGACGAGGCAGACTCACTGGAGTACGAGGAGCCGAGGACGTTGATTCAGAGTTCATGCCTGACGAGGATCAGACCTTGAGGTCTTTTAGTCGCCACTTTCCGAGGGTACTACTTTTAGGTTTGTCTTTGAATCTTTTGTTGCCATGCTTAGGCTTCTTTTAGACTTGTACCAGTTGGATATCATATCTCTATTTAATGAATGCAACTTCCTTTCCGTACCTCCTGTTGTTTCGAACTATAATAATGCAAGAACCTGAAATTTTTTTAAAATGGTACCTCTACAGACGCATATTGGGTGCGAGCTTCTAAAGCTCTGGCCTAAGCGGGCCTCGTCACGTTTCGCTTCCGTCCATTTTGGGAAGCGGGGCGTGACAGGTTTTAGTGGTGGCCCATGCAGGTCATGCAAAAGTTCGGAACAATAAAAGTACCGTATTCATTTAATATCCACGTACAAGTCTGAATTAGTTTCCCAGTCTCAGAGAGTAGGAAGACTTAGATGGATGTCCCAATTTGATAGTCTGACGCCCTGGTTAAGATTAGCCGTACCCGTCTTAGGATACCTTAGTAGTCTCTCCCTCCCTAACTCTGACCAAATTAGATTTCTAGAGTCCTTCTTTTAGTTAGTCGCTCGCCTAGCTCCATCAACTTCGGGCCCAGCAGAACGTAACCTTGACCCTCTTAGGAACCTTCTCTTTAGTTCCTGATATAGTCTAGCTCATTAGGAAGTCTTAGAGCTGAGTTATCCTAATCTTTAGACGACCCGATGAATAGAATCCCTGATTTCTAGCATCTTTCAGATCATTACCCTTCTGTGTCTTTGACCGTAGGATTCCACCGTGGCTTTTCGTGGTCCATCTTTTCCATTCAGCCTCCCGATCTTTCTAAAGGATTTTTCAATATTATATTTTTTTTTTCGAATTCCTTCCCCAGTTTCAATTCCTTGATGAACTTAGACTTCCGACCTTTCGGTTAACTTGAATGCATTCTTTGAATTTCAAATTTTCTCATCAAAAAAAATATCTTTAATTACCATCTTACAATCACATTCTTGCCCTCGACTCACGTGATCGCTTCATGACACCTATCGATAATTCTTCAAATTTCAAATCCATCCATTGCGAATCCTCCTTTCCTTGGAAGTGTTTTTGAAATTCATTATTAAATTCTTCGCTCAGTTTAAATTCTTTGAAAACTTTATATATATATATTTAAAATTTCTTGCTTTTCAGTTAAAATTCCTTCTTGGATTATAAAACTTCTTTAGTTATAGATTTTCAAGTTATTATCTAATAATTATTTCTAACAGGTATATATTTTAGTTTTAAAACCTTGTTATCATTTTGATAATTCAATATATATATTTTTTTCTAGACTACAAAAATTTATTTCTAAATCACTTACCTTACATACTTTTAAAATATGTTCCTAAACTAAAGGGGAACTTCAAATTTTTATAAATATCAAATTCTATGTTTATCGTGATCACTTTTCAAAAGAAAATCTTTGTATAACTTAATTATTTATTTATTTGTTTTTCATTTGCAAAAAAAATCGCTACTTCATCCTACTTTTATTTCTTCATCTAACTATTTTGAGAAATATTTTCGTCCCACCCAACCAACTTCCTCCTTATCTCGCCTTATTTGAACGCGTTCCTTCCGATTCATTTCGTTACACTCCTGGCTTCTGTTTTCTTTAGCTTGTGTAGACATTAGTCCTTGTAGTTGTCTACGTTGTCTCTGGTTTAGGAGTAGGTCCTTTGGTAGGTGATGTCGTTGTGGTGGTTGAGCATAGGTAGAGTGCATAGACCTGTATGAATGTGTGTTCTTTAAGATCCTGATAATTGCCTTTTGTGTCTTGAATGTGCACTCAGTGTTAACCATGATATGATTGAAGTTGTCTGAATGACGGTATTCATACGTATATGAATAGGGTTCAAGGTAGGCAATTTTCTTAGACGTAGTTTATCGCGATTATGGAATTGCTTATCTTTGACTGCGTGTGATTGTATTAAAACTTTGTTTTTTTAAACCAAACCTTTAAAGTTTTTGAAATCAGCTCACAAGATCACAAATCAATTATCCTTCCTCATCCATTACCACGACTCCACACGTTTTTCGTTTTTCCAAATGTTTTAAAAATGTGCCACTGGTTTTGAGTTTCCCTTTCTCTTCTCTCTTTTCATTTTGGAATGTTATGTTATGGTTGTTATAGTTTTGGGACTAGCTGTTATTGTTGTAGGATTTGTTTGCGGGTAGGCTCGGGGAGAGATGAGATTGTTATAGCATTGATTAACCGATTTTGGAACAATAGGATATTGGAATAGATTTCTTCGGATGAGAAGATGGGATGTCCAAGACTTATTTATAAAACCAAAGTGTGACGGACTCAATGGAGGATTCTAGTTGAATGAGATTGTATGCGCGAAGATGAGAACCTATCAGATTTGAGGCTTAGACGAATGGTAGATAGGGTGGCAACTGAGTATGGTAAGAGTTAGGATGATCGTGAAATTGAGGAGAGTTTTTATTAGCATCGAGACTTAAAGGTTGGGTTGATGTAAGAAGACATTGGGAGTAACACAACGTGTAGGGACAAATGGATGGTTAGGTTGTCGGATTTAATATTGGTTGAAAATAATTATAATAAGTAAGAGGAGATATGATTTTGATAGTTCAATTATTTGGCGGATAAATTTATGGGAAGATATGACAAGGAATGCATTAAGGACACGGTGATTGTTATTCTTTTATGAGAGTTGGAGTTGGAAATTTGAACAACAGTGAATAGATCTATAGTTAAGTGTTAGGACGTGAGATTAGTCGTGGCTGTATCCAGTGAAAAGGAGGATCATGATGGATTATTTGAGGAACGACGTTGAAGTTATAGGATTAGAGATCATTTTGTGGAAGATGGGAGTTATAGGCTTAAGTATTTATAGATTTTATAATTAGTCTTAGTATGAGTGATTCCGAGGACGGAATCATTTCTAAGGTGGGTAGAATGTAACGGTCGCTTTCCGACCGTTTGTAATTTTCTACGCGCACGTGTTTTATCGTGCACGTATTTTATTTGGTTGTTTCTGAGCTCCGGCATATGCGAAGTGATATGCCATGACCTGTTTCAGACGGACTTCCGCGGACGAGACGCTTGGACGAGACGCTTCGGACGGACGACACACTCGCCACCGCAGGCAAGTGTACTCACTTGTGTTTTTGACCGTGCTTTGGTCTTAGATTGCTAGAACTGTTAGACTGTGAATGTATAGAACCGGACGTGAAATGATAGCGTCCGGGACGACTCCTGACGGCTAAGACTTGACGACGAAGTCTGAGCCTGACAACAACAACTTTTGAATATTGTAGGGCTATCATGTGTGTGCGTGCGTGTGGACACCCTAGAATAACAACTCCCTACACTTGTCATGTCGTGTCCTGTTACACAAAAAGCCTTCGGGCGTTTCGGATGCTTTCCTAGCGGAAGTGATCCCCGTGATACAAAAAGCCTTTGGGTGTTTCGGATGCTTTCCTAGCGGAAGTGATCCCCGTGATACAAAAAGCCTTCGGGCGTTTCGGATGCTTTCTTAGCGGAAGTGATCCCCGTGATACAAAAAGCCTTTGGGCGTTTCGGATGCTTTCCTAGCGGAAGTGATCCCCGTGATACAAAAAGCCTTCGGGCGTTTCGGATGCTTTCCTTGCGGAAGTGATCCATGTTACACAAAAAGCCTTTGGGCGTTTCGGATGCTTCCCTAGCGGAAGTGATCCCTGTACTTCTTGTCCTGAGTTCATGGGTTGGGGTAGGGTTGAGCGTGCGTGCGGCAAGAGGGTCTGATCCCCCTCGAACCGTAAGGCGTGAACCCTTCGTGTCACACTTGTCTTGTCTTGTCCCGTCCTGTTTGTCCTGTCTTGTCCCGCCACGTCCGGACTTGTCTTGACACCTGTAGGTTAGTCCCCGTAGTTGGTAGCACACGCTAGGACTACTACTTGTCCCGTTTTACTTTCCTGCTACGCTACTTCCTGTTGTGTTACCCTGTTATAACCACAGCATGCTAATCAACCAGTAAACTGTTGTGTAAAAGAACCTCAGCATGTTAATCAACCAGTAAATCGTTGTTTAAAGTTCGGTGCACTTGCAGTAAAGTCTAACCCTTCTTGTAGACTTTACCTGACGTACAGTTCCTTTTTCTTGGGTGCTGTACGTCAGGTGCTCAGCCAGAGTTCATGGACGAGGCAGACTCACTGGAGTACGAGGAGCCGAGGACGTTGATTCAGAGTTCGTGCCTAACGAGGATCAGACCTTGAGGTCTTTTAGTCGCCACTTTCCGAGGGTACTACTTTTAGGTTTGTCTTTGAATCTTTTGTTGCCATGCTTAGGCTTCTTTTAGACTTGTACCAGTTGGATATTATATCTCTATTTAATGAATGCAACTTCCTTTCCGTACCTCCTGTTGTTTCGAACTATAATAATGCAAGAACCTGAAATTTTTTTTAAAATGGTACCTCTACAGACGCTTATTGGGTCCGAGCTTCTAAAGCTCTGGCCTAAGCGGGCCTCGTCACGTTTCTCTTCCGTCCATTTTGGGAAGCGGGGCGTGACAGACCTTGATATGACTTAGGCATCGGAGGGGCTTTGGCCGGAACCTAGGTCTGGCCTCCCTGACGAGTTTCTTCATCTGTCCAGGAAGAAGACATCCGAGGCGCCGAGGCTACCCCTCAGCATCGGTCGGCCATCACCGTCGTAGTCGCCAGGTGGACGACTGATCAAGCACCGACCTACTCACAAGGCACCGATGCTACTCCTCGACGCGGATACGACCGAGGCCGAGCCCGACCCAGCCGAGGCCGAGCCCGACTCACCGAGCCGAGGCTTCCCCTCAGCTCTCGCACACCGAGTACTAGCGGGCTCGGCAAACCCAAGGGACCCCCAAATAGGCCCCTTGACCACGTTGACCACACATCTGCCAGTCAATGAGCTATGGTGAGAAAACACCCATAAACATCTGGCGCCGTCTGTGGGAACACGAACAACGCCCACGTAAAACAACCACACCGACGATGACACGGCTCCGCCCCTCGTGGCGGATAAGAGGCGCGGCCCCGGTGGAGGGCACTGACCCACCCCGTGGCAAGCGGGGCGAGGCCATGCCTCCCAGGCATGTGAACCGGGAGGCGAGCGTGGATCGAGCAGAGGACAGTGTTGAGGAGACCGGCGGCCGACCAATAGCTTCCCGGGGCAGTAGGATCGATAGAACATGGGAAAAGCCAGGATCGAGCGAAGCACTGGTGGTGTCCCTGATCATATATACCTCCGTAGTGCGGCGGCTACTAGTCGACACCGACAGCTCGTGCGACATCCTCTTTACATCGACTTTAGAAAGGATGGGGCTGCGTGGCGAAGACTTGGAGCCATGCACGGGGCCCGTGGTTGGTTTCACGGGACATTCTGCACCTATCATTGGAGCGATCCACCTCCCGGTCACGCTGGGGAGAGCACTCGATTTGGTGACGCTGACGGTGGAATTCATTGTGCTGAAGGTCGGTTCGACATACAATGGCATCATCGGCCGCCCCCTCCTCAACGCTATCGATGCGGTGGTCTCGACGCTCCACCGGACAATCAGGTTTTAGACCTCGAAGGGGGTCGGGCAAATCAATGGCGACACGAAGGGAGAGAAGATCTGATATCACCTGGCAGACGAGAAGGTCGTCGGGGGGGCCGGGCGGTCCAATGGCCTCTCTCAACTTGAGGCACGGACCGAGACCTACCCCTACAGAAGAACAAGAGCAGATCCTCGTCACGAACGTCGAGGGGAGATTCGTCTCCATTGGGTCAGGGCTGGATCCTGACTCAAAGCGCAAGCTGGTCGAATGCCTGGAGGCTAACCTGGACATCTTCGCATGGTCGGTCGAGGACATGCCTGGCATTGATCCCCGGGTGATAGTTCATCGATTGAACACCGACCCCAACTTCAGACCTGTCCGGCAGAAGAAGCAGAACCTAGGTGGTGAAAAGATAAAGGCAGCCTCTGATGAAGTAGAGCGACTCCTCGACGCCGGTTTCATCCGAGAGGTCTGGTACCCCAAATGGTTGTCCAACGTGGTAATGGTCAGAAAACCCAACGGGAAGTGGCGGATGTGTGTGGATTTTAGCGACCTCAATAAAGCCTATCCTAAGGATAGCTATCCACTACCGCGGATCGACCACCTCGTAGACAGCGCCTCAGGATACGAGATGCTCAGCTTCATGGATGCCTACTCTGGGTACAACCAGGTCCAGATGAATCCTGATGATGAAGAGATGACGGCTTTCACAACGGACCGAGGGACCTTCTGCTACAAGAAAATGCCCTTCGGATTAAAGAACGCGGGGGCAACCTACCAAAGAATGGTCAACAAGGTGTTCGACTCCCAGATAGGAAGAAACCTGGAGGTCTACGTCGATGACATGCTGGTGAAGTCGAAGGATCCTGCTGACCACATCGCCGACCTAAGGGAAACCTTCGAACGGCTACGAAGGTACAATATTCGGCTCAATCCCACGAAATGCACGTTCGGCGTGAGATCCGGCAAGTTCCTGGGATTCATGATCACCAATCGTGGGATCGAGGCCAACCCTGACAAAATTGAGGCACTGATCAACATGCGGGAGCCGACAACCATCAAGGAGTTACAGAGGTTGAATGGCCGCATCGCTGCCCTCGGGCGATTTCTGTCCCGGTCGGCGGAAAAATCTCTCCCATTCTTCAAAACTCTGAGGAAGGCAATCGATGCGCCAGCCGACGAGAGGAAGATAATACCATGGGATGAGGACTGCTCCCGAGCCTTCGCTGATCTCAAAGAGTACCTCCACAGCCCACCACTCCTCTCCAAGCCACGAGAGGGGGAATCGTTGAGCCTCTACTTGGCCTGCACGATGGAAGAGGTGAGCTCGGTGCTGATCCGGGAAGACGTGGGGGTGCAGAGGCTGGTATACTACACCAGTCACATCTTGAAGGACGCTGAGGGGCGGTACACGCCAATGGAGAAGTTAGCGTACGCCCTCATCCTCTCAGCCAGGCGGCTCCGACCCTACTTCCAGGCTCACACGATACTGGTCCTAACCGATTTCCAGTTGGAACAGAACCTCAAAAGGTTTGACCGCATGGGAAGGATGCTGAACTGGAGGGTCGAGTTAAGCGAATTCGACCTGTGATTCAAGCCTCGCACTGCCATCAAAGGGCAGGCCCTAGCTGACTTCATCGCCGAGTGTACCATAGAAGAAAGGACCCTCACGCCGGGAGACGTCTCGGAAACGGTAACAAACCAACCTTTGTACTTACTTATGACTGACATCAGCTTGGCTGGCCACTCAGGCGACCAAGACACATGGATTATTCACGTGGACGGCTCGGCGACCCGGGCTGGGAGCGGAGCTGGGATCACGATTCGGTCTCCTGAGGGGAACGTCGTCGAATACGCGCTTAGGCTCGAGTTCCCAGCCACCACCAACGTGGCCGAGTATGAGGCCGCGATAAATGGCTTGAGGCTGGCCCAGGAACTCGGAGCTGAGTACGTACGGCTCCTTAGTGACTCGAAGCTCATCATCAATCAGCTGCAAGGGAGCTACGAGGCGCACGAAGAGACGATGCAGGGCTACCTAGCCACGGCCAAGATGGAGATGTCCAAATTCAAAAGGGCCGAGACCCTTCACCTCCCACGGTCGGAGAATGCCCGAGCAGACGCTCTATCCAAGCTTGCTTCCTCCTCGCTCAGGGAGTTGGGTCGCACCGTCTATATAGAGAACATCAGGAGCCCCAGCACGGAAGAGAAGGAGATGATGGTGATTGACGGAGACCCCACCTGGATGGACCCAATCATCCGATACCTCACTCATGGGGAAACACCGACCGATGTGGAAGAACGTCGAACCTTGGAGAGGAAGGCACTCCGGTATGTGATGCACGAAGGAGCCCTCTACAGAAGACGGTGGACAAAGACTGACGTCCTCCCCTACCTTAAGTGCCTCGGCCCCCAGGAAGCGGACTACGTCATCAGGGAGGTGCACGAGGGGACCTGCGGGAACCACCATGGAGGCACAACAATCGCCCAGAAGATCTTGAGGCAAGGATACTACTGGCCGACCCTGATGCGCGACGCGACAGAGTATGTCCAGAGGTTCCAGGAATGTCAAAGGTTCGCCAGCACCGGGACCATCCCCCCTTCAGAGCTCGTCCCAATCATCAGCCCAATACCTTTCGCGAAATGGGGGCTCGATATCCTGGGACCATTCATGACGGGCCGAGGGAAAAGAAAATACCTGATCATGGCCGTGGATTATTCACCAAATGGATCGAAGCCGAACCTCTAGCCTCAATCACCTGGAAGAAGGCAAAGAGCTTCGTATGGAACTCCATAATCTCCATATTCGGAATCCCCCGTGCCATCGTCACCGACAATGGAAAGCAATTCGACTCGGCTGGGTTTAAAGACTTCTGTGCCAAGTGGAAGATCAAGTTACTCTTCGCTTCGGTGGTGCACCCCCAGACCAACGGGATGGCCGAGGCCACCAATAAATGCATCATAGAACCCCTCCGCAAGAAAGTGGAAGGCGCCGAAGGAAAGTGGCCTGAAGAGCTCCCTGGGATACTCTGGTCTTATCGTACGACCCACAAACAAGCCACGGGTGAGACCCCATTCATGCTCACTTATGGCGCCGAAGCAGTAGTCCAAGTCGAAGTGGGTGAGGAGTCCCTCCGCATCCGACACTTCGACGAAGAAAGAAACACCAAAGGTTTGGAGCTCGGCCTGGAGCTCCTGGGTGAACGACGGGAACAGGCCTTGGCCACAATCATCCGCCAGAAGCAAAAGGTGGCGCGCTACTATAATTCCCGCGTCAAGAAGCGGAGTTTTTTCCAAGGGGATTTGGTCCTCAGAAAGGCGGTCTTCTGCTCAGAGGTCGCGCGCAAAGGGAAGCTGGCAGCCAAGTGGGAAGGTCCCTACCAGGTGATCGAAGTTCTAGGACCCGCCACCTATCAGCTGGCAAACTCGGAGGGAAAGACCCTCACCCATTCCTGGAATGCCGAGCATTTGCACAAGTATTACCAGTAAAGCCAGCGAAATCGGAAGATGAATGTAACTCTTTTCTTCCCCCTTTCTCAATAAATTGGTTTGACCCTGCTTTCCTCTTATAGCATGGCTGTAAATTACCTCATGAAGAGGGGGGACCCTGCCAAGTGAGTGCCCGGGTGGCACCATGCAAAGACCAAGGGCGATCCCCAAACAGGCTGGTCCCCCCTCCACGATTCGCCCGGACGGGAGACTCCCCGGGGCCTAACCTCGGAGTGGGCCAGCCACTAGGCAGGGATAGCCCTCCTAGCGAGCAGGTCGACTCGAAGCGGCCGTAAGGCTGGGGGCGACTCCCCCGGCGGACCGCCGAACCGACCGACCAAGAGGCCAGGGGTAGCTCTCTGGGCGAGACGGTCGAATGGACGACCTCAGAGGTCGACCTCATTGGCTAGTCACAAGACATGGGGTCGTGCCCCAGGCTGACTAGACAACCAAGCCGGGGGCAACTCCCCCGATGTGGTGGCACGATAAACCGAGCCGAGGGCAAATCCCTCGGCCCGTCGACACGCCAACCAAGCCGGGGGCAACTCCCCCGATATGGAGGCACAATAAACCTAGCCGAGGGCAAATCCCTCGGCCTGTCGACACGCCAACCAAGCCGGGGCAACTCCCCCGATACGGCGACACGATAAGCCAAGCTGAGGGCAACTCCCTCGGCCCGTCGGCACGCCAACCAAGCCAGGGGCAACTCCCCTGATGCGGTCGCACGGTAACCGAGCCGAGGACGAACCCCTCGGCCCGTCGGCACACCAACTGAGCCGGGGGCAACTCCCCCGATGTGGCGGCACGATAAACTGAGCCGAGGGCAAATCCCTTGGCCCGTCAGCACGCCAACCAAGCCGGGGGCAACTCCCCTGATGCGGCTGCATGGTAACCGAGCCGGGGGCAAATCCCTCGGCCCGTCGGCACGCCAACCAAACCGGGGGAAACTCCCCCGATATGGATGCATGTTAGACGAGCCGAGGGAAACTCCCTCGACCCAATCAGCATGAACACTGACTCTTCTCCATCAAGAACTCCAAAGAAGGCTCCACCCCAAGGGAGGAGATAAGCAATAACAGGCAGGGGAAAGACACTTTACTTTCGGGAAGTACGAGAGGTTACACCAAAGAGCCCTGGTCCCGAAGAACATAAGGACCAGGCTAGGGATTTAGACACTCCCGCCCTCGTCTTCTCTGGGGACCCCCTCAAGGCCATCAGTGGGAGAAGCGTCGAACCGCGCAGGGATCTCTTCCTCTTCATCGGAGTGCGCTTAAAGCTCCTCAAGGTTGATCGCTGCAAGCGGAAACTTCTTTCGAACCTCGGCCAGACAGTGCACGAAGCCCTTCTCGAATGTCGAAGACGTGGCCTTAGTGACAAAGGAAAGGGCGTATTCCTTCACGGCGTCCTGGGCAGCCTTGACAAGTTCCACATCCTCTAGCTTACGAATCCGACCCTCGAGAGTGGCCACCTGCCGTTGGTGATCAGATCGGATCATCTTGATCTCTTTCGATCTCGCGTTGAGCTGAGATAGGAGGGCTCTCTCCCGCTCTTCTGCCACCTCAAGCAGGGCATTGAGTTCCTGGGCGTCGGCCGTGATGAAAGGACCCGGACCGGCGCCTGCCTCAGCCGCTGCACCAGGGGCCGCGGTGAGCGCGGCAATTCGCTCCTCGGCCTTGGACTTCTCGACCAAAGCTAAGGCTTTTTCCTGGTCTGATTTCTCCAAGGCAGAGGAAAGCTCGGCCACGCGAGATTCCAGGGACTTCACAAGTGCCTTGGACAAGTGGTCAGCCTCTTCCTCGCCTTCCCGGGCTTCAGAAACGGGCGCCGCGTTCGTCTCAGCTTTGGAAAGAGCCACGAAGCGGCACCTCATCGAAAGGCCAACGGAGGATAGCTACACAAGATAGGCGGGAGTTAGGTGAAGGTAGCAGCAAAAGGCCGGGTTATGGAAGAAAACCCACCTGTTGGCCCGCCTACACCACGAAAGCGGCCAGACGGTCACCACTGACCCCGTCCAAAGTAGCTCGGTCCGAGGAGAGACTGCAGTTCTCAGCCACCCGTGCCGCCACACTGCAGCCGAAAAAAACCGACTCACCCGCTCCAACAAGGAAGCGGGGACGGGGAAGATCCTCCTCTCCTGGAGGTAAGTCCGTAGGGGTGGAGCGGAACGCACCTAGATACCGCTCGTATATATCGGGAAGAGGGCCTAGCCACGGATATGAGGGGCCGGCCCATGGCCAAACCTCCTTGACCGAGGATGACTGATCCCGACACTGGGGCAATGAAGCACTGACCTCCCCAGCGGGGGTGTGGATCTTCTTAGAGATAACATGCTGGGAGGAAGAGGGGACTTTCCTCTTCAACTTCTTAACACCAGCCGCCGGATGGTCAACACGTTGTTTCTTCCGGACCGCCAGCATGTGATCCCCTCTCCGGGAGGCAGGGTCCGGAACCCCGACTTGAGGAGGAAGGACAGAAGGACTGGAGGGAACCCCACATGCGCAGGGGAAGTCATCATCAACCAACCCTACCGGCCACAAAACAGTGACCACAGATCACTACCTTCGGAGCAATGAAAGGCGGAAAAACTCACCAGCAGGCCACGTGGTCTTCCGCAGGTTGAGGTCAGAAAAGAGAACGGAGACTTTTCGATCGCCCGGTGGGATCACCAACAGGGCCTCCACGGTCTCGAGTTCAGCCGCAGTCGGATCACCCAGCTCCGGAGCCAGCATCACGTCGGCGCTCCAGTAAGTCAGGAAATCCATATCCGACGGGCCGACGACGAAGAGATACTCCCCCTTCCAGAGCTTGACGGAGCTCGGCAGCCCCAGTATCAGGCTCTTCGAGGGCCGAGCGCTAATGTAAATCCAGGCCCCCGACTGATGGCGGCTCAGACGATAAAATTGGGAGAAGAGTCAAGGGGAGGGGACCACCCCCTTCTGAAGGCAAAGCACGGAAAACCCAATGACGAGCCCGATCGCGTTGGGGCAGAACTGGCATAGGGCCACGCGATGAGCACGCAGAAACTCAACAATGAAAGGATGAAGGGGGAACCGAAGCCCGAATCGGAAGCACACCTCGTACACCCCGACCGCCTTCGGACCCGGAAAGCAGATCCGCTCATTAGGCTCCGGGGCTCGGATGGAGTATGGAGGTAGAAGGTAGCGGTCACGCACATCACCGGCGGAGGTGGTGCAGAAGGAAGAAGGGCATCCCAGGACCTCCAGAGGCACCACCGAGGGGTCACCCTCCTCACTACCAATCGCCGAGCCAGGTCTATCAGACGAGTCAAGACGGACTGCATCCTCTGGACGACCCGAACCGGGGACAGGAGAAGACGACATGACGAGGAGTTGGAGCAGGATTAGACAGAGGAGATGCTGAAGGAAGATCTGGCCTCGTTCGACTAACGGATGTCGGCGCTCCCTTCCTGGTGCCCTTTGAATGACCCTGCGCACGATGGAGATGAATACAAGGGACACGTGGCGAAATCAAGGCGGCGGCGACGCTTCGTAAACTACACCAACGGGAGTTCAAACGGGGCGATGATAATGACATTCATTTAATAGCGGAACCTCGACTGACGCACCCGACGGATCACGAGAGAGTCACATCACCCGAACCGAACCGACGGAAGCCGAACGGTCCGGGCGATGGGGGCAATTGTTACGACTAATATCAACGAGCCCGAAGCACAACGGCCCACGGCCCGACCTCAAAGGAGAAGCCCACTAGAGAAGACGGGCCCGCCCGAAGGGGGCCCATGGACGGAGCGGAAGGCCCAGCCACCTCGCCCTCGGGTACACCCGACTGGCCCCCATACGGCCGGATTAACCGCCCCTCTGAATCCGCAATCCCATGATGGCCATTAACGGACCCGTTAATGGGCCATTCGACCACGACGCGTGAATGGGAGGAGGCGGAGGCGGATCGTGGGGACGTGAGAGGAGGCAGGACGTGGGGCAATCACGAAGGACCCTATAAGGGGAAGGCCGGGACGACGAAGAGAGTGATCGAAACTCAGGTAATCAACACAGAGGTACTCCATCAACGACCTAGGCTTTCGCCACTCCATCTCCTCCCTCCCGCAAAACTCGCGCCGCCTGGGTTGACGTTTCGGCTTCCTCACAAGCCGGATCTCCCCCACCAAGTATCCTTTCAGACCTTGATCTGACTTAGGCATCGGAGGGGCTTTGGCCGGAACCTAGGTCCGGCCTCCCTGACGAGTTTCTTCATCTGTCCAGGAAGAAGACATCCGAGGCGCCGAGGCTACCGCTCAGTGTTGGTCGGCCATCATCATCGCAGTCGCCAGGTGGACGACTGATCAAGCACCGACCCACTCGCAAGGCGCTGAGGCTATCCCTCGACACCGATACGACCGAGGCCGAGCCTGACCCAGCCGAGGCCGAGCCCGACTCACCGAGCCGAGGCTTCCCCTCAGCTCTCCCACGTCGAGTACAAGCAGGCTCGGTGAACCCAAGGGACCCCCAAATCGGCCCCTTGACCACGTTGACCACATATCTGACGGTCAACGAGCTGTGGTGAGAAAACACCCGTAAACAGATATCATTGATATAATCTATGCATGCTATTTAATTTTACTAGAAGAAATTAGATTTACATCTATAGATTTATGCCTATGGAAAAAATCCATGTGTGTAAAGTTAGGTATAACCATGGACTTCGGTGGGTGCAAGTCTGTGGGCATAAATTGACTTCCACTGATCACTCCTTATTTTACACCTTTTTTTCCGCATGTTTGCATGCTATTTAGATCGCCCAAATCATGTTTTTCACGATATATCGACGATATTGCGATGCTTTTCACGATTTGTTGTTTTTGTCGCATTTCAGGTGATTTGGCGCGATTTGGAGTGATCTTGAGATGTGCTCACTTTAGAAGGTCACCGACGACCTCCCCGAGGGGTATTTTGCTGTTGGAGAGGAGCGGAAGAAGAATGGACGTCACAGGAGCGACGAGGAGGCCAAAACAATCAGATTGGGCATTTTTTGTGTCCCACTCGGCTGACCGGAGGAGCCACTCGGCCGACCAGCGAGACACTGCTCGGCCGACCTGAACAGATACGATTTCTATGTGCACTCGGCCGAGCACCGGAGACCACATCGGCCGAGTGACGATATCGCGTCCACCCGAGTGGCGCCCAGACGATGCCCTTCCAAAACATCCAAGTTACTGTTTTTTGGCTGCCTGATCTTCAGAAGACCCACTCGGCCGAGTGGATTATTACGTCCGCCCGAGTGCCTTGAAGCCATCGGCCGAGTGACGACAACTCACTCGGCCGAGCCGCCCCCGAACTGAAGACCCCTGAAGCCCCCGACTTACTGGAAAATGACAGGGTTTTCACTCGGCCGAGCGACTTTTGTCACTCGGCCGAGTGCGATGCGCTGCCTGTAGCGAAAACTGCGGAAGACAGGCTGTGCAGGGGTATTTTGGTCACGATTTTTGGACGATTTTGAGGGCTATTTAAGCCCTGTTTTTACCCTAGTTTAGAGAGCCTCTCTCTTAGATTTTTGCAGCTTTTTAGATTAGTTTTTAGCTTTGTTCTTTTTGATTGGAGAAGAGACAAGTTTGTGATTTTTGTTGGAACAATTGAAGAACTCCATTGGTTTGCATCTCTTTTCCTTAAAAATTCTATTTTTATTGCTTATCTCAATATTGTGATGAATTCTATTGCTTATTTCATTGATTATTTTTGTGATCTTGCTATGAATTGTGAGTAGTCTCCACGTCTTGGGGCGTGGGGATGAACCCTACAAACCCACTTTCATATTTGTCATGAATTGGTAGAAATTGTGCTAGAATTAATAATTAGGGATTAGATTGTGATCAATTTACTACGGATGGCTAGGTATTCATATCAATTGGGATTTGCAAGAGATTGGATCCCAATTTGATAGGAAGCCCTAGAAATCCGAATTGGGTTGGAATCGGATTTTCGAAGTATCGGTTTGCAAGAGATTGGACCGATACTAGGATTTCCGGTTGCAATTCCATGCCGATACTCGTTTGCAAGAGATTGGACGGGTAGGAACTATCACAATCTAGATTGTGGACCGAGTTTGCAAGAGATTGGACTCGGTGCGCGATTGGACGATGATGTTGATCCTAATGCTAGCTTTCCTAGGCTAGGGGTTGCAAGAGATTGGATCCAAACCTAGGATAGCTATAGACCGGCAACAGCGCAAGAGCGTGAGCTTGGTTCTACATTCAGTTGCAACTAGTTCATCCAAATTCTTATTCAAGCAATTTTGATACCAACGAACCACATTCATGAAATACGGTGAGTAGCGGGGATTCCCCATTCCCTAGACGTTCTTTATTTGATTTGATATTTCTGCACGTTTTGTCTGACGATTGTGACAGGATCACCAAAGGCAAATTTCTCTCTTAAGTAGCCAGGTTGATTAGGAGCAAGCACGGTCATTCGTCCTCCCTGTGTTCGATATCCCGCTCGCCGCTACACCGTGCGCTTGCGGTAAAACTACAACCGTTCTTTGGGTGTATACTCAGGACCGACCATCCACCAACGGATAAAAAAGGATAGCACACATAAATTATGTATGTAACATAAAATTTAAATTAAATTTTGTCGAGATTCTACACAGAGATTTTTCCTTGGATAGAAGTTGACTTCCACCCGTTGAAGAAAATACCTACCTATGAAAATTATATATGTAGTAAATGATTAAAAAATAATGATGTCTAACACTAGCCATGGAACTTAAGGGCATGTTCTTTTGCCCGTATTCGCGAGAATCCCGCCTGCAAGAGCACTGTTCACCATCTTTTTTGCAGAATCTCAGCGCAACTTTCTATTTTCTGTTCTTTTCTCGCCTTGAATCTCGCCTGGGAAAGACCTACGTGGAGGGGGCAGTGTGGAATCTGGGGGGCTTTGGGTTTTCCTCTCGACTCGCTGCGATTTCGTGAGAATCCTTGCGGAGGTGGGTCCCTCTTGTGTGTGATCACCTTCAATGCCTTGTTGTGTTGCTCCATCTGCCTCCCTGTCCGCTGCCTGTGCGCCTTCAATGCTGCCAAAAGCCCTAGCCCCATGTGACTCCATCTGCCTCCTTCGCCCCTCTAGCACTGTGAACCCTAAAAATTTTGCTTCGTCGCCCCTTTCTGCTCAAAGCGACGGCCTTTTTGGGTTGCCGAAGAGATCCTCAGCTGCTGGATCCACGGGAGTGCCCAAGGCAGTGTGCATGTGCAGATCGGAGCTTCGATCGGAGATTCCAAGGAGGTATTCAGGTAAAAATTGGGTTTTTAGTTGAAATTAGTTTAAATTTTTCGCATTTCTTGGGCAAGAATGCCGAAATCCCTAACTGTCTTTCTCTACCTTGCTGCATACGATGGATGGAGCTGTTGTGGGTAGCCGAAATTGATCCACGGTGACGAGGATCGTAAGGAGTCCCCACGGCAGTAGCATCTCCTTGAGGGGAGTAGCATCGTGAATCGGTTGGACCGTTATCGTCACGGAAGGTATAATTTTTGACTGTGTTTGTGTGGTGGCTTGCTAGATTCTGATGATGCAACGATAATGCTGCCGAAAGAGCAATTTGTGATGCTATGCGTGGGATGTTGAGTGTGAAATGTTGGGTATTTAGGCAGCGGCAGTAAAAATATGAGAAAAAATGACATTTGTGCACAACAAATCTGCGAGACACAACATACAACGCATGATTTTTGCAATACACCACATTGCATGCAAGCTGAACCCTTAACTGAAGGTGGTTACATTACATAAATTGCCCAATGATGAAAATACACAATGAAAATGAGTATTGTAAATAATGATGCCTTGTTGGTGCATTGCTATGGGACGCTTGATTATTTTCAAGAAATCAGCAATGCGTAATTGATGTCGGTTTATTCTGAGGGCAATTTGTTGAGGATTCATGCATGGCAAGTAATGGGGTTGAGTGTTGCAGATATCATGTAGTATGAAATGAAGCCCAATGATGACAAGTAATAATTTAATACGTCTGATTTACGTATTTCTAGAGTACAAGCAGGCAGGATGGGTCCTTCATTCAACATATTGCGACGAACAGGCCCTTAAGTGAATAGAGGAAAAATAAAAGAAGGTGGATGATATGTTGCTATGGGTATAAGCAGCACATGACATCTTCATTACATGGGTGTATAGGAACGAGAAGGAATGAAAATTAAACTTTTTTCGTGATATGTTTAGATGAAGGAGCAACCGCCTGGACACAAAGATGGAAAATAAAAAAATTATTACCTGAGGGCTCAATAAATTTTACTGTCAACTTTCAATTGTTGTTGATATTGATGATGTTTTACGATATATTGAACCACATGTTTTTATGTTTTACATTATCAAGTTTTTTGTATGGTTCAATATTTTATAGAATTGGTGTGGGAGATGTTTGATAACTGCGTGCCATATAAAATTTATGGTAGCTTGTTATCTTTTGTAATTGCGCAATTATTTTTATAATTTCATAAGTATGTATCGCCTTATGCATGGTATTATCTTTGTTATAAATACGGTTTAGATAGATGACAATGGAGATTAGTTGGGTTGTGAAACATGTGAAGCGGCCGCATTGACGATCGTTTTAGTCTTGGTAAACATGTTACTATACAACGAGGGCAGGACAAACCGATTACCTAGAGAGCCATCTGAATTGCGTGAGCATCATAGAAACTCCCACATGAATAGAATTCTGGACGGGAGTGAAAGTAGTTGTTTACACTACTTAAGAATGCGGAGACATGCATTCATAAATCTGGCAAATATATTGAGAGTGAGGGGTCTTCTCAACGACACTGTACATGTGTCAGTAGAGGAGCAGCTTGCAATGTTTCTTCATATCGTTGGTCACAAGTCAAAGAACAGAGTAATGCAAGTTGACTTCATCCTGTTAGGTTCTACAGTTAGCAGGTACTTTAACCGAGTAATGCAGGCAATTGGCAACTTGCGTGAGACGTTTATGAAGCAAGCTCCTAATGAGACGCCCCCTGAGATTATCAATAATCCTATTTGGTACCCATATTTCAAGGTAATGGCTTATTCATGGGTAGTTACATCGTATGAGATGTATTGAGTTAAGGTTTATTTAGTATGTTCATCGTTGATTGGTATTGCAGGATTGCATAGGAATGATTGATGGGGCCCATATCGATGCCATGTTACCACTCAATCTTGTTCCTCGCTTTAGAGGACGTAAAGGGGTGACACAAAATGTCCTCGCATCTGTTACGCCCAATAAAAGATTCACATACGTAATGACAGGGTGGGAAGGATCGGCAAATGATTTTACTGTCCTTAAAGATGCACTGTCTTTACCCCCACCGCAAGGTCTTCGAGTTTATGAAGGTAATATGCACACTGTTACCTAAATAATACACATTAATAGGTATGGTTTCTAAGGATTTTATACTCACAATACGTTTCTGTATGTAGGAAAATATTATCTTTGCGATGTTGGTTATACTACAATGCCAGGGTTCATATCGCCCTACAGGGGCGTGCGATACCACCTGAAGGACCATACTGACCGTGTTCCTAGAAATCGCAAAGAGCTATTCAACCGCAGTCATTCTTCATTGCGAACAAAGATAGAGTCGACCTTCGGAATACTTAAAAACAAGTTTAAGATATTGACGTCGAAGCCCCACTATCCATTCCCAAGTCAGGTCGATACCGTCCTAGCGTGCACTATACTACATAATTATATCCAAGTAGCTGATCCACATGACCCCCAGCTAAACGAGGAGGTGGGTGTGGATGAGGAGGACGGGGATGTTATCGATGATCATGAGGAAGAGATTTTGGATCTATCCCAACAGTTGCCCATACGGGAACAAACACAGCAAAGGGACCAATGGAAAATGCGAAGGGATCAAATCGCATGGGACATGTGGGTCGACTATTGTAACATACATAACAATGGTAGCACAGTTGAACAAGGCATGTGAGGGAGGCTTTTAATTTTTTGTTGTGTGGGTGCATGCGGAGTCCTTATGAATTTTAATATGTAGTCCATCATGGTTGATTGTGTTTGGAATTACAAACCTTATGCTATAATGGTTTTTGATATACATGCAATATATGTTATCTATATAGGATTTCTCAGATTTGAATTTGCCCTATTAACTCTTACATCTTGTAGGCATGGCAGGGTCATCTTCGCAGCCCGGACAGGGTAGTGAGCCAATGCCCCCCTTGTATGACCAGCCATATGTGAACCAGTGGAGTGTTGAAGGCCATGGGACTGATCCAATGCTTGGGAGGCCGATGCCGCGTAGGAACATTGATTCTCCTCATCATTCACCGCCCTGCCATGGTGGAGGGCCTGGCATGCCATATCAACAATTCCATCCATATGGCATGCCAATGCAGATGCAACCAACACCAGGATATATGCAACTGCTGCAAGGGGGGTTTCAATCCATGTATTAGTCCTTCCCCACAAAGTGCTTTCAATAAGCCATCGTCACAAAGTGGGAATGAACATACGGGGGGTAGTGGGTCGTCGCGGAAGTCGGGATGACGGGATGATGAGGGAGAAGGTTCGGTGTCAAGTCCTAGCAAAAGGACTAAGCTGCAACCTGCCAAGGGGCCTAAAAACCTAATTTGGCAGTGGGAACATGACTTGTCCCTCATTCTGTTCCTTGCTGACCAGGCCAAGCAAGGTAATAAGACGGACAAGACATTCAAGCCTACGGCATTTAACCAAGCAGCTGCCCATATCAATGCTCTTTTTGGCACATCCTACACAAGCACAAATGTCAAGAATCATATGAAAGGGTTGCACCGACGCATGACCGATGTGTCAACGTGCCTCAGTATTAGTGGCGCTGGATGCTGTCCTATTAAGAAGATGATAGTGCTTGATGATGAGGTGTATGCCCCATGGGCAAAGGTATGACCATTTACATTGAGGGCTAAAGAATTAGTGATCCCAGTTGTTAGTATAAAAGGCCTAATTTATATGGTTATGTACTTGCAGGCTAACCCAAGGTTGAAACAATATGTTAATCAACCGTTGTCGTGGCTTGATGAGTTGTATATCGTCATAGGAGATGACGAGGCAAAGGGGCTTATTCGGAGGTCCACATTCCAATCATTTGAACCCCAAGCAGATTCTGTGGATGGGGAAGATGCACCTCATGCACGGACACCTGAAGATGATTTCCCCCATGACATCCCCCCGGCAGGATCGACGGGGAATATTCATGCCGGGCTAAGCTTTGCTACACCTCCGTCTGTTACGAGGAAGAAAAGTCGTCGTCGGGGTACAACCGACGTCCAGGATAGGATGGATAGGCTTGTAGACACAGTAGAGAAGGTTGCCACGGCTATTAGTACATCTCATGCACATTGGACCGAAAAGCTAGCCGATACGTTGTATGGATACACCGAGCATCCAGGAAATTTATTGGATGTCGTGTACGATTATCTTATTGACAACGAGCGTGAAGGCCGCAAGTTTTTGGCTAAGTCCGATGGGGCCCGAAGGCGAATGTTGAGGAATAAAATTGAGATGATACAACGGGCAAGGTCGGAAGATGGTGTAGGGGAATGTCACACCCCGCTTCCCAAAAATATGGAGGCGAAGCGTGAGAAGGTCCGCTCAGACTTGAAGCTACAAAGCTGCAAGTCTGATAAGCGTCAATCAAATTTAAAACTGCAGGTCCTTGTAACGCGAATGAAACAAAGATAATAATAATGAAATGAGACAAAAGAGATATCTCAGAATATACATAAAATAAGTTTCAACATCACAGAAAAAGCCACCAGGCTAGAAAGAAAAAGAGTCTAAAGGCCCAAACATGGCCAACAAAAGTACAACGTACAAAACAAAGGTTCCACGCACCGACAACTAACAACAAAACCTAAAACAAAAGAAGCTCAGCAAAATCACCAAGAAAGGTCACCGGTGTCCACAAAACTCCTCCTGGGCAGACATGGACTCAGGCTCAGCGTCAGCAAAACACCACGTACTCAACAACGGTCCCTGGCTCAGGGTCTAACATGTGACACCCAAAAGAGCAAGGGGCACATGTCAGCAAGTCTACAAGAGACTTGTGCAAGGAAACTGAAAGTAGGTACAAGTAAAACAACCTAGCAGTTCTAGCATGAATGCAATGACATGGCAGTTTAAAGTATGAGTGCAACAGGTAAGGTGAGTAAAGTAAAGTATGAGCATGACATTTGAAACATGGCATGGATGTCAAGTTATACAAGTACACTCACTAGTACAAGACAAGAAAAGTAAGCACCTCGTGCACAGAGTTCACGCCTTACAGCTAGAGTGGCTGATCGGGCCAACTCCTAAGCTGATTGGTCGCTCAACCCTACCCCTCCACGTGTATTGACCAAGTGCCTTACCCCCGAACGGGAATGCTCGCTTCTGGATCACGAGCCAGGAAGTGTTTTTAACAAGTATGGTGTTGGGGTGCACCTAGCCCGGGACAAGCAAGTACAAGTATGTAGCGTGTGCTACGAATTCGACATTCAATGCATGGATGACATGACATGGCAAGTAGTAAAGCGTACAGGTAAGGAAAGTAAACTTGACAGTTTAGTATGCATGATCAACAAGTTTAAAGAGTTGGATCTAGCTTCGTTGTCAAGCTAGATCATTTAGGTGACAGATCTAGCTTCGTTGTCAAACTAGATCAAGTAGGCGTCTAGCCAGCTATCATTTCACTGACTAGTCTCTTTTACGCTAAAAGCAAGGAAGTGGCCTAAAAACATGGCCATACACAAGAGTTGGCAAGTTTCACTTGCCTGCAAGTACAACGTCTGAGCACACCGTCCAATGAGTCCAAAAATCACATTTATCCTACGTGCACAAGTCCACCGGCCTAAAGTCCATATTATTAATCTTGATTAGTGAATTTAAAACATTTAAAACATTTTAAAAACGTCAATTTTAGTCTTGATTAACAGGCAATGGGTTGGGGGTCCTAGGGGTGCAAAGCGTTACCTCAACACGACGCGAAAGCTACACTGGCGTCGGGTAGCGACGCCAGGGGTTGGAGTAAGAGAGCATGCTCCAAGTCCTGATTCCAAATTAGTTTCCTCGCTGGAAAGTTCAGAGCATCAACCGGAGCAACGGTTCCAGATTCCAAAGCTAGCACGTGCGACGACAGGCTACGACATGTCGCAACGTCGTACGCGGCAAATCGTCGGAGAGAAAGCACCTAGGTGGGGCCCACAGTAGTCCTAGGGACCTATGGGGGACCCACAATACCTCTGGAGAACTTAGGGGGCCCACGGTGGCAAGTGGTGCGACGGATGCGGGGTTGCGACGAGTGGCTCTCGGTCGTACACAGCCAATGCGGGAGATCCTCTCAGTCTGGCGCTAGGAACGGGCGCTGCACAGCGCTTGGTCAGTCGCTGCAGCGGGCGGAAGCTTGGTGAGGGGCTGTGCTTCGGTCGGAGCGGGAGACAGCGCCGGTCGGGCGCTAAGCGGGTGCGTTGCAACGTTGCAACGTTGCAATGCGGGGCGATGTGGCATGTGTGGGCAGGGGCTTCAGTCAAGCACAGGGAAAAGCGGGCTTGCGAGCGGGCTTGCGAGCGGGCTTGCGAGCGGGTGCGGGCGATGCGGATGTGCGGAGTGGCGATCGGTCTGACAGAGATCTTTTCTCGGTCGGAGCGGGCGAACGGAGGGGGTGCGATGCGGAGTGGCTGTGCGAAGCTTGGTGCGGGCGGAGCAGCGATCGATGCGGGGAAAATGGGCATGTTCTCTCGGTCGGAGCGGGGGAAGTTCGTCGCAACGTTGCGACGATTCGTCGCAACGTCAAATTTGGGTTTTGGAAGCGGCTAGGGTTCTTTTCTTGCGAAAATAGGTCTTCCTAGAGGTTGAATATATAGTGTAGATGGGTTGACTAGGTCTAGGTCTAATCCTAATGAGATTAGGAGTTTAAAATAATTTAAAATTTAAATCTCACCAACTCCAACTCACCCAAGGCCTAGGTGGGGTCCAAATGAGCTGGAAATTGGCTCAAAAATTATTTAAAACGTTTTAAACTCAAATAAACTCCAAAAATTATAAAATAAATATCGGGGTGATCGTGGTGACGAAAGTGAGCTAACTAAGCAGACGGATCTCAATTTCGACATCGGACAATGAAACTAAAAATAGAAACGTCTCCCGTTAAAAGTGAAAATCGCCACGTGTCATCGAATAAGATTAAATTGTGGAAAAACGACTCGAGAAACGTCGTTCCAATTTAGTGCCACTATTTTATACTCTCAGAGATGTTCACAATGGCATATCACACGAAAGTGTTCACAAACAAACAAAGTCTAAAATAAACACGTGCGCGGTCAAAAGCACGTGCACGAACAACGTACTACGAAAAGTGGTCGTTACATCCTCCCCACCTTAGAATAAAGTCCGTCCTCGGACTTTCTAATATAGCTAGTCACTCTAGTAACTACCCCAATCAAGTCACTTTATATTTCAAACCAGGTATAGTCATTACAAGTGCTTATATATGCACTAGGTATTCAAACATTATCACTACCAACACGTATATATATACATTCACGTACGTCATATACTTATACTTATTATAGTCAGTCAACTTCATACATGTATTTCAATCATGTATATAAACATACATCCCTTATATAACTGCTACTCACAAAACAATAGTTCAGATACTTATATAAGTATGATCTCATACTAGCAAATCCAATCATTGCTCTACGTATAGATAGCTACCTATGCACAAACATCAAGGGTATACTACCCTCTAATATTTCCTAGTATACATCCAACGCATCAACTCATGTAGTCACACCATACCATAATTAAATCCAGTTTCACTATATATATATATATATATATATATATATATATATATATATATATATATATATATATATATATATATATATATATATTCACCACTACTATAGTTTCACAATATATAGTCATTCAATGCATGCAAATAGTTCACCATATATTCTCATCACATACGGTCCTATAACTGTATTTACGACATGCCACATATATCGTAGTCACCAATAACTATAGCTAAGCACATACTTACCCGTGCATGGTGCACACCCATACACGCTAACATTTCATTTACGCATACCAACCATATCATTATATAACTAGCACACCTACACACCTAGTTTTAGCTAGTACACATACGTTCACACGAGCTAGTCCTTAGTAATTAGCTATACCACAAGACCAACACCTATAACTATATACTGGTGTAGCGACCCACAATCATGTGTGTAACACAACCAGGCACAAACACTTCTATCACTATACATACATCAAACATTGCTATATTCAAACTACAAACATACATTCAATACACTTAGAGTATACCCACTCAAGCTTGAGTGAGACTCAGTACACATATCAGAATATTCTATATACGTAACACGGCATTCATACATATACCAATACCACTCCATTATATATATATATATATATATATATATATATATATATATATATATATATATATATATATATATATATATATATATATATGTCTACCGGTACAACCATATGCATACCATAAGTCAATCACACTTAATATTTAGTCAGGTAATACTTACATAGTTCAATCACTCTATATACCATAATAATAATAATACAGACATCAGCACACGTATAATTATAATACACTCCCTAATACATGCATACGTATTCATCGTATAGTCACACACATGTAACATATATATTCACACCATAGCCTACTACCTATAATTAGTATACTAACACATCCATACGTACATAATCAAGATGTGCAATAGTCGTGTATACCTCACGGTATGCACGCATGCAACATCCCGTAAAAGCAAGCAATACCAATCAAAATTATAATCCTACTACCATATGTATATCACCTATATACTCCTGCAACGAAACGTAACTACTTACATATAAGCACATTTCATATCCACGTACGAGCACATACTCACACGTACTAACATACAGGTCATATAATAGGCCTACTCACTTAACTATACGTACACCTATTATTATCACACCTAGCATACACATAGCTTTACCAAATCAAATTATTTCAACCATTATAAGTATCTCTAACTACACGCACTCCATTAGATATTCTAACACCAACTCTTATATGCACAGGCACCCCTAGTATGGTATAGCTAACCACACCCAAATCTATAAATACTAACACA
Organism: Scilla litardierei; assembly: GCA_030789695.1. Classification (NCBI taxonomy): domain Eukaryota; kingdom Viridiplantae; phylum Streptophyta; class Magnoliopsida; order Asparagales; family Asparagaceae; genus Scilla; species Scilla litardierei. The sequence goes on from CM061136.1 coordinate 32,872,766, forward strand.
TAAACAACTTCATAATATCACGAATAACTCCGAGTATGTATATATATTTATCACACAATAGGCAAGCATCAATATACTATGGGGGGTATACTCATTCAAGCCCACGTACACAACTTAGGTACGTGCATTACGACTACCTCACAAGGTCCAAGGGTCTACTAACAACTTAGAGTTGACACAGACATTGGCGGGCACTAAAGTCTAAGCAACAAAGGGAGGTCGAGGTCGAAAGCGTGACGAGGGAAGGATCGATAAGCACGAGTTCAGATAGGACGAATACAAGGGGGCAGCTTGGTTGGACGAAACATTGACTCAAAGGTGATGTTTAGGTTGAGGGAAAAGGAGATGTAGTGATGCTTACATAGGATGGAGAAAAGAAAATAGGGTAAATAGCACAAGCTAAAATACGCGAAATCTGAAAACTGTTGTACCTCAAAAGTTGGAATCCTCATCTGTATAAAATATTTGAAGGTCGATAAAGCGGGTTGTTCAAAATAAGTTTGAGTCAAAGATTCATAATAAGAGAAAATGTTTTATTGGCTTATCGAAAATCATTAAGAAAAGGAAGTAAATCATTCACACGAACATTTAAGGACGTAGTTTATAAAAAATATTATACGGCAGTAATTTAATATAATTTTGGCAAGAATTCTGGAAATTCAAGAATGAAATAAAGTAACTGAAGAATTTAAGCTCGTGTTAAACACTTTCGAAGTCTTTAAGCCATGGAAAGAAAATTTAAAATGATCAATGTTGGAACTACTTTTAGAGGAACCAGGATGTGAAAAAATTAAAACTAGTTTACACAAAACCCTTAGCATACGAGCCCAATGAACCTGGTACGGATAAAAATAATTGAAATTCATTTTAGTCTAGCAATTTTTTTTTTCTAAAAGCATGTATTGTGAGCGGAAAGATAATAATAATAACTTAGTAGTGAAATTATTAAAACTGTAGTAAAACTTTAAAACCAAACTATGGGAGGTCTGGGCCAGGAATATTAATTTTTTTAAAAATTTTGAAGTAGCGAAAACGAGGAGCATAAAACCGACTGGCTAAAAGCTGAAATTCCATGTGACTTGAAAGTATATTAAAGTAAACACGACGTATCGTTCGAATAACACAAATAAGAAGGAAAATTATAAATCGAATTGGGCAATGCAAAAGTATGGTTCAGAATGAAATTAATATATGAAGGGACAACGCATTTTCATAAGTGCGAAAAATTATAGGCTGGAAAAATATTATAAGCTAGTGTTCAAAATTCCGACCAAAGTTTTTAAAAAAATTTTAAATCACGAAGGAGCATGAAGTACATATATATATATATTAAAATTTTGAACAGATTTAAACTTAGGAAAGGAGGAAATCGAAAGATACTTTCAGGAGATTCAAGGTTTGTAATGGAGAGGTTCGAAAATTGACGACGATCGTCAAGAGGAGATCTCGTGAATCGAGGCAAGGAAATGGTCGGATGATCAAATCATACATACGCCAAGGTTATGAATCAGGAAGGTCTACGGAAACTCGTACGGTCGACCAACTAAAGGTTAAGAACTAAGCGCTAAGACTTCTAAAGGCTAGACGGTAAAGGAATGCGTTCAGCTTGGTCCGAAATCGATGAACCCAAGCGAACGACTAGAGGAAATTCTAGAAGTCTAATATGGTCAGGGGTAGACATGAACCACTAAGGTGACTCCTACGACGATTAAATCAATTGCTAGAAGGGGGGTCTAACTATCAATCAGGGGCCTCTAAATAGCAAGCACAGGCGTCTAACTAAGTCTTCTTACCACCTAGTGTCATAAGAAAACGACTAGACTCAGGGCTTCAGACTCGGATGTTGCAATTTATTTAATGGACATTCTGTTATTATCGTTGTTCCGTTAATTCGCAATTGTAAGACTGGACCTGCATGGGCCACCAACAAAACCTGTCACGTCCCGCTTCCCAAAAATATGGAGGCGAAGCATGAGAAGGTCCGCTCAGACTTGAAGCTACAAAGCTGCAAGTCCGATAAGCGTCAATCAAATTTAAAACTGCAGGTCCTTGCAACGCGAACGAAACAAATATAATAATAATGAAATGAGACAAAAGAGATATCTCAGAATATCCATAAAATAAGTTTCAACATCACAGAAAAAGCCACCAGGCTAGAAAGAAAAAGAGTCTAAGGGCCCAAACATGGCCAACAAAAGTACAACGTACAAAACAAAGGTTCCACGCACCGACAACTAACAACAAAACCTAAAACAAAAGAAGCTCAGCAAAATCACCAAGAAAGGTCACCGGTGTCCACAAAACTCCTCATGGGCAGACATGGACTCAGGCTCAGCGTCAGCAAAACACCACGTACTCAGCAACGGTCCCTGGCTCAGGGTCTAACATGTGACACCCAAAAGAGCAAGGGGCACATGTCAGCAAGTCTACAAGAGACTTGTGCAAGGAAACTGAAAGTAGGTACAAGTAAAACAACCTAGCAGTTCTAGCATGAATGCAATGACATGGCAGTTTAAAGTATGAGTGCAACAGGTAAGGTGAGTAAAGTAAAGTACGAGCATGACATTTGAAACATGGCATGGATGTCAAGTTATACAAGTACACTCACTAGTACAAGACAAGAAAAGTAAGCACCTCGTGCACAGAGTTCACGCCTAACAGCTAGAGTGGCTGATCGGGCCAACTCCTAAGCTGATTGGTCGCTCAACCCTACCCCTCCACGTGTATCGAGCCAGGGCCTTACCCCCGAACGGAAATGCTCGCTTCTGGATCACGAGCCAAGAAGTGTTTTTAACAAGTATGGCATATGGGTGCACCTAGCCCGGGACAAGCAAGTACAAGTATGTAGCGTGTGCTACGAATGCGACATTCAATGCATGGATGACATGACATGGCAAGTAGTAAAGCGTACAGGTAAGGAAAGTAAACTTGACAGTTTAGTATGCATGATCAAAAAGTTTAAAGAGTTGGATCTAGCTTCGTTGTCAAGCTAGATCATTTAGGTGACGGATCTAGTTTCGTTGTCAAACTAGATCAAGTAGGCGTCTAGCCAGCTATCATTTCACTGACTAGTCTCTTTTACGCTAAAAGCAAGGAAGTGGCCTTAAAACATGGCCATACACAAGAGTTGGCAAGTTTCACTTGCCTGCAAGTACAACGTCTGAGCACACCGTTCAATGAGTCCAAAAATCACATTTATCCTACGTGCACAAGTCCACCGGCCTAAAGTCCATATTATTAATCTTGATTAATGAATTTAAAACAATTAAAACATTTTAAAAACATCAATTTTAGTCTTGATTAACAGGCAATGGGTTGGGGGTCGTAGGGGTGCAAAGCATTACCTCAACACGACACGAAAGCTACACTGGCGTCGGGTAGTGACGCCATGGGTTGGAGTAAGAGAACGCGCTCCAAGTCCTGATTCCAAATTAGTTTCCTCGCTGGAAAGTTCAGAGCATCAACCGGAGCAACGGTTCCAGATTCCAAAGCTAGCACGTGCGACGACAGGCTACGGCGTGTCGCAACGTCGTACGCGGTAAATCGTCGGAGAGAAAGCACCTAGGTGGGGCCCACAATAGTCCTAGGTACCTATGGGGGACCCACAATACCTCTGGAGAACTTGGGGGGCCCACGGTGGCAAGTGGTGCGACGGATGCGGGGTTGCGACGAGTGGCTCTCGGTCGTACACAGCCAATGCGGGAGATCCTCTCGGTCTGGCGCTAGGAACGGGTGCTGCACAGCGCTTGGTCGGTCGCTGCAGCGGGCGGAAGCTTGGTGCGGGGCTGTGCTTCGGTCGGAGCGGGAGACAGCGCCGGTCGGGCGCTAGGCGGGTGCGTTGCAACGTTGCAACACGGGGCGATGCGGCATGTGCGGGCGGGGGCTTCGGTCAGGCACGGGGAAAAGCGGGCTTGCGAGCGGGCTTGCGAGCGGGTGCGGGCGATGCGGATGTGCGGAGCGGCGATCGGTCTGACCGAGATCTTTTCTCGGTCGGAGTGGGCGAACGGAGGGGGTACGATGTGGAGCGGCTGTGCGAAGCTTGGTGCAGGCAGAGCAGCGATCGATGCGGGGAAAATGGGCCTGTTCTCTCGGTCGGAGCGGGGGAAGTTCGTCGCAACGTTGCGACGATTCGTCGCAACGTCAAATATGGGTTTTGGAAGAGGCTAGGGTTATTTTCTTGCGAAAATAGGTCTTCCTAGAGGTTGATTATATAGTGTAGATGGGTTGACTAGGTCTAGGGCTAATCCTAATGAGATTAGGAGTTTAAAATAATTTAAAATTCAAATCTCACCAACTCCAACTCACCCAAGGCCTAGGTGGGGTCCAAATGAGCTGGAAATTGGCTCAAAAATTATTTAAAACGTTTTAAACTCAAATAAATTTTCCTTTGCCGAAATTAATATATAAATTAATTATTAAAAATATTTTAAACCTTGCTAAAAATATAAAAGTGGTCAAATAAACTCCAAAAATTATAAAATAAATATCGGGGTGATCGTGGTGACGAAAGTGAGCTAGCTAAGTAGACGGATCTCAATTTCGACATCGGACAATGAAACTAAAAATAGAAACGTCTCCCGTCAAAAGTGAAAATCGCCACGTCTCATCGAATAAGATTAAATTGTGGAAAAACGACTCGAGAAACGTCGTTCCAATTTAGTGCCACTATTTTATACTCTCAGAGACGTTCACAACAGCATATCACACGAAAGTGTTCACAAACAAACAAAGTCTAAAATAAACACGTGTGCGGTCAAAAGCACGTGCACGAACAACGTACTACGAAAAGTGGTCGTTACAGGGAAGATGGGGATGACGAACCCTTGGACTTGGATTGAGGGTGGTTGGTGGTGGTGAGTAAATGGAGTGTGTGTTGGAAGCAACGATCTAGGATCTTAGTTTGATGATGACAAACGTGTCGGTATATCTAATGTGTGTGCTCAGTATGTTTCAGGCTTGGCAAAATGATATACTTTCGATATTTGGCGAGATTGCTATTCGTATAGCATTTGAGGAGAAGAAGGAAGTGAGTGTGCAAAGGAGTTAGACTTAGTCAAGATGAAGTGATGAGGTGTGACCAATTCAAATCAAAGTTGGACTTGGTCCAATGAGGAATGAGTTGGAGCCATTTCAAATTTCGTGGGGTTTTAGTCAAATCAGTTAGAAGATCTCCTAACCCTACTCTAATTCAAAATCCCTATCAAAATTCAAAATCCCTATCTCTTAGGGACTCTCCCCAAAACCCTAGCCCTAGCCTATAAAAACAAAATTGAGGGGCTACATTATTTTCGTGGCCATCAAGAGAGCAACAATTTTTAGTGCGGCAATACAATCATAAAAAGGGGGTGACGGCATCACGAAAAAAAAATAGGGCTATACAAAGTTTTAAAAGGCTACGGCATTCGTAATAAAAAATTGTGTGACAGAAAAAAAGCCTTCCTAGCTGCACCCTTAAAAAGAAGCCTTCTTCAACTTTGTTCCCGACGCCGACGAAGAAAAGCATCGAGCATCTTCATCCACCATCAAGAGATCTCCACGCAAGACGACGCCGGAGAAGCCCTCGCCGTGAAGAACTGAAGTCTGAAGCGAGCAGCTGCCATTTAATGCGAAGAGCTCGCCTACGCTGCTGATCGAAGACGCTATCGCCATCTCGAGAGGAAGCCCCCATCGTTGAAGAAGCTTCCACCGTCGTTGAGATCGCTGGTCATCGTTGCTTTCAAAGTCGAATCAAAGTCGCCGCCGTTAATCGAAGTCGCAGCTGAGCAGCCATCACCGAAGTCGGAGCCCCGACTTTCGAAGCCTCCCGTCGCTGCTGTCGTCCTCATCATCTCGTAGCTGCCGTCATCACCGAAGTATCCGTAAATCGAAGAGCCCGACGCCGCTGCCGAGGAGAAGACCACCGCAGCCGAGGAGGAGATTGCCGCTGCCATTCGAAGCCGTCACCGAGAGCTGAAGAAGCCTTCGTCGTAGCTTGTTGCTGTCAAAGAAGAAGTCGAGATCGTCGCTGCTGCAGCTGCTGAAGATCACCGCCGACGACGAGGCCTGCTTCCCCTCACTGCTCAGAGATCGCCGATTTACGACGAAGACCGCTCGGAGAAGAAGCCCACGCCGACGCCCGCACCGAAGATCTCGCCGTCGATAGGTGCTACCTCATCGTCGTCGTGAAGAAGACAAAAACTCCGGAGAAGTTGCCGTCGAACATCCGTCACCGACGAGATCGACGCCTGCATGCCCTTGATCAACGACAGCCGCACGATCGAGCGAATCAGCGGCCAAGATCCCCTCTTGCATAAGCTCGTGAAGGATTCCGCGTGAATCGAAACGAAAACTGCTTTCGTTTCTCGAGCTGACGTGGACAAAGAGGAGCCGTGAGATCACAAAACAACGGCCAGGATTGAAGAAGAGGTGGCCGCGTGAAGATTCGAAGCGGAGGGATTTTTGTGCTGACGTGGCACTATACAGGCCGCACGATCACGAAATCAACGGCGGAAATTTTATTGGGGATTGCTTTGCGCACAGGCCGCTTAAATATACGATTTGAACTCAACTGCTTTGCGCACCGACCGCAAGTTCAAACAGCATTACTGAGCGCACAGACTGCAATATATTGAGGATTGAACTGAAACTGCTTTGTGCACAGACCAGTGCATATCTTGACATCCAGGAGTCGGATTGAGACACCGTTTGTGTTAGATTGGAGCTGACGACGTGCAGATTGACAGAGACGCCTACACAGACACAAACTGAGCATTTCTAAACTCTAAACTCCTTTATTTGTGTCTTAGTGTAACGTTCTCTGTAGGGGAAACTTTTACCTGTTTTTTGGTGACTATTTTGGGACTTGTCTAGTTGGGACTAGACAAGTGGGACCCAGCTAGTTTGGGACTAGCTGGTAGAAAGCTTTGCTAGGATTGATAGTGAGAGGAAACACTGTGTGTGGGGTACTGAGAGCTGGCGAGTGTAGAGACGTAGAGGGTGCTCTGAGCGTGCTCTAACATGTGACTTTGTACCTATTGCACTATTCAATCTAGTATTAGCTTTGGGGGCTGGAGTAGGTCGTTGGGACGACCGAACCAGGGTAAATCTGCTGTGTACTCTGTGTCTGCATTTTAGTTTCTCTGGTTGTGCTATAACTGCGTGTGATTATTCGTGGGTTGCACGAATTATTTTTATAAGCCTATTCACCCCCCCCCCCCCCCCCCCCCCCCTCTAGGCTAGGATCCAGATCCAACAAGTGGTATCAGAGCCAGTTTAGTAGATCTAGCCTAGTTTGACCATGGACCACATTGATAGTGCTTTTGCTGAGGGTCAGTCCATTTCTCGACCACCTAGATTTAATGGAGTAGACTATGCTTATTGGAAAAATCGTATGAGAATCTACTTGATTTCTATTGATTATAAAGTTTGGCAAATTGTTGAAAAAGGCTATAAATCACCTGTTATAAAAATTGAAAATACTGAGATGCTTAAACCTGATGATAAATGGGATGATAATGATTGGAAGCTTTATTCTCTTAATGCTAAAGCTATGAATGCTCTTATTTGTGCATTAGATAAATCTGAATTCAATCGCATCTCACATTGTTTAACTGCGCAGGAAATATGGCATACTTTGGAGGTGACGCACGAGGGAACGTCACAGGTGAAGGAGTCTAGACTTGCACTTCTGAGCACAGAATACGAGGGATTTCGCATGCTACCATCAGAGACGATATCAGAAATGTTTGCGAGGTTCACCAACATTGTCTACAAGTCTAGTTCGCTCGGTAAGCCATATTCTAGCCTTGAGCAGGTGAGAAAGATATTAAGAGCATTGCCAAGCTCTTTCAGGCCTAAAGTCACTGCCATCCAAGAAGCGAAAGATTTGTCACAGATGAGGGTGGAGGACTTAATAGGTAATTTAATGTCCCACGAGCTTGAATTGCAAAATATTGATGAAAGGGAGAAACCTGAGGAAAAGGAGAAAGCTACCAAGCCACTTGCTCTGAAAGTTGACGAAAGTGAAGATGATGATGATGACATAGCGCTAATGGTCAGAAATTTCAGAAAGTTTGTCTAGACCAAGCAAGGAAGAGCAGAAATGGCACCCAGGTTTAATCGCTCTAACTTTTTTCAGTCTTCTAAGCAAAATTATGATCAGAATACTACTAATAGAATGACTTGTTTTAAATGCAAGAAAAGAGGACATCGAATGAGGGATTGCCCACATGAGACAGCTCAGGTAGCTAAAGAAAAGAGAAAATCCAAGGTGCTTACTTGGGACATGGATAGCGAAGCTGAGAGCGAGGAGGAGGAACACGAAGCCCATTCATGCATGGCATTGATAGGAATACACGATGAGGTAATTTCTGGTAGTAAAACTGAACTCCTTACTCTTTGTAAAGAAATGCAAGATAAAATAGTAGAGCTTGAATCCACTATAGATGACTACCAAAATGAAAACTTTGAAATGCAACAATCTGAATATGAAATGTCTAAAGAGATTGAAAAACTCAAAATTGATATTGTTGCTCGTGACTCTACTATTGATACTTTGAAAAAGGAAAAATCCAGTTTTAATGATGAAGCACCTCGTCTCTCTTGCCCTTCCTTGATGAATAATATTAGCATGCTTAAACTTGATTTGATTAAGCTTGAAACTGAAAAAGACTATGTTATTAGAGAGCTTAATGATAAATTCTGCATGTTGGATAATGATTTTAAAAGAAAAATGGTTGAATTTGAAAAGAAGGAAGAGGAAAACAAGAGAGCTTTTATAAGTAAATGCACATTGCTTGTGGAAGAAAATAAATTGTTGAAATCCAAAGTTTCTAATCTTGAATTGGCCATTAAGAAATTCTCTATGGGAAAACAATCATTGGATAATATTTTAGAGAATCAATTATATGGCAATAATAGAAGAGGACTTGGATTTGGTGTGAAAAATGCCGAAAAGCCAAAATTCAAGAAATTCCACAATGCACCGTCTATTGCGAAGAACTTATATGCAAAGTGTTTTACTTGTGATAGTGTAGGCCATACTTCATACTATTGTAAATTTAGGAACACTAAAATCAAGTTTAAACAAGTGTGGGTTCCTAAAACAATATTGGCTAACACTAGTGGACCTTGTTGGATTCCAAGGTCACACTTAACACCTTTCATGTAGGTGTGATGGAGTTTTGGCGAGGAGCGTTAAATTCAATGTTTCATTCTTTTAGCTCCTTCGTCAAATAGCGACGAGAAGGTATAATTTCTATCCCTCTTTGCATTGCATTGCATACCTTCATAGATTTTTTGTGTGCTTGATTTATTTTGGTTTTTTTGTGCTTGCATGGATGATTTTTAATGTTTTTATTTCCAAAAAAATTGAAAAATCAAAAATACAAAAAAAATGTGTGCTTATTGAATCCTCTTTTGAATCTCTTGAGTGATATTGTATGAATGATCAATTCTATTCCCTTGTAGAAGTCAATTCATTATCGTTGTAGCTACATGAACATGATGTTATTCTTTTTAGTAGCCATGACATGTCTCATAAGTTTTAAACTTGACTTCTACACCTACATTTGCACTTTCACGATATTTGACTTTTTAGTGCTTTGGAGATTCTTTTGAAGAATAATGGAAAGTGAATGTAGGAATGATTAATTTCTGAAATTTCTAAGGGATATGATGTGTTTAGCCATGAATTAAAATTGAGCACAAAAGAATGAAAAAAATAAAAAAAACGTTATTTGCTCCGTATGAAAAATGGATACACTTCATGGCTAATACACAACCCACGAGTATCCAACTTGTGCTACATGGGTAATCATTAGTGTTGGTGTATATAACTCGTCAAGCAATGCCATCCCACATTTAAAAGTCCTTTTAGGCTATGTTTTGGGGTTCGGTAACTTGAACTCATCTTCGATGAGGTGGGAAAAGTCAATCCTAGCGATATTCATGAAAATTGGAAAATGTGGATTGATTTGGTTGATTTTCTGAAATTGAATCTCCTCTTGCACTTTATTGTCATATCATTTCACTTACACAAAGGTGGAGAAGTCTTGGTATGAAATTCTATGAACTTGACTTGTCCAGTATTTGGAATACTCATGCAAATTGCACACTACATCTAATAATGATTTATTTTTGCATGGAATATATTTGTGACTTCGTTAATCCACTTTTGGTGATTACAAAAGGGGAGAAAGAAAAGATTTTGAGCTTTGATGTTGATATTACTTGTTGAAGGGGGAGCTTGAGAGAAGGGGGAGCATGCTATTGTATTTGTTATTAGTTTGTGCATGCCATGTTGTAGTGCTTGAATATTCATCTCATGATTCATATTACATTACACCCTTCAACATACTTCACACACTCATTTCTATTGATCAAATCTTTTGTGGGTTTGTCATCACCAAAAGGGGGAGATTGTTGGAAGCAACGATCTAGGATCTTGGTTTGATGATGACAAACGTGTCGGTATATCTAATGTATGTGCTCAATATGTTTCAGGCATGGCAAAATGATATACTTTCGATATTTGGCGAGATTGCTATTCGTATAGCATTTGAGGAGAAGAAGGAAGTGAGTGTGCAAAGGAGTTAGACTTAGTCAAGATGAAGTGATAAGGTGTGACCAATTCAAATCAAAGTTGGACTTGGTCCAATGAGGAATGAGTTGGAGCCATTTCAAATTTCGTGGGATTTTAGTCAAATCAGTTAGAAGATCTCCTAACCCTACTCTAATTCAAAATCCCTATCAAAATTCAAAATCCCTATCTCTTAGGGACTCTCCCCAAAACCCTAGCCCTAGCCTATAAAAACAAAATTGAGGGGCTACATTATTTTCGTGGCCATCAAGAGAGCAACAATTTTTAGTGCGGCAATACAATCATAAAAAGGGGGTGACGGCATCACGAAAAAAAAATAGGGCTATACAAAGTTTTAAAAGGCTACGGCATTCGTAATAAAAAATTGTGTGACAGATAAAAAGCCTTCCTAGCTGCACCCTTAAAAAGAAGCCTTCTTCAACTTTGTTCCCGACGTCGACGAAGAAAAGCATCGAGCATCTTCATCCACCATCAAGAGATCTCTACGCAAGACGACGCCGGAGAAGCCCTCGCCGTGAAGAACTGAAGTCCGAAGCGAGCAGCTGCCGTTTAAAGCGAAGAGCTCGCGTACGCTGCTGATCGAAGACGCTATCGCCATCTCGAGAGGAAGCCCCCATCGTCGAAGAAGCTTCCGCCGTCGTTGAGATCACTGGTCGTCGTTGCTGTCAAATTCGAATCAAAGTCACCGCCGTTAATCGAAGTCGCAGCGGAGCAGCCATCACCGAAGTCGGAGCCCCGACTGTCGAAGCCTCCCGTCGCTGCTGTCGTCCTCATCATCTCGTAGCTGCCGTCGTCACCGAAGTCTCCGTAAATCGAAGAGCTCGACGCCGCTGCCAAGGAGAAGACCACCGCTGTCGAGGAGGAGATTGCCGCTGCCGTTCGAAGCCGTCACCGAGAGCTGAAGAAGCCTTCGTCGTAGCTTGTTGCTGTCAAAGAAGAAGTCGAGATCGTCGCTGCTACAGCTGCTGAAGATCACCGCCGACGACGAGGCCTGCTTCCCCTCGCTGCTCAGAGATCGCCGATTGACGACGAAGACCGCTCGGAGAAGAAGCCCACGCCGACGCCCGCACCGAAGATCTCGCCGTCGATAGCTGCTACCTCATCGTCATCGTGAAGAAGACAAAAACTCCGGAGAAGTTGCCGTCGAACATCCGTCACCGACGAGATCGATGCCTGCATGCCCTTGATCAATGACAGCTGCACGATCGAGCGAATCAGCGGCCAAGATCCCCTCTTGCATAAGCTCGTGAAGGATTCCGCGTGAATCGAAACGAAAACTGCTTTCGTTTCTCGAGCTGACGTGGACGAAGAGGAGCCGTGAGATCACAAAACAACGGCCAGGATTGAAGAAGAGGTGGCCGCGTGAAGATTCGAAGCGGAGGGATTTTTGTGCTGACGTGGCACTATACAGGCCGCACGATCACGAAATCAACGGCGGAAATTTTATTGGGGATTGCTTTGCGCACAGGCCGCTTAAATATACGATTTGAACTCAACTGCTTTGTGCACCGACCGCAAGTTCAAACAGCATTACTGAGCGCACAGACTGCAATATATTGAGGATTGAACTGAAACTGCTTTGTGCACAGACCAGTGCATATCTTGACATCCAGGAGTCGGATTGAGACACCGTTTGCGTCAGATTGGAGCTGACGACGTGCAGATTGACAGAGATGCCTACACAGACACAAACTGAGCATTTCTAAACTCTAAACTCCTTTATTTGTGTCTTAGTGTAACGTTCTCTGTAGGGGAAACTTTTACCTGTTTTTTGGTGACTATTTTGGGACTTGTCTAGTTGGGACTAGACAAGTGGGACCCAGCTAGTTTGGGACTAGCTGGTAGAAAGCTTTGCTAGGATTGATAGTGAGAGGAAACACTGTGTGTGGGGTACTGAGAGTCTGGCGAGTGTTGAGACGTAGAGGGTGCTCTGAGCGTGCTCTAACTTGTGACTTTGTACCTATTGCACTATTCAATCTAGTATTATCTTTGGGGGCTGGAGTAGGTCGTTGGGACGACCGAACCAGGGTAAATCTGCTGTGTACTCTGTGTCTGCATTTTAATTTCTCTGGTTGTGCTATAACTGCGTGTGATTATTCGTGGGTTGCACGAATTATTTTTATAAGCCTATTCCCCCTCCCCCCCCCCCCTCTAGGCTAGGATCCAGATCCAACAGTGTGGTGGTGGTGAAATGAAGAAGTGGAGGGGATGTGAAAAGTCGGTTGGTTGTTTACTTTATCATTAGAGCTAGGTCTCTTAAGTGGTGTATAATTATGTGTCATGAACATGCGGAGTGGTGTTGGAGTAGGTAATGAGTTTCATGTGCAAGTAGTGGCTGAAAAATATTGCTATGGGTATCCTGAGCTCTTAGTAGCTCTTTGTGTTTGTGTATGGGAGGAGTAATGTTGATCTTGGGTGAACTATGAACCTTTTACCTGATTTCATGACTTTTGTGTTGATCTTGGTGGAAATTTGAAGCTTTCTAGTTTTTATTTAATTTTGTGTTGATCTTGTTTGAAATTTGAAGCTATCTAGTATTTCATGAATTGTGTGTTGATCTTGGTTGAAATATGAAGATATCTAGAATTTAATGAAATTTTTTTGAAGTGTCATTTGGACTGTTTCAAAAGATGTTGGCATTGTTAGATTCTTGTCCTGGACATTTTGTTGTCCATGTCCTGTAAGCCCAATGATGAAGCAATTTTATAGAATCAATTTGATAAGTATTATCCCAAATATTTGGAAGGTAGGCTTGGTGGTTTATGTATGCCTCTGTTGGGAGTTAATTCCAAAGAAATATATACCCAGATAATGGGGAGAAGCAAGATCATATAAATGCTTTTTGCATTTTATGGCAATTGGCTTGTACAATGAGTTTTGTTGGCCCCTTCAGATCCTTTGTGTCAGCATAACTTGGAATTTATTGGGTCTTGACCAGGCAAATTTTGATGTTTTTTGGCAACATATATTTTTGGAGGCCCCTTCAGAAGTTTATACCCAGTTCCTTTGATGCAAGATCATTTCTAGGTTTTTGGCTTCTTCATCCTTACATCTCCAAAAACCTTCACCTTAATATGTGTTTTATTCCCAAGAGGGGCTTACATTTTTCCACCAGCCAGCAACCAATTTGGGATTGTGAATACTAACATGTTGGAATTTGAGTGCTTTGAGTAAAACAACATATATCCTGAGGGCAATATGAGTCATGAAGGAGATGAGAAATTTTTGGCATGCCATATCATTTTCTTGTCTGCAGTTTTTTCAGTTTGTAGATGCAGTATGAAGTATGAAGATTATTTGTCTTTGAACACATTTTTTGGATGAGACTTATGCAGTTTTTATGGCTACAGTTTTTTCATATCTTGTTAGGCTGATAGTCTGAACTTATGCAGCTTTTTAAGCAGCTTGTTAGGTTGATAAGCTGCAATTTTGTGTATGATGGCATTTTTGTTGTACCCATGTTAGGCTGATATGCTTCAGTACTACTAGTAGCAGGGTTTCTCAGATATGCTTCAGGCTGATATGCAAAACCTACAGCCAAGTGCATTTTTTTGTACCCAAGTTGGGTTGCTACAGATGAGAGCAGGATGCCCGGAAGCCGTTGCCCTCTCCTGCACTATCGCCTACCGATGAGCACGCTACAACTACTACTGCTACGGATGAGAGACTTCCACTCTATTCTGCCGTTGATGTGCTTCCTGCCTCCGAACCGCCATAACAGTTGGACGATATTGGAGAGGAAGGGGTGCCCCCACTCCGACGCTCATCACGAGTCCGAAAGAGCAAATGAAAGAATAGATAATCGTGATATGCTTCAAGCAATTGCATATGATTAAAGTGTTAGGGAGATAAGCTGAAGTATTGTGTTTTCTGGGGTTTGTGAATACTTACATGTGGGAATATGAGTGGTTTGAGTAAAACATCATATATCATTTGGGTGTGTGTTGTCAATTTTGGCATTCCCTATCATTTTGCAGATCTGCAGTTTTTTCAGTGTGTTCCTATATTTGCAGTTTTTTCAGTTTGAACACATTTTTTTGGATGAGACAGATGCAATGTGTTTGGCTTCATTTTTTCCATTTCTTGTTAGGCTGATAGTATGATAAGCTGCAGGTTTTTAAGAGCTTGTTAGGCTGATAAGCTGTAATGTTTTGGATGTTGCAATTTTTTTGTACCCTTGTTTGGCTGATAAGCTGCAGTACTACTAATTCTGGGGTTTCTCACATATGCTTCTCACATATGCCCTTTCTCACATATGCTTCTCACTAATTCTGGGGTTTCTCACATATGCTTCTCACATATGTTTCTCACTAATTCTGGGGTTTCTCACATATGCTTCTCACATATGCTTCTCACATAAGCTGCAGTACTACTAATTTTTTTGTACCCATGTTTCTCACATATGCTTCAGGATGATATGCAAAACCTACAGCTAAGTGCATTTTTTCCTTACCCTTGTTGGGCTGATATGCTTCAGGTAATTGCATATGATTAAAGTGTTAGGGAGATAAGCTGAAGTATTGTGTTTTCTGGGGTTTGTGAATACTAACATGTGGGAATATGAGTGCTTTGAGTAAAACATCATATATCATTTGGGTGTGTGTTGTCAATTTTGGCATTCCCTATCATTTTGCAGATCTGCAGTTTTTTCAGTTTGATCCTATATTTGCAGTTTTTTCAGTTTGAACACATTTTTTGGATGAGACAGATGCAATGTTTTTGGCTACATTTTTTTCATCTCTTGTTAGGCTGATAGTATGATAAGCTGCAGTTTTTTAAGAGCTTGTTAGGCTGAAAAGTCCTTATGTTTTGGATGTTGCAATTTTTTACATGCACTGCTTTCACATGGTATTTTTTTCTACTTCAGTTTTCATGTTTGAGCTTCAACTTGGAGGTTTCTGTGCATGTACTGACATTTGTTGTGGGCTTTTCCTGTCTAATTTATTCAGCATTGTGCAATTGGATTGGCCATGCCTAGTCATTTGGATTGGCCTTGGATTTTTTTGGTTCCTATATTTGCATGGTTTGATCATCAGAGGGGATTTTTTGTATTAAGGCATGATCAGGTTTTTGGGCAACCAGCTTGCACATTCCTTGTCCTGTCAAAATTGTTTCAGCTTCTTTTTGTTCCTTTCAGCTACAGGTTGAAATGTTTTGGGCTTGTCTTGGAATTTTTGGCTTTGATTTGTCATGGGTTAATTCATAATTTCATTCCCATGTGAGTAGCCATGGCATGCATGGTTTCTTTGCCTCACAGCAGTGCACTATAGGTGAACTCTATGAATTTTTATCCCAATAGCCCAATGATGCAAAACATGAAAGAGGTGAAAGAAACTCTTAATTTCCCAATTATATGGATGGTAGGCAGGATGGTTCCTTAAGTAAGGAGCAACCGCCAGCAACCTAGTTGGGCAAATGAGGAATATAACTTCCTGAGGGCTATAAAAGATTCCTAGTTTTCATTCTATTTGCATTGCGTATATGTTGCATGCCTTGGTGCATGTCCATATGGCTGAAGGATTCTGGGATATATTGGCTAAATGTGCTTCTTCATGTCCATGTCCATATTTTGGCTTATTGGGCTTTTTTATGGCTGTTTTGTATATGTTTCATGTCTATAGATAGGAATCTGGGATCATTTCTGAGTTCTATACGTTTTTCTTTTCATTCTAAGTGGAAAATTGAAACATATAAATTCCTGAGGGCTATACGTTTTTCTTTTCATTCTAATTGATACGAACACGAATTTTATTTGCTTATGGGTTTTTACATGTCAAATATACTTTCTTGCTTCTGAAAACTGGCGGATACGTTGACTTCAGTGTTTATTATATTTTCCCAGGTATGCCTTCAACTTGCCCATATCAATTTAATTATAAAATTCTTTTTCTACTAACATTACACACCATTAATGTAGCTTTTGTTTTTGTTTTTCCAGATACAAATGAGTTCAGGCTCCAACACTTCTATTCGCTCCCGCCTTCGAAATGTGAACAGTGTGCCTGAGTTGGATACGGATGATGTAGACTCCAAGAGGTGCCACTGTGGTGAGTGGGGACCGAGGAAGACCTCTTGGACTCTTACAAACCCTGGCAGACGGTTCTGAAGCTGTCTGTCTCGCGTCGGCAAGTGTGATTACTTCGAATGGAAGGACCCACCTCACGGTGAGTGGTCGTCGTTTATTATCCGGCACTTAATGGCATCGAATGAAAGAGGAGGAATACGTGAAATCCCTGCGAGCTTACCTAATGATATGAGGTGGGGTGAGATTGACAGGAGGTTGGCTAGGGTCGAAGGTCAATTGGAGATTAACACCGCTAGGATGGATAGCATACTATCCGAGTTCAACTCGCTGAAGTTAGTTCTGTATTCTATCCTAGGTCTAGGTGTTATTATTTTGCTTATGTTGTATAACAATAACTAATGCTTTGGATTGTATGTTGGTTGTTGGTTGGAACGTCTATTGCTGATGCTCTTTTTGGGTTTATTTCATAATGTACATTTGGCTATGGGAGTACTTGGGATTTATAACTTTTAATACATTCTATGTTTGTATCTTTTGCTTGCCGTGTTGCATGACAATATTTTTGATATCGTGTTATGTTTTGGACATTTCATTTTTTGTATCTGTTGTTGTCGATATTTTCTTGACATGACCTTACGTTGGATCCACTTAAGACGGTACATGCCAATTTACGAATCTGATCCTTGCCTTGTATCTTGTCACTCGATCTGATTGCGTGTATTTTCTTGCTTGTCGTTCTGCCCAATTTTTATTATTGTGTCATTCCAGTTTGCTTGTCTATACTGATGCTTCGTCCAGGCCATTTTTAAGTGTATTGTCATAGCAGGGCAATATTTTGGAATGTACGTGACATTCTCTGTCGCATGCCTGGCCGCATTCCACTAGGGCTTGTTCATTCCGATATTTCATCGGAGTATTGTTGTATTTGGTTTTTGCATTGGACCTGCAAGTGTAAAAAAATAACTCAAAATGATCTCTTTTTATTTAGGAGGTTAACCTTACCTAGGTTCACCCTATCCTACATTCCAACTTTCCAACTCCAACTTTCTTTAACCAAAAGAACACACTACACAAAGTAGGACCCACCTCAACTTTCCATCTCCACAATCCAACACCACTTTCCTACAAAAGAACACACTACACAAGCTTTTCTCTCTCATCAAATTCCTCACTCCCTCAACTTTCCCAATTTCACATTCCTACAAAAGAACAGGCCCTAAGTCACTGCCCATAGAAAGTTCATAGGTGATGAACGTAAAATTTAAATTTAAATTTAAGGAAGCATCATGTTGCTTCCTTGGATTATTTTGATAGGACATTTCGTTTCCCTCTAAAATTTTCAATCAACTGCTCTCTCACATCTCTCCTTTAAAGTCATCACTGCTCCCAACCTCGCCTCAACTTTTTAAACCCAAAAAATTCATCTTCATTTCATCATGCCCTTCCTCATCTTCTTTCTTCTAGGCATCGTCACTAGTGATATCAAGGAATTGTAGATCTCTAACGACTCGCGATCTTTGATCCTTTTCGAGAAGTGTGGCTTCACCTCTGTTGGTTTCACCAATGTTATCATTGATCGCCCGCGAACTAACACCTAGAACTCACCTAGTAATGGCACGAACCCCAAGTGCTAAATGTATCCCAAATGCGAATTCTCGTTACTTTACGCAAGCGTACAATATCAAGTAATAGTATAAAAGATATCGATCCCACAGGGAAGGTAGAGATGTTATTGTCTTGGGCTATTTTTAAATCTCAGAATGTAGGTAGCAGTCAATTTCGAGAAATTGTTTGTTTAGGATTGTAAAAAATTAATAAAGACTAGGGCTTTAGGGCTCACCACTAGGATCGTCGGACGTCGATACTTAGTTAGGACTCTTACATTGCATTGGCATTATAGGGATTATCGCATCCAAGATGTGGAATTCATGGTTCTAAGCACCATGAATCTAACGTATCGCATTAACCTATAGGCACACACGACACGTGCATTAAGAATCGACAATATTCATGCCACTCTCGTAGACGGAATGATCTCTGCTCATGCCACTCTCATGGGTTAGAGCTTCGATGTATTTTGGTGGCTCTCATTGACGCAATGGCGGTAGCCGTCAATTAATAATATAGTTCATCGGTGGATCCCATCAAGACACGAGTCGGGCATGGTCACGAGTTCCAATTGAATCCACTAACTCCCTAATAAAACCTATAGGATACTCCTTAAGAAATCGATTCCACTGACCGTGGGCACCATCTTAGTACGAGTTCTCCTACAAACTTTGCAAGATCAACCAAAATACTTCCCTTTTATACCAACGCAACCTAAAAATCCTAACGTTGCATCTAAATCCTAAAATCCATGGGCTAATCCATTAGCCCTAGATAGAACTACTCACGCATCATAGAAATAACAACAAGAGATTCAATAGATGCAATGGAATTCATCATAGCAATAGAAACCATCAAAATCAATAGAAAGTATGGAGAATTGTTACCAACGCGTTGTAGAGAAATAGCAATCCAAAGAGGGTTAAGAAGACAAGATTCCTTGCACGAAACAATAATAAAAATCCAAGCTTTGCTTCATACAAAATAGCGACGGTGCAAATGATCGCTTCAAAATGCAACCCAAGAGCACAACCTAGTCAAAAACTTGGTCGGGCCCCGGATATACACCCGGAGAATGATTGTAGTTTTACCGCAAGCGCACGGTCAAGTGGCGAGCGGGTATCGAACACGAGGAGGTGGTGTTGGCTCCAATCTATCCTAGGTTGGTTTGACTACGAATGTTTTATTGGTGGAGATGGCTATGGTATGATGTAATGGCTATGGTCACTACTACAAAATGGACCTTTAACAGCGCTTAAATAAGGCCTTTAATAGCGCTTTACAAGCGCTGTCTATCTCCCCGCTGCTATAGGGGGGCTGGTTTTAAGAGCGCTTTAAAAGCGCTGTTAAAGGGGGCCTTTAACAGCGCTTGTTTGTGCAAGCGCTGTTAAAGGGGGGGCCTTTAACAGCGCTTGTGTGTGCAAGCGCTGTTAAAGGCCCCCCTTTAACAGCGCTTGTTTGTGCAAGCGCTGTTAAAGGGGGGGCCTTTAACAGCGCTTGTTTGTGCAAGCGCTGTTAAAGGGGGGCCTTTAACAGCGTTTGTTAGTGCAAGCGCTGTTAAAGGGGGGCCTTTAACAGCGCTTCTTTAGTGCAAGCGCTGTTAAAGGCCCCCCTTTAACAGCGCTTGTTTGGGCAAGCGCTGTTAAAGGCCCCCCTTTAACAGCGCTTGTTTGTGCAAGCGCTGTTAAAGGGGGGGCCTTTAACAGCGCTTGTTTGTGCAAGCACTGTTAAAGGCCCCCCTTTAACAGCGCTTGTTTGTGCAGGTATTTAATGCCTGATGATGAGACTTATGCCTGATGATGAGACCTAACATAACAATCATTGGTGTTTATGTATAGCGGAGACACTTTGAACTGTTAGAAGCTAACTGCGAACCAGATGTAAGTAATCATGTGTATTGATTTCGGAAACTTAATATATTGTATTCATTAATTCAACATACATGCATGACCTTCTCACTGTTGGAGCATTCTTGCCTGTAACAAACCACCCATGCTCCCTTGTAATGTTTAGGAACATGATTAGATAAACATCAATGATGCCTTTATCCATGCTACGGAAAAGTGATTGGTAGCCGTTAGATGCCAGCTCTCCCCCCTCTGTTTCGTTTCTTGTTTGTTTGTCGAATCCTTGCATTTTTCGTACGGCAACCTCACATGCTTGGTCTTCTGCTCTTTCATCGGTTAACGCGATCAATTGCGGACGATGATGTTGTGGTGTACAAGAGTTTTAATGGAACGACTCAGTTCTATCCTCACGTGCGTGATTGGTCTTAGGTAGATTCCTTTTAACCTCACCTACATAAGTGACATAAGTGGTTAGAAGAACGTCATTCAGTACCAAAGAAACAACAAGTGTTAGTACATAATGGTTTTCTTCCAGATACGACCATTTACAGCAGTTCGTTGTTGTTCATATTGTATACCTGGGCAACTGGATGAGGAGGTGACGATTTGATGTCTCTTCGATCCACTTGGCGTCTGGCTTGAATTCTTCACGCACTGCCTTTGGTGCCATGGAAGGCTGACTTCTGTAACCAGGCCTTCTTGCTCTCATTCCGTACATGAGTGCCAGTTATCAAGAAGGGGCAAATGGTTTAGGTTGGGTTTGTGTCATCTCTAATATATTGAAAATCATTGTTTTCAAAGAAGCAATCCATATACCATATTAGCGAGTATTGCTAAAATAGGTAACACCAAATAAAGAAGCAATCCATATACCATAAAGTGATCCATTATTATCAGGTAATATAACAATCAGCAGGTCCAGTTCTTTCCCCAAAGGTTTGAGTATCTTCATTGCATCGGTATAACGTGCTTTTAGAGCTTTATCCACTTGATCAGGTCTTGCGGTTAATACATGAAGCAAAGGAGCTTCAGTAAAGTCCTGCATTGTCAATGACAATATTGAAGCATGGGCGTAACAAACACATAAAGTTGTCAGAAATGGAGTTGGCAGTAAAACAATGTTGGATCACATAGCCTGACAGCGGTAGTGCAAACAGATATGCATAAACTGCCTCATATCCAAATAAATATCAAAACTCCCACAAGAAGTATCATGCATTCTGTTTTCTGGTTATTAATCATTAGTAATATGAGAAGACAAACATATACTCAGTGAAATCCAAACGTAGTAATAGCAAGCAGAACATCGCATTCATAAGATGCTATGACAGATGTACGTGGCAAGCTTGAATGCTCCAAAATCCAAGCAAATATTGATTTAGATGATTGTATATTTAAAACAAGTTAAATTGTTAATTATTTAAATCTGATGCAATCCTTAGTCCACTCCCACAGATGAAAGGAAATTTCAAGTGAGATTACTCAACTAGACAATACTATCTTTTGGGAAAGGTACATACCATTTTTAAGGTATGATTCCTACTATTTCAGAAAAGATAGATTCATGCAGTTTCAACCAAAATAAAAGTACACAACAAATACATATATTAAGCCACAAAACATATAGTGTACATACCAATAAAATGTAATATAATTATTACTATGCTAATAAAAAAGAAAAAAAGAAAAGGGAGAGTTCATTACCTCCTATCCTGAGGACACCATACACGTACAGCTTCCCAAATACAATTTTATGAAGTGGTCTTCTTTTTGCAAGTTGAAAGATGTGAATATCCTGCATCACCAAAAGCAATTTTCCATATACTAATAAGTGAGTATAAAAGTTGGAATGGTTGTATGGATTCCTCTCAGGCTCCATGCCTTGAGCTAAAAAATAGAAGAATGTCCAATTAACAGAATTTGTCCAAATATCTAAACAGATATATGGATTTGTGATTTCTTAGCATAACATAAGTTCAATTCATTGAAGTTCATGAAACAAGATAAAATGAATATAGGCTTTGTCGACCCTTGGTTGTTCAATCTCTGATCCCAATCTTACCCTCAATCAATCACCTTG
This sequence comes from Scilla litardierei, assembly GCA_030789695.1. Classification (NCBI taxonomy): domain Eukaryota; kingdom Viridiplantae; phylum Streptophyta; class Magnoliopsida; order Asparagales; family Asparagaceae; genus Scilla; species Scilla litardierei. The sequence goes on from CM061136.1 coordinate 32,894,905, forward strand.
TGAATTGAACTTCAAGCGATGAAAAAATTAGTTTTTCTACGACAACGGAAAAGTTCTTAGACGACACCTTCGCGTAGCAAAAAAGTGAAGATACTACATCACTCTCCCAGTATATGATTCCTATTATCAAATAGCCAATAAATAACATCCAAATATATATATATATATCAAATTATGAAGAACTAAGAAAATAAAATAGAAACAATTTGCAATGAACATATACCTAAAGGTCGCTAAGATGCAGATCCTCAAATTTATTTGATGTTAACCTTGACTGGATAGAATAGATCCTCAAACCACTTTCCACCACAACCAAAAATACACAAAACGCGGAGATAGAACAATTTATGAGCTTAGCCAGCATAAATGGCCAGAGCTCAACGGTCCAACCAAGCAAAAAGTATCCAACAAAAGAAGAAAATGACATGATACCGCTTCTGTGTTGCTCCGGTACTGACGTATCCTAAATGTTGGCATTGGATTGTTGCCAGCATAGTTTGAAAAATCTGTCAATACCTGAGACATATCACACATATCATATCAGATTTCAAGCATGTTGATATGATCCATCCAAAACAGGAAGATACCACCAATATTAACTCATAACTACTACATAAGGGAATTCGGGGTTTGACGTATCAAAAATAGAAAATCTGACTTGTTCGATATAAGAGGAGATAAATCTCATACACCAATTAAAAGCAAAGTTCGAAAAAGTAATAGTTGATATAGATTCATATCAGCCTATTTAGTTCTTCAACTCGAACCCGATACATAATTATTGAAATGAAATAGACCTCTCTTTATCAGTGCCGTATACAATTCTTCAATCTTCAACAGGACATGATATCGGGCATTTCAGTTATAATATGAAGCTAAGATATCAAATTAAAAGTAGACTAATCTAAGCCGATTGATTTAGATATTAATAGCTGTATTACTATAGAGCTAAGATATCGTGACACCGACAGTAACATGAAGACAGCTAAGTATATCTTAAACTATGCATGTGCATAAGATTTTATATTGCCTAGGTGAAATCAAGACAGCAAAGTATATCTTAATTTAATCACTTTGCCGTAGACTAATTATTATATGCAAATTTTTGATTTGGTTTCTTCTAGTTGTGTAAATCCTCTTGACTCTCTGTCTCAACAACCAAAACCTGCTTATATACTGAACTGATCGAGCCCTTAAGTTAGACATGCAACCAACATAATGGGTCTTACCACAATTAATGTCCAGCTAATGAATACTCATACCATTTTTTAAACTTTCGGTGCATATGCCCAAACCAACATAATGGGTCTTACCACAATTGATCCTGTTATGATATTACTTATAATATGGTGCAATATATGAGATTGTGAGAAACTTTAATGTTAAAAAATTGCAATCACAACTTTATAATGCTACAAAAAGCAAGCATTATTAATGCAAATTGACCAAATATCACAACTTTATCAAAGGGTTAAAAAACAAAGTTTCACTGAATACCGACCTTTAGGGTGCACATCTATACTAAAGTGACATATTTCTGGACCACATAACGACACCAATCTTCCTTGACTTCAGCTAGTTGATCAGGAGAGTAAGTAGCACATTGGTAGTTAGGGAAGTACTACAAAATAGAATATCATAGCAAATAGCAAATATATGTTATAATCAAATATTAGCAAATATAACTAAAAAATGCGAAAAATATAAATTAAAACTAAAACTACATACCGTATCTGGGATGATGTTTTCATTTTGTGAAAGGATTTCTTTCATGAATCGCATAACATAATAACCACAATCAATTGTATTGGTCTGAAGGGGGCACTATACAATTCAAAAAATGAAAAATTATATGAATGGTGAGTTATCCTTGGTTAATCTAGATTTGAGCAACATATGAAATTAGAAGAGACCGTTGTACATACATTTATACGGATCCACGTGGGTTTGTTTGATCTAGATTTCAGGCCCCTGGTTCCCTTAGAAGCACGATAAATGCACAAAGCTCTAACAAAATAAAATAAATTTAGTCAACTCGTTATATTCAACATATATCATATTTACATATTGACATAAAACATAATTAACTTACTTGTCGAATGTATCCTTCATGGTTCGATTATATTTTGGATCATGATGCAAGGAATCCAAATAATATATTGTCTCTGATGTGGCATTGATGACTAACAACACCCAATGACCCCTACAAAAGTAGTTAGCAAATTCTAAGTGACTACATTCTTAGGAATTCATTAAATTAAATAAAAATATATTAAAAAGTTATTTACCCTGTATTATATGGTGCCAAGAATAACTTCCATGTCTCGTTATTTTCAATAAGTGCATCGGCTATATACTTCGTTGGCTCATCAACAAAAGAAGATGTGTTATGTGGGCATAAGAATGAGAATCTCCTTGTGTTTTGTCTGTTGACAACCAACTCATAGTACAAGTACCTTGAATGAAGATTAAAAATAAGTTATCAATAATATCAACGTTTAATTGAAATGAAATTCTAAAAATTGTTTACTTAAAGTACCTGATATATACACAGATTACCGGACAATACAACCACTCGTGTTGAAGAAGTTCATTGACAATTTGATGACTAATTAACTCCATATATGATATACCAAAAATGTCTCTCTCCGTGTCTATTTGTAACAGCGCACCACCTTGAAGCTTTTGTGTAGCATATATCTGAATAAAATTGCAATACATGGAGAGATTATTTGCAGCAACTGCAGGAGAGGACTCCTGATGTTTTGACTCTACTTTTTCGTGTTTCTTTTTACTAGTTGCACGACCAGCATGGGAGGGCTCCTGATGTTTTGCCTTTACTTTTTCTTGTTTCTTTTTAGGAGTACCTGACTCCTTTGTTTTAACCGACTCTTTGACGTTAGATTTTGCAGGCATCTGTATGGGAAATCATTTAAGTGAATCATTTGGTTAGAAAATAATGAAATAACAATATAAGAATCTAATGTATACTATAAGAAGTCTTACCGTAGAGACCAAATCAATAAGGTTGGTTGGCCATGCAACAAAAGTACCAATCACATCACCTACTACCATGACTCCTGCATCCTCTATAGGTATTGGTAGTGGTGCATCTGACTCTATCACATGTTCAACCATAACTTTCATATGAGTCATGGGTAATGATATATTGTGTAGTTTTCTATCATCAGGACGATTGAAAACCTTTCCCTTCCCAACTATGCGATGTGTTGGGGATGATAAATAGAAATTGCATGATGAGATGTCCTAAAACAAAAATTTCATAAAGAAAACATCAATTAATGTTGTTAATCGTACAGGAATGTATTTTGCTAATAATATCTTGAATTAATTATTTGTAAATGCAATAATTTAATAGAAAAACACTTACTTCAGGAATATTACAGGAAAGAAGCGTGCAACTACCACTTTTGCTGATTGTAGCTAATTCTTTGGTGTGACCCATACTCTCAAATACTTTCATCTTCTCTAAGAGCAATGCCACTGTTTCTCTCAAGTCCGCGTTATCATTATTTCTTCCGCGCTTTTCACTTGGGAAACAATCTTTTACTGACGGCCCGAATCCATAACCTCTAACCCGTCCAGGATACTCTGGGACATTTAAGACTCGAGAAAGTATATCCTGCGAGTCCTGTAACTGATCCTGTGATGTAGTTTGTGAAATGGTCTCCTGGCACATAAATTTGAAAGGTAACATGTACATCATTAGTGATAAAATAAGAAAATAAAAAAAACTAGAGTAAAATGATATCATACTTACAATTTTCTCACACACTTGCTGAACATTTTCATTATCAACCACTCCTAACTTATGTACACGAGCACCCTTCCATAAATCATGACGGGCTATGGATGTGTCATTTGATTCTGACTCCTTTAACTGTACATTTAGACAATTAAGATAATTAATAAATTGATTGAAAATCATTTCTAACATCTTGTACGTTATATCTTTTGCATACTTACCATCTTTTGCTCAAGGCGTGCGTAACCCATACGGCCCTTTCTATATGGGTACATATGATTTAATGCTCTTTTTCGATTTTGAGTGCTTCGCATCTATTTAGGCACAAAGCAACTATATTAATACAAAGTAATATGTTTAGTCAGATTCCTCAAAATGAGTAACATTACCTTAAATTCATCGCACTGACGTTTAGCAACAAACGCTCTCCATTGATCTTCAGATATGAAAGGATACTCATGTGGAGGATGCTCAATAACACTACCACTTTCATCATAAACATAATTCTTTGTTAAGTATGTTCTGAAATTTCTACAAAGTTTGCCTGCTTCTTTAAGAATATATCTCCGATGACTATCATCAACAATGAAAGATGTCTACAAAAGTGTGCTCAATTGTGTTAGTATATTTGTATAAGAATAAAAACATATGAGAGTATGTATATTACCTGTATATCCTTCCAGATGTTTTCTTTCACTACTTTTAAAGCCGACGATTTCCAGTTATCACATGTTATTGGCACCATCTGTCGGGTAATCGCCCCAATATAACTCACAAATATAGCACTGTTAGGATCAATTGGTTGACCCCTATCATTCCATCCAACCTAATAACAATGATAGAATAAGAAAATGAATATATGTTGATGAAAATTAATATGATTAAATAATAAAAACTTGTAAGTAGAATACCTTAAATGATATCCCTTTGCTGCGTGCACGAATAACTCCCTCCATAGCGGTCACTCCACGTTTAATAACATTTTCCTCAATATTAGGAGCATCACCATCAAGGGGAACACAGTTTTCATCACTAGAAGACATTTATCTACAACAAAGTAAAACAACATTAAATTGTTAGTTCACAAGAAAAGATGCAAGAAAAATGAATTAAGATCAATATACATCACTCACCAGAAAAAGTCGTATGAACTTAATTAGGTTAATCTTTTCCTTTTCCTTGTTGGATTAATACTTGTTTGTCCCTTCATGACATGAAATGACGGATTGACCCAAATCCCCTCATCATGATCATCTCTCATATAGAAACCATCATCTACAGTAGGATCAATATCAAGTGATTGTGATGTCCCTGAGAAAGGATCATCCTCAGTATTGATATCTTCATGTGCTTGGCTACGACAGTCATTTAATTTGTTATTCAACAACACACAGTGGGATCTGTGACATAGAATACTTGTTGAGCTTGCGAAGCTAAAATAAAAGGCTCGTCCTTATACCCCCTCCCTATTGAGATCCACCCGCATGAACCCTAACTCATCAATTTGAACCCCATTATTGTTGTCTGCCCACTTACAACCAAACACAGCCAATCAAAACATACTATAATCCAACTCCCATATGCGTTCAATAACACCAAAGTATGACATATTTGCATATATGGGATTTCTGTCTTTTGCACTAGAGATGTGCATAGATTCAGCTACAAGAGTCACTCCACTGTTTTGCATTGTACTTTGATCATCATGATCTTTAGTGTAGAATGTGTACCCGTTAATAAGGTAACCATTGTGAGAAAAAACGTGTACACTTGGACCATTTGCTAACCATCTCAATCTATCTGAAACTGAAGCTCTATTTATAGCCAACTCTCCAAAGACTTGTTCTTTCAGCCATGTTATAAAAGACCGATTGTGTTCTCTTGTTACCCAATTCTCATTCCTATTTGGGTTTGAATTTCGAAGTAGTTCCTTGTGTCTTTCAGCATACGGCTCAACTTCAACATCATTGTGCAGAACATATAAATGTGCTTGCTCCCACTCTGTCCTTGATATGAGCACTACATCACCTCCCTTAATCCCTTCCCCTGATATTCTTCCTGTGTAACCAGACCTTGGAAGCCCTATGGAATCAACATTGCTTAGGTACTCTGTACAAAATTCAACAGCTTCTTCAACTATGTAACGCTCAACCATACAACCTTCTGGTCGACTACGGTTTTTCACATACCCTTTTAATATCTTCATATAGCGCTCGATTGGGTACATCCATCTCATATAGGCTGGTCCACACAATTGTGTCTCTCTAACCAGGTGAACAGTCAGATGAACCATTATGTCAAAGAATGATGGTGGTAAATACATCTCAAGCTCACACAATGTGACAACAATTTCTTTTTGCAATGCCGGTAACTTTCCAGGATCAATAACTTTACTGCAAATTGCCCTGAAGAAGAAACATAGTTTTGTGATGGTCACCCTCACCTTTTTTGGCAAAATGGAACGTATACCCACTGGTAGTAAATGCTCCATCAAAACATGACAATCATGAGATTTTAGACCTTTTAACTTGAGATCTTTCATAGATACGAGGCTTCTAATGTTTGACGAGTATGCCTCTGGAACTTTAACTCCATCGAGAAACTTACAAAAAACTTTTTTTTCTTTCCTAGATAGAGTATGAGCTGCAGGAGGTAGATATGTACGCTTTCCCTTCTTTACCGGTCCCAATTCTATCCTCATTCCCATACTTACCATGTCCAACCTCGCATTTATCCCATCTTTACTCTTTCCTGGAACATTAAGCAACGTCCCGATAACACTTTTAAAAACATTCTTTTCAATATGCATCACATCAAGGAAATGTCTTACATACAATGACTTCCAATATGGTAATTCAAAGAAAATAGAGTTTTTCTTCCACCCGCTGGTGACAAGTTCTCCTGCAAATGGCTTACCAAAATTACTACTTAAATTCTTTACCTTTTCAAACAGCTTATCACCGGTCAATGGAACAGGAGCTCTACATTCATCTGTATTCCCATTGAATGCTTTCCTCAACCACCGGTAACGATGCCTCACGGGTAAAAATCTACGATGTCCGAGGAAGACATTCTTCTTACAATGTTCCAACCGCATCCAATACGTACTCTCTTCACATAAAGGGCATGCACACTTTCCTTTGATACTATATCCTGACAGATTACCATATGCTGGAAAATCATTAATTGTGCCAAATAACATAGCCCTCAAGTTGAAATTCTCTTTCTTGTACCCATCGTACACCTCTACACCTGTGTCCCACATTTGTTTCAAATCTTCAATTAACGGAGACAAGTATATGTCTATATCATTTCCTGGTTGTTTAGGCCCAGAAATTAACATAGACAACATCATGTACTTGCGCTTCATGCATAACCATGGAGGTAGATTATAAATCATCAAAATCACTGGCCATGTGCTGTGGGAACTACTTTGAATACCATGTGGGTTCATTCCGTCGGTAGACAATGCAATTCGTAGGTTTCTTGCTTCTTCCCCAAATTCAGGATAATCGTGATCAAATTTTGTCCATTGAGGAGAATCTGCCGGGTGACGGAACATGCCATCTTTAATCCGTTCATTTGAATGCCACGTCAAGTGTTTTGCATCTTCTGGACTGCGATACATGCGCCTAAATCTCGGTATTATGGGGAAATACCATGCCACCTTCACTGGAGTTGATTCTTTTCTTTTATATCGTGAGGCATTACATTTAGGACACATGTTTCACGATGCATATTCATTACGAAATAAGATGCAATCGTTAGGACAAGCATGAATCCTCTCATAGCTCATGCCTATAGAGCATAACATTCTCTTAGCCTCATATGTTCGACTAGGAAGCACATTATCTTCTGGCAACATATCCTTTAGAATTATGAGTAACTCTGTGAAGCTCTTATCAGACCATCCATTGATCTCTTTCAAGTTATACAATTTTAATACCGCCGACAATCGGTTGAACTTAGTACAACCACTGTACAATGGCTTCTCCGCATCACTTACCAACCTCGTAAACATTTCAAGACAATCCCGGAGATCCTCTTCAACCATATTTGCCATCTCTTCTAGGTGATCGTCATCATATGTATTTATGTTTGTATCACTTGTAGCATACCTCTCTGTACTTCTAAATTCACTGCACTCTTCTCTTGTCTCACCATGCCTTGTCCAACATGTATAACTTCGATCAATTCCATTGCACACTAAATGATCTTTCAACTCATCCTCACTAACTCCCCTTGCATAGCAACACTTTAAACAGGGGCATATGATTTTCTGTGGATTTTCTGCATGATCAACTGCAAATCTAATGAACTCTTTCACTCCATCCTCGTATTCTTTCGATAAACGATTTGCAGACATCCATTTTCGATCCATATTTATCAATCTAACAAAAAAATTATTAACATTAGTTATTTTGTTATTTGAGAGGTGAAGGTCTGAATGAAAGTAGAAGGCTAACCTGGAGATAAAACAAGCAGATGGCAATGGCACCGTTATATCAAAGTAGGCCTCAGAGAAGACCAATCACAAAAGTATTTACTCCTGCAAGTAACACGAAGTTGTTTTTAGTTATATATATAATAGCACCTAATAGTAAAATAATCTATAAACCATTTTCTTTTATAAAAAAGAGGCAAAGCGATTTCATATTTACATTATGTTTTACATGAATAAAGATCTTGTGTTTTTAGATATATATATGAGTATGTTAATACATGAATACATGCTAAACATACCAAATCGAAATAGTGTAGACTAGCATGCTTTTAGATATATATATGAGTAAACTACATACCGTTTGAGAAATATTCATGTATATATCCTAGAAGTATCCTAGAATCGAATTTCGGCATAATAATATTCGTTTGTTAAGGAGTTATATAAATGGACTACATGGAATTTCATGCTTGGCACTAAACAGAAGGATCCAAAACTTACATTGCTGATTTGCTGTTTTTGGCAGCAAACGAAAGATTCTATAGCGATGATGCCACATGTGTGGCCTTTCAATAATGAGAACAGCTTGCTTAGCTCTAGTTTTTTTATTTAAAAAATCCTAGAGCCTGCTGAGCAACAGAGGTAATACTTTATTGTGTGTTTGTCCTCCAATCTCCATGTTGACAATCTTAATAAACTGCAACTAACAAACACAAGTGGCCTTAATCATGCTTTCAATTAATTAAACATGATAGCATCTACAGCATCATTATCCTCAAGTTAAATATAACATGGGTTTGGAGCAGATAATAATGGGCCATGGCACAAGGAATATTGGTTGCCAGCTACCCAATTCATTGTCATTCCCACAAAATATCAGCCACTTTTTTTAAAAAAAGATTGACACCACAAGTTGCATCCATGATAATTGATCAACTAGCCAAGACTAGAATCATAATTGAAGAAAATTCACAGGCTCCCAGTCTATAAGCTGCCCTGAAGAGGACGTCTCAAGAAGAAGAGAGGTAGAGGACAAAAAGGATTGTATACGCAAATCACAACCACATGCGAGGTCTGGACACAATCAGGGACCTCAAGAAAATGGCAAACATCCCTCTCACGATGACAATTCAGGATTCTCACAATTTTCACATAGATATTTCTCCGTTCAAATTCCAAGAGCTGACTGGCATGTCCTTGTATAGTTGTATGTCTCACTACAACCTCTCCTGTCGCTGGTCTTTCAACGTAATTCTAGACTTAAATTCGAAGACTTATCTACAACACGTTGCTATTTGTTACTAAACTAAATATTGTGTATATAATACTAAATATTGTGACGTTGCTTATGTTCTTATTGCTGTCGATATTCTATCTAGTTATATACATTTTGGTAGCAACAGCGAGGACTTCATTGTAATGTACCAATCACAGCTGAACCAGAAACATGTGTTAGCTTTGAAAATGAGATAATTGTTGGGGTTCAATTGATTCATTTCCTGGAGGTCTAAATTCATAGAAGATGAAAGGATAACAACCAATCTTATGGTCAAGAAAGATGTCGCAAGTACGCACCTAAACAGATGTTAAACCCTAAACAACAATTCTTATTTGTACGTTACTATCAAGAGGTAAGAATCCACCCACAAAATAAAGGATACTAACTTCTGTGCAGTTCTAATTGTTCCCAGAAAACATGCATTCTTCCATGTCAAAAAGATAGGAATGAACAAGTATAATGTCCGTCCTAAAAATAGAATACAGATAGGCTTCAAGGAAGTCTGGCCATCCACAGATGTGCTTTCGATGAAGCACGACATCCTTGGACTTCATCGAAAGACAATGCTTCTAGGATAAACTAGATTACTATCAACAGGAAATAAACAATTAATGCAATTGAGATGGATATCCTTACTTGCAATAAGATCCCTTGATATATGCCTTCTGTCGCAGGGAATAATTATATAGAATTCGGCCTATGACACCAACAAAATTTCTGCCTCAGAACTCACTTTTCATTGTCATAATCAAAACTATCGCTGTCATAATCTTCGGAGTCAGTAAAGAACTGTTCGTCGTTGTCTTCTTCTTCCGTATCTTCTTCTTCCACCTAAAATGTAATAAGTCAATATTAATGATTGATGGCCTAATAGATCAAACAAACACTCGTTGCTCATAAAAGAATGTATTACTTCACTATAGTCCAAGGTATGGGCAGATCGAACCAAGGTACTGGAATCACATTCCTCAGATTCAGGATAACCCTGTATATAATATTTACAAAAAAGAGTTGAATTGTATCCAATCAGCTCTTACTTCAGGCCGCAATTTACAAAAAAGAAACCAATAAGAAATTACATTAGTATGTAGCTAGAAACACACATCAACATGACGATCCTAAATTTGAATAGTTAGAGCAAACAAGGAATCTTCTTTTACACCATCTTTATGCAACCCTATAGTTGTTAATACTATCCAACAAAGTCCAGCAAAACAAACGGAGAAAAAGAAATCACTGCAAAGTAGGAGGTGAGAGTGTCAAAAAGAAAAGATCATGTGATTACCTGAAGAATTGTCGCAAATATTTTTAAAATTGAGAGACCTTAAAATATAAATTGCTCATCACCATCCAACATCCAAGCTTTTTGTCATCAATATAAATAGGAAAATGATAAAATAAGATGGCGAGCTCACAATGTAATCGTGAGCTAGCCCAATCTGTTATCCAAATCAATAATAGGAACGATTCATCTTGATCAATTCATCAAAAGATCTCTTGATGTACCAACACTTTTACTGATTGGAGCTTTCCATCAACTGATCGATTGTTTGCAATATGGATGACTTTCAAGTTGCCTACAAATGTGCAATATTGAAATGGGTTGATTCATAGGTTTTCGGAACTCAAATAATCTAATTTTTATTATATAAATCTATTGATAGCTTTTTTCAAGTTGAACAGTACATATCATTAATTTGTGTTACCGATTGTGCTAGCTCATAATAAGGATCTTAACTTCACCATATTATTGATCTTTACACACAAGCAAATAGAGGTGAGCATCAACCACCCAAAGAAGAAATTTCCTCATTTGTGGTAAAAACTACTCTTATCTTGATGACTGAAACCATTCATGTTGATATACAAATCCTGCAATTCAAAGACAATGCTTGCAAGTTGCTTGTGATCCAACATGGCAGTGAGGCCCTTTCTTCTTCCTTACTCCATCGAATGATTTTGATGGAAGCCTGTCACTAATTCGGTAAAGAACCAAAATAATCTCGATACCTGAACTAATCGCCAGTCAGCCCTCGACTTCAATATCGCTTCCAGCGGGTTCAGATTTGGAGCCGGATCCGAAGAATGGCGAAGATCAGCCTCGACAATGGTTGGGGTTTGCGTGTGCTTCTGGAATCAGGTTAGGGTTTAGGATCAGCCTCGACGATGGTTAGGATCAGCCTCGACGATGAGAAATTAAGGGTTGGAATCTAAAACGGCAAGCTTCTGGAGCCCTCGATGCCGCAAGGAAGAGGGCGGCGAAGGGGTAGTGAACTGGGCGGGGTTCCTCTGTTTCGAACAGGGGAAGAGGATGCTGGGCAGGGGAGGGGAATCCGAAGCGGCGGCGGGTCTCCGATTGGATTCGGCGACGGATCTGGAATCCTTAGGCAGGATGGGGCGGAGGCGCGAGGAGGAAGCCGAGTTGGGCGAGGGTGAGTAGCGGGGGAAAAGGAGGCTTGAGGCGGGGTGGTCGGGCTACGGTGAGTCGGATGGCTGTCGAGGTCCGAGCGACGGGAAGGAGGGGCGGTGGAGTGTTGCCACGGGGTGGAGATGGGGCTGTGGTGGCGTGGCTCGTCGGAGGACGGGTGGCAGATCGAGGCGATAACAATCGAAACGGAGGAGGGGAAAGAGGCGGTCTGCGGTAAGGGGCTGCGAGGGGGTCGCTGGGCGAGGTTGTGGGCTTGGGAGATGTCGGCGGGCGAGGTGAAGGAGACGGGAGGTGTTGGGTTGCGTTTTAGTAGAAGGGAGGAGGAGCTCGGAGGGACGGCCAGAGCTTGCCGGCGAAGGGGACGGGCTCAGCGGTGTTTTGTTGGTGGAGGAGAAAGTTAAGGGTTGGAATCTAAAACGGGGGTTGGGGTTTGCGCGTGCTTCTGGAATCGGGTTAGGGTTTAGGATCAGCCTCGACGATGGTTAGGATCAGCCTCGACGAGAGGGTTACGCGGGTATCGCGAAATTGCGAACCGCTGAGCGTAAATGTATAATACCTTTCACAGCGCTTGTTTCAAACAAGCGCTGTTAAAGGGAGGACTTTAACAGCGCTTGCAGATACAAGCGCTGTTAAAGGGTGGCCTTTAACAGCGCTTGTTTATGAAAGCACTGTTAAAGGCCCCCTTTAACAGTGCTTGTCTGTGCAAGCACTGTTAAAGGGGGGCCTTTAACAGCGCTTGCACAGACAAGCGCTGTTAAAGGGGGGCCTTTAACAGCGCTTCTTTCTACAAGCGCTGTGTATTATCTGTGCCTCTAATACACAGCGCTTGCAGAAAGAAGCGATGTCTATTATCCGACCTTTAACAGCGCTTGTAGAAAGAAGCGCTGTCTATTCTCCGACCTTTAACAGCGATTGCAAAAAGAAGCGATGTCTATTATATGTGCCTCTAATTAACAGCGCTTATAATTGGCAAGCGCTATTAAAGGTGTGCTATTAAAGGTCCTTTTTGTAGTAGTGGGTGATGGATGTCGGTGTCGGAGATAGAGAAATCGGTCAAATATCAATTCAAATACAATATAATAAAATGTGTCTAGGGCTAGGGAATCCCCACTACGGACCGTCATGCATCATTGTGAATAGTGAATCTCAATATTACTAGACTTGCGTTGAGGTGAACTAGTCGTAACTGAATATAGAACCAAGCTCACGCTCTCGCGCTAGTGCCGGTCTATAGAGAACCTAGGATAGGGCCCAATCTCTTGCAAACCCTAGCCTAAGCCACTAGCAGTAGGATCGACATCATTGTCCAATCGCTTCTCGAGCCCACTCTCGTGCAAACTCGAGTCACGATCTAGGTTGTGATAGTTCGTATTCGTCCAATCTCTTGCAAACGAATATTGGTATAGATTTACAATTAAAAATCCTAACTTTGGTCCAATCTCTTGCAAACCAAATCTAGAGAAATCCAATTGTAAATCTAAATCGAATATCTAGGCCTTCCCATCGATTAGAATCCAATCTCTTGCAAATCCCAAATCGATGGAAATCACTAGCTATCCGTAGTAAATCAATCACAACCTAACCTCCTAGCAATTCTAGCAATTTAGAAATTCATTCATCACAAATCTGAAATTAGATCCATAGGGTTTATCCCCATGCCCTAGAACAACCAATCTACTCAAGCATAGCAATAAGGATATAAGAATCAATAAAAACCATAGCTTGCATACAAAAAGATATCAAATCAAAGATTCAAAGAATAAGAACAAAGATACTTAGCTTTGATGAAGAATTCCAATCTAAATACAAGCTTTTTGATCCAAGAGGGGGCCTAGGGCATGGCCTAACCTCTAAAATCATCAATAAGAAAACATCTTGGAACCTCCCTCAATGACGGCTACAAACCCTCTTAAATAGCCCCCAAAAACCCTAGCAAAACTGCCTTAAAAGCCCCTGAAATTCGGGCCCAAAACTGAATCTGCGCGTGCCCAGAAATCTGCGCCAGTTACGAATCGGTCGAGTGGAAATCTCACTCGGTCGAGTGGAAATCTCACTCGGTCGAGTGGACAGCTCACTCGGTCGAGTGGAAATCTCACTCGGTCGAGTGAGCTTTCCTGCAGAAACTCCAGAAAATAGCACTCTGTCAAAACTGTCAAAAACTGTCAAAAACTGGTCACTCGGCCGAGTGGAAAACTCACCCGGTCGAGTGGAAATGTCACTCGGCCGAGTGACACTGACATGCAAATTCCAGCACTGCAGCATCGACTTGCAGAAATTCCCCAGATTTCATCCGACCTCCCATTGACGCGTTCTTGGCGGCGTTGGAATCATCATGAAGTCTACTATCCATAAAAAATATGAGAAAAATACTTTGATAGCTGGAATGATAGCAGATTTCAAAAGAGTGGGAGGCGATCTGAAAATCTGGGCGCTGCGTGTCCTCGGCATCACTCGGAAGTCACTCGGCCGAGTGACTTTGATCACTCGACCGAGGGGCTTTTGGTACTCAGCCGAGTCGGACCTTGGAGTTTCTCTGACGGATTACAGTAAGTTGCATCTTTTCTCCTGCCGTCGTTCGTGTGCCACTCGGGCGAGTGGTGTCTCCGTGCTCGGCTGAGTGGGATGTCGTCACTCGGTCGAGTGCACGTTGATCTTCAAGCTGTTTGCGTGTCTGGTCTGGCCGGCCGAGCGGGCTTCCTTGCTCGGCCGAGTGAGTCCTTCACTCGGTCGAGTGGCATGCTGAAAATACCCAATCTTCTCCGTTTCTCCTCCTCGTCGCTTCTACAGAGTTTCTTCTTCTTCCACCCGTCTCCCATCGCCGAATAGCCCTCAAAAGAGCCTTGGGTGGCGCTCTGGAGCAGGTGCAAGTCCATTAAGATCATTTTTGCTCCCGATCGCTCCAAATTTCCTGAAATCCGACAAAAACAAGAAATAGTGAAAAGTAACGCAATATCGTCGAATACTCGTGAAAATCACAATATGAGCAATCGAAATGGCGTGAAAACATGCAGAAAAAAGGTGTAAAATATGGACCGATCAAAATCCCCCAAGCTTATCTCTTACTCGTCCTCGAGGAAGATAAGTAGAGAGATGAACTCGGGAGATGAAAATAAAGAAAAATGAAATGAAAAAGAAAGAACACGAGGTGGAATGGGTCGCTAGATTCTTCTCTCAGATCTCAAGCCATAAGCTACACATCACGATAACTTGGAAAATACAAATCACATGCTATAAGGATTTCATATCTTACATAAACATGGTACTTGCAAGCTTTTAAGAACAACAAAAGGGATTCTCTAAATTCATACAATCAATTCATATCCAAGTCACGCATTTCATAGGATTTAATATACAAATGTTGGCAATGCACTTTTCAATCAAGAGTTATAACTGAAGCATATAAGAATCACACCAAGCATGCAATAGAGAATGGAATAAATCATGGCATTCACATATTTATATCGATTCATAAGAAATCTCCATAACTAAGGTATTGTGCTAAGTTTCAGCATTATCAAACTTCCCCATTCGTGCACCTCTCCACTCTAATGTCGCACTCACTCATATGGTCAAATGAGTTCACCCCCCCCCCCCAAGCTTAGCTTGAGGCATCGCATCTAAAGGAATATGATAGTGGAAAATGGGATTTTTGCCTTGGTTTTCCCAAGTATTTTGTGGCTCCAATAATGAGATAGAGAAACATTTTTTTTCTTCTTTTTTTTCTTTTTGAACTTTTTTTGTTTCTCACTTTTCTTTTTGGATTTTTGTAGGAGCTATTTGATTTGTATTTTTGGTTTTTGGCTCCTTTTTGGCTTTTTGGACTTTTTGGAGCAACCTTTTCTTTTGTAGGGATTTTTAGGAAATAGATGCGATATAAGTAGCTTCAGGAGGTGAGCTCAAGTGACATGTAGAGAATAAAAAGATATATGTGGAGAAAGAAATAATGTAACACTCGGTTCACTCTAAGATGTGCACGAACGGTTCAATAAAATAATACTTCAACTAAAACTCATATGTAAGCATGGATATTCTCAATCATCTCAATAAAAAGTGAAGTCAAGCGGTAAAGAGTACTTTCATATCAAGCATGCAACAGAAGGTGAATAAGATGATAAGGCAGAAGCTCCCGTTATACAATTGATGCGTGAATCTTGGTGCACTTCCAACAAAAGCATACTAAACATCAATCCATACATTCAGTTTCAACTAATATCATGCATTCATATAGAGAAATCATCAAAAGAATATATAAGCAAGCACATGGAAAGCATGATACTGAAATACTCTAAGTATCATGGCAAGGAATAATAAGCATCGTGATGGCTGCTAAAGCAATAAGAGATATCATCATAAGGAGCAAATCTAGCAAAAGGAGGAAAAGAAAATAAAGAAATAAAAATTAAAGAGAGGAAAGAAAAGAAAAACAAGGACACACTATGATGCATGAACACACATAAAAGGAAAATAAGATGGAAAAATCAGAAAGATGATGCAAAAATTTTGAAAAATTTAAAAAAAATCCTAAAATAAAGTAAAAATGCAACTAATGTATCTAAATGGCATGAAAATGCACTCCCCCAAGCTTAAACTTCGCATTGTCCTCAATGTGATCATAATGGAAGAATATGAGGAACAACGATAATAATAATGGGGGTGAATGAAAAATGATGAAATGAATGACATGAAATCCTAATGCAACTACATGCAAATACAATGATGCATGAGAGCGCCTTCCCCCAAGCTTATACCAAACAAACCTATTCAAATGACTTGACCAAAAATGTCATGGCTTTGCAAAGCGTGATCAAGTCACACGAATAAGAAAGTAAGGTTTCACTTGAAAGAAATGCTCGATGGTGGTGAGCAAAAGGATGTGACACATAAAAATATGAAGAGGGCAATAAATATATATAATGGGTTTGGGATGTAAATGATTATTGTTGACGTCATATGAGGTGATATTTATTCAAGCAAATCTATACGGTCCTCTCACTATCGAGAGGATTCGTGTTTATTTAAAGCATAAAAATTTCTACACTACTGGATTGATATCACCTATAGCAAAAGGCGGATCCAGTATCTTTGTCGGTGCCGACAACTGCTCCAACTGCTCTTTTCGTGGCTCTGCTAGACGCGTGTGTCCACGAACACTAACGAACTCTAGCAATGCATCCTCCAGCATTCCCACAAGGACCCCACCTGTACCCTGCAGAGAATAGGATGCATCAGTTCGCTGCAAAAAATTCACCCTCGTAATAAAAGTATCCCAAAGAGGGTCGTCAACATAAGTATTTAAAATTAAAAACGGTTGACAACACTTCCCTGGAAATAAATCTCTACTCTCGTGTACCACATCGATCAACTCCACATTGTTCGCCTCAGGTTGTTCAGGTAGCTCGGGCATATAAGCGTAGGTCTCATCAGGCAGCTCCTCATCATCGTCAGACTTATCCCATCACACCTCCTGATCATAATTAATAGCATCCATGGGTGCTAACTCCTCGCTCTCCTCCTCGTATACGTCCCATCGTACCTCTTGATCGTATGTACATGAATCCTACAAAAGGTGCAATGAGTCATCAAAATCTGAATTATAGCAAGCATCATATACGGGAGGGGAATCAAATGTAAAGGGCGAAGGAGTAAAGAGATCCCCCTGAAGGGGAGCCATAAGCTCTGTGGGATTGTCCTCGGCGTCAATGGAAGGGTGGTCCTCTGAGGGATGCTCAGCCTCTGTAGAAAGTAGAGGCGGCTGCGGTAGCTCAAAAGGAGGAGGGTAATGCTCGGGATCCTCATGAATGGATGTGTCCACGTCCCAATGCACGGCCTCCCGGTGACAAGCTCTGGCTCCGCATGTAAGGCCTCCTCAACAGCAAGCTCTGGCTCATGTGGGTGACAAGGGGGAGCGACGATGGCACAAGCTGACTCTCCCCCAAGCTGAACGTGGACATCCTCCTCAGGCTCCTCGGGTATAGAAGGCAATGTAAACGTCATCATCTCCTTTTCATGCCTCCTTCTTTGTTTCTTTCCTGGAGCTCGAGTCACCTGATTGCATGGCTTGGCCTCCTCAATAGTAGGTGCAGGTGGCTCTATGGGCTCATGTATCTTGACCGTGGTATAAAAGTGGGTCTTGTGCCCCTCAATTAGAGCGTAGACTCCATCAACAATTGTGCCTGTGGAAGAGATACAATGAGTAATAAAGTTTTGAAATTCAAGCTCAAAAGGATCACCTGCCGTTATTGTCAATGGACTGGAAATTCGAACTATGTCGACAATGTTTCTCAATAGGTCCGTGTACGTGTCCTCCTTTGGCAACTCAGATGTCTCTATTTGTGGAGTGTTGATGGTATAAAGGTGGATATGATCACCTTCAAGTGAAGCATACACTCCATTTATGATGGTACCTGCACTAGAGACATTAGCCATAACAAAATCGATGAATACTTGGTCGTATGGTTTACTTACCGTAACAGTTAGTGAACCGGTAGATCGAGCATCATCTATCATTTACTCCAAGGCTGCTGCCAACTGTAGATCACTGAACTTCCCCACTTGCATCCTCTTCAAAAACTCACGTGAGGGTCCCTTTAGCCTTCTAGTGAAGATATCAAATAGCGTGGAGTCATTCCACTCATGGTCTGACTCCATCTAGAACATTTCTAACATTCCTTCAAACCTAGACAAGGCTTCCCCGAAGGATTCTCCCTCAGCCTGATAGAATGCAGCGAGATATATGTAGGATTGTATTGAGCCCGCTCGCATTTTCTTTGGAAGCACCCTCGCTGCAACAACTGTACCTGATCAATTAAAGTAAACAACCTGGAAAAGACGTCAGTGGTACAAAGAGAGATAAAGATAATAATAGCAGGTGGTGGGAAAAAATCTCTCTCAATGTTTTTTTTTTTGATTTTTTTTTGATTTTTTTCAATGTAACCTAATCAACCTAATTGTGACAAATTGGCACCCAACGGGAAACACCTCCCCGGCAACGGCGCCAAAAACTTGATCGCTTCAAAATGCAACCCAAGAGCACAACCTAGTCAAAAACTTGGTCGAGCCCCGGATATACACCTGGAGAACGATTGTAGTTTTACTGCAAACGCACGGTCAAGTGGCGAGCGGGTATCGAACACGAGGAGGTGGTGTTGGCTCCAATCTATCCTAGGTTGGTTTGACTACGAATGTTTTATTGGTGGAGATGGCTATGGTATGATGTAATGGCAATGGTGATGGATGTCGGTGTCGGAGATAGAGAAATCGGTCAAATATCAATTCAAATACAATATAATAAAATGTGTCTAGGGCTAGGGAATCCCCAATACGGACCGTCATGCATCATTGTGAATAGTGAATCTCAATATTACTAGACTTGCGTTGAGGTGAACTAGTCGTAACTGAATATAGAACCAAGCTCACGCTCTCGCGCTATTGCTGGTCTATAGCGAACCTAGGATAGGGCCCAATCTCTTGCAAACCCTAGCCTAAGCCACTAGTGTAACGACCTGTATTTTTCGTAAACATTTAAGCTAAATATTTAAAGTAATTTCATTTTAAAAGACATTTTGTAATGGTTGATCAGGAGTTTTAAACGGATTTCAAAAATTCTTAAAAAAATATTTTGAAACACTAGACTTATTATAAATTATTTCAGCAATTGCAGATTTCCTCAAATACCCAAAACATTTCTGTTAAAATTCATCTTCCAAAATTACCGTTTTGATTCGACGAATTTATTTTCTATTCAAACACTTTCAGAACATTTTCAAACTTCTGCAGTAGCATCCTATGATCATTTAAGGCCTCCCACATTAATTTCGTAATTTTCTGAGATCGTTTCAGTAGAGAACCCGCAAACCCGCTTCCTAAACGTTTTGGCCTAAAACTAGTATCCCCGTAGCCCAAACCCTGAAACGAACTTCGTATTCGCCATCCTCGTGACGATACGATCCCGTGGGTATGTTTTCGTAATTTTTCGGACACGTTTACTAGTAGGGGCAAAATCGTAATTTTGTATTTATCTCTTAATTACGTTTTAACTTTTTACTTAATTACTAATTACCATATTAGCTATTAGATTACCCTAACCACTTACCTAACCCCCACCGTAAGCGAACATGAGATTCACACCTCATTTCATTCTACGAGTAGTCAATACCCTATACCTAATCCCTACCTAACTTCATTAAATTTTTGACTTTGTATTTAATTACTATTTAATTTTATATTAATTACGTTTATCTTTATAAACCCTCAGTTCATCCCTCTCCTCTTCACTCACGCACACACATGCTGCTCCCTCTCTTTCCCCCCGATCCACACAACGTCCCTCTCTCCATCTCAACTCTCTCAATCTCTTTCACTCTATCTCTCATGCCCCGAGCGGCGTACCCCCCCCCCCCCCCCCCGCTCTCTCTCCACCTCAGCTGCTCGGAGAGCCTACGACCGCTGAGCCACGTCCACGGCGAGCTCCGCCACCACCAAGCTCCCTCAGAGCTGTTCGTCGTCACCCTCGCTCTGCCCCGAAGCTTCCCGTCGATGCCTCGACGTCGCCCTCCGCTCATCTGCACCCCGCTTCCGCCCTCGCTGTCGCCACCATCGACGGAGCCCGCCACCACGTGGGAGAGCTCCATGCCGACGCCTCCAATGACGGCCCACCGACTGCACCGCTCTCCTCTCGTCGTCCGCCCCCGTAGCCGCTGCAAGCAGCGCCTACCGCCGCAGCAGCACGCCGCTCCCCGCCATCCATCCCCACCGCCGTCTGCCACAGCTCCGCCATGCCCCCGGAGCTCCTTCGCCATCCCCCGCTTCGCCGAGCTCCCCGACGTCCACCGACAGCCCGCTCGCCCTCCTTCGAAGCTCCGCTCGCTGCCGCTTCCTCCGCCCCGACGACGTCGTGCCCGCCTTCGCCACCACCTCCCGTCAACGCCGCTCCACTCTCCGAACACCCCGCCGCTGCTCCGCCTTGCGCTGTCGAGGACCCCCGCTTTCCGCTGTAGCACTGCCCCGAGCTCCGCTTCCCACTTTGCTCGACGACGACGCCCGAAGCCAACACCGCCGCCTCCGTCTCGCGCTCCCCGCCATCGCCCACGCCGCCGTAGCGCCGCCCTCGCCCTTCGACGCCGCCGTCGACGAAGACAGCCCCCCCCCCCACGTCGGCGTTTGAGTAAGAAGCAGCGTAAGTCGCAATGGCAAAATTGTAAATATGGATAACTTTCGTATTTTCGATTGTTTAATTAATTATTAAATAGGGATAAATAGTTTTAAACCCATAACTTGAAATACAGGGCCCAGAAAAATGTGTGGATAGCCCCAGAAAATCAGAAACGATGTTCCGGACCCAATGGCACTAGTTTCATCTCAATCCGAAGCTTAGTTTGTCCAGAATTAATTTTTGAACCCAGAACTTAAATACGTCACTTTTCTTTAAAAATTCAAAACTTCTTATTTTTACGAAAACTTATATATAATAAAAATATAAGTGAAAGTACTCTCCGAGACGGTCATTTTGACAGCTTATTTGCAACTTTCCGATGCAGATTGCATCCGGAATAAATTGTTGAATAATTACGTTACTTAATTAAAAATAGTTTTAAAATTATTTTTGGGCTTTTAAAAATTATAAAAATTACAATAAGCTTCAAAAAATTATTTTCTCCTGTACTAAAATTATTTTCATCATATCTAGGCTATAGAAAAATTTAGAACGTTTTCCAACACCGTTTTAGTCAGTTTTGAAAATCAAAACGATCGGTTAATTAAATAGAAAATGAGAGTATTCATTAACCAAGTATTCTTGTGTTGCAGGTACCAATTCTGGTTCACCAACTTCCGTAGAAGCCCTAGATCCAGTTCTGGCTTGCTACGTCAATCTCGAAATCAGTAAGTCACGACTAATTCTAAAATTAGAAAATTAGATAAGTGCCCCTGTATGACCTTAGGACATCACTATAACCTCAGAACTGCTACTTGACTTGAATCGAACTAGAAACCTAATCTAATAGGAAAGTAATCAACTATAGATTACTTTGCCAACTTTCAACTTTGGTGGTTGTTAAACACAAACATCAACTTGGGTAAATTGTGTGCTAAACAATACTTCTACATGCTAGAAGCATGGAATCGGTATTACTGTTGTTGGACTTGTCTTTATCCTCAGTTCGCTTTGGCACAATCAGCTTTGGAATGAGTTACCACCCTCTGCTTTTCAATGAGAAAGTCAACCAGTGGACTTGGGTTGACTAACATGTGATACACCGTATGGAACATCTTGTGAAACTTGTTGTGGAATATCTTGTGGAATATCTGGTGGAACATCTCATGAAACATCTTGTGGAACATCCCGTATAAACATAAAACACTTGACACTTCACTGGGGTTTTGGGGTAACTCATAGTTTAAGAGAGTATGGGAGTGACTGGAGTTCAATCTTCCTGTCCTGCTGCCTGGGTTTCGGCATTCCGTCCTGCTGCCTGGGTTTTGGCAAAATACATGTCCTGCTGCCTGTGTTTCGGCATTCGTCTTGGTCGCGCCCAGGCAAGAGATGGACTTGATGGTCACATATTGTACTCTCCGACTTAAGTCACGTAGAGTAGTTACTTTTGCACAGTCACTTTTACTTTACGCATTACACCTTTACTTTACGCAGTACATTCACTTTACCTACTACACCTGTACAGTCACCAGTACTTTACTTGTCCTACTTTTAGCTACGGCAGTAGTATGTTTCGCTAGCCTAACCTGCTTTACACCTGCACTACCACAGTATAATGGTTCTCTCCTTTCAGTTCAGTTTGCCTTTACTTTTCAGTTATGCTCAGTACTTTACTTTTCACTCTGATCTGCTTGTACGTAGTTACTTTTGTCATACTTGTGCACTGCTCCTTTTCTATATTTAGAATTGTTGTGACTTACCTACGGTTTCATCTCCGTGGCACCGCAGACGACGTACAGATGAAGATAGATGCTCCTGAGCAAATAGCGCCAGAGTTCGACCGCAGCTTCCAGAGTTATTTTCACTTATGTACTTTTCTCCTTTCATGTATATTTGTTGAGCCATCTTGTACGGTATGGAATGTAATAATTGGACGCTATTTGGGTATTTTTGTACATCTCTGCATCGTGACTAATTTGAATTCACTGGTAACCTGCAGGACCTGAGCAAATATCAAATAAGTAACGGGCCCCCGGAAGCGGGTCGTTACAAGTTTGGTGGCCCATGCAGGTCCGTGCTAACTACCTCGTGAATAATATAGCAAGATCAGGGTGTACATTATAAAATACTCAAGTAGAACTCTCGAGTACTGGATGTCTCGAGTATTCACCAGTATTGGATATACGGGTGAAGTGTCCTTAATACCATCTTCACTAGGTCTTCCTTGATCCTCATCACTTCCTTTGAACTCTTAACCCTTGCTTAGGAACTCGTGTTCTATTCTTGATTATACCCTCCTTAGTAACCACTTTTGCTAACCATTTTAGTTATTGGTTGAACTATCTACCCACTTCATCACATTTCCTTCAGTTGATGATGGCACGCATATAAATGATAATCCTCCTTCAATGGACCATGATACCGGTCAATGTGCTTGGCTAAAGTCTGTTGGATCAACCTAGCTAGACTAGGCATAAGTGATCCTGGCTTAGTCACTTCCCTGGCCGTGTCCACTTGACCGCAAGGACGTGAATCATGATTATGTGACGTCATCGATCTTATTCACTATCAACCTTCCTTTAAGCTTGATGAACTTTCACCTTCTTAGAATCTTTCTAGTTTGCTTGGACCCTAGCTACGTTTATTTTAAGGAGGGTAGCGTTCGAGTTTTCGATCATCAGAAGTTCGGATTCCTCAACTGAAGCAGATCGAAGGACGTTCAGAAGTACTCGAGGATGATGCTGGAGATTTTGGGACGAGCCAAACGTAGCGTGCACGTATAGGCTGTTATGTTTTTTTGAAACTCGTATTTCTTTTCTAACCCTGCTCCCATCTTGTACCCGATTTTTCCACGTGTTGGAATTCCTTCCCGCCTACCACCTCCCCTCATTATTGCCTTGTCCTCATCCTTGCCTCGAGCCCCGTTTCCGCCTACCATACACTATCTAGCCATGACTTTTGGCGCCCCCTATTTATTTCCCTTGTCCGCTTCCCCACCTCGATCCCCGTTCCCGCCTAACACCGACAACTTTCGGTGCCCCCCTTCTCTTTTTAACCCCTCTTCTCCTTCCTTCCCAAGCCACCCCGTGGTTCCCTTTTCGCTCAGACATCACCCCTCCTCCTCCCGGCCTCTTCCCCAAGCGAGCTCGCCATCTCACCCGAAGCCCCGCCAGTTTCCGCTCCACTCCATCGGACGTCCCTGCCATGGATCGTCAACCAGCCGCAGCTCTCATCGCCGAGGACCCGCAACCACCAATGGCCCTTCGATGTTCTGTTTTGGGATTTTTGGCCTTAGCGACAACCCTCATCGCCACCCTCGCTACCGCCGCTTGGCTGAGATCTTGGGAAGCCGTGATCCTTGGGCTTCTATTGAGCTCTCTGCCCTAGGTCTCACTCAGGTTGAGATCCCGTTTAGGCTTCCTCTTGCGTCTACTCCTTGTGGTGTGCGGGAAAGCGTGTTTTTGGTTGTTCATTTATTGGGTAATGTTGGGTGTTGCGAATATCGAGTACTGGTCTACGGAAGGAGTGATGGCGATGCTTACTGGCATGATATTGGCCTTGGGAGTTGAAGTTGGATGTAGGCCTTGTGCTTGGCTCTGGATGAGAGCTTGGATCCTGCCTTATTGTGGGATATTATGGAGATTGACGGAAGGAATGCTAGCAGTGAGTACTGACTTAGGGTGTTGGCCTTGTACTTACCTTTGGGCGTTGATTTGGACGTTAGCATGTGGTTGGGCCTTATGGAAATTGATGTTGTTGGTGGATTAGTCGATACATGCTATATTATGAACAACATCTGTGGCTAGACCCCGTTAGTCACCAGTAGCACGAATAAACTTTATGGTCTTCCGTTTTTATAGCTTGCTACTGGCTTATCACCTCAGGTTCCAAGTTCGAACAGAGGTTGTCATCATAATAGCCCTCATTTTCATGTGATATTATTATCTCATGTTAATCTTGGGCTACTTGAGAAGACAGTGTAACTATTGTAATGATACAGGTCTCAGGAATAGTTACGGAAACTATGATGATGCTAATACTTATTAGAAATATCTCTTGTTTTCTTAATGCCATTATATCACATTATATTTCATGCTATTAACAACTTATTTTCTAAATTGTAATCATTCGACTAGTTTTCTATTTTATCATTTATTTGTTTGAGTTTCTTAATAACAACAATTATTTTATTTTATAAAGTTTTGAGGAGGGTAGAATGTAACGACCTGTATTTTTCGTAAACATTTAAGCTAAATATTTAAAGTAATTTCATTTTAAAAGACATTTTGTAATGGTTGATCAGGAGTTTTAAACGGATTTCAAAAATTCTTATAAAAATATTTTGAAACACTAGACTTATTATAAATTATTTCAGCAATTGCAGATTTCCTCAAATACCCAAAACATTTCTGTTAAAATTCATCTTCCAAAATTACCGTTTTGATTCGACGAATTTATTTTCTATTCAAACACTTTCAGAACATTTTCAAACTTCTGCAGTAGCATCCTATGATCATTTAGGGCCTCCCACATTAATTTCGTAATTTTCTGAAGTCGTTTCAATAGAGAACCCGCAAACCCGCTTCCTAAACATTTTGGCCTAAAACTAGTATCCCCGTAGCCCAAACCCTGAAACGGACTTCGTATTCGCCATCCTCGTGATGATACGATCCCGTGGGTATGTTTTCGTAATTTTTCGAACACGTTTACTAGTAGGGGCAAAATCGTAATTTTGTATTTATCTCTTAATTACGTTTTAACTTTTTACTTAATTACTAATTACCATATTAGCTATTAGATTACCCTAACCACTTACCTAACCCCCACCGTAAGCGAACATGAGATTCACACCTCATTTCATTCTACGAGTAGTCAATACCCTATACCTAATCTCTACCTAACTTCATTAAATTTTTGACTTTGTATTTAATTACTATTTAATTTTATATTAATTACGTTTATCTTTATAAACCCTCGGTTCATCCCTCTCCTCTTCACTCACGCACACACATGCTGCTCCCTCTCTTTCCCCCCGATCCACACAACGTCCCTCTCTCCATCTCAACTCTCTCAATCTCTTTCACTCTATCTCTCATGCCCCGAGCGGCGTACCCCCCCCCCCCCCCCCGCTCTCTCTCCACCTCAGCTGCTCGGAGAGCCTACGACCGCTGAGCCACGTCCACGGCGAGCTCCGCCACCACCAAGCTCCCTCAGAGCTGTTCGTCGTCACCCTCGCTCTGCCTCGAAGCTTCCCGTCGATGCCTCGACGTCGCCCTCCGCTCATCTGCACCCCGCTTCCGTCCTCGCTGTCGCCACCATCGACGGAGCCCGCCGCCACGTGGGAGAGCTCCATGCTGACGCCTCTGACGACGGCCCATCGACTGCACCGCTCTCCTCTCGTCGTCAACCCCCGTAGCCGCTGCAAGCAGCGCCTATCGCCGCAGCAGCACGCCGCTCCCGCCATCCATCCCCACCGCCGTCTGCCACAGCTCCGCCATGCCCCCGGAGCTCCTTCGCCATCCCCCGCTTCGCCGAGCTCCCCGACGTCCACCGACAGCCCGCTCGCCCTCCTTCGAAGCTCTGCTCGCTGCCGCTTCCTCCGCCCCGACGACGCCGTGCCCGCCTTCGCCACCACCTCCCGTCAACGCCGCTCCACTCTCCGAACACCCCGCCGCTGCTCCGCCTTGCGCTGTCGAGGACCCCCGCTTTCCGCTGTAGCACTGCCCCGAGCTCCGCTTCCCGCTTTGCTCGACGACGACGCCCGAAGCCAACACCGCCGCCTCCGTCTCGCGCTCCCCGCCATCGCCCATGCCGCCGTAGCGCCGCCCTCGCCCTTCGACGCCGCCGTCGACGAAGACAGCCCCCCCCCCCCCCACGTCGGCGTTTGAGTAAGAAGCAGCGTAAGTCGCAATGGCAAAATTGTAAATATGGAGAACTTTCGTATTTTCGATTGTTTAATTAATTATTAAATAGGGATAAATAGTTTTAAACCCATAACTTGAAATACAGGGCCCAGAAAAATGTGTGGATAGCCCCAGAAAATCAGAAACGATATTCCGGACCCAATGGCACTAGTTTCATCTCAATCCGACCCTTAGTTTTTCCAGAATTAATTTTTAAGCCTAAATTTTAAATACGTTACTTTCTTTTAAATATCCGTATCTTGATATTTTTGCGTACACTACTAAGTGATAAAAATATATGTTAAAGAACTCTCCGAGACGGCCATTTTGACAGTTCATTTGCAACTTTCCGATACCAATTGCACCCAGAAGAAATGTTTGAATAATTACGTCACAAATTGAAAAATAGTTTTTAAATTATTTTTGAGCTTTTAAAAATTATGAAAAATACCTAGGAGCTTTAGAAAAATATTTTATCTTACTATAAAATGATTGTCCTTATAACTAGGCTATAGAAAAATTTAGAACGCTTTTTGACTACGTTTCAATCCGTTTAAAAATCAAAAACGGTCAAATTATTAAATAGGAAATGAGTGTATTCTTTAACCAAATATTTTTGTGTTGCATGTACAAATTCTTGTGCACCAACGTCCGTAGAAGCCCTAGAACCAGTTCCGGCTTGCTACGTCGATCTTGAAATCTGTAAGTCACGACTAATTCTAATGTTAGAAAATTAGATAAGTGTACCCGTATGAACTTAGGACACCACTATAGCCTCCGAACGGCTACTTGACTTGAACCAAACTAGAAACCTAATCTAATAGGAAAGTAATCAACTATAGATTACTTTGCCAACTTTCAACTTTGGTGGTTGTTAAACACAAACATCAACTTGGGTAAATTGTGTGCTAAACAATATTTCTACGTGCTCGAAGCATGGAATCGGTTTTACTGGTGTTGAACTTGTCTTTATCCTCCGTTTGCTTTGGCACAGTTAGCTTTGGAATGAGTTACCACCCTCTGGTTTTCAATGAGAAAGTCAGCCAGTGGACTTGGGTTGACTAACATGTGATACACCGTATGGAACATCTTATGAAACATCTTGTGTAATATCTTGTGGAATATCTTGTGGAACATCTCGTGGAACATCATGAAAGGAACATGTACATAGAACACTTGACACTGCACTGGGGTTTGGGGTAACTCATAGTTTGAGAGAGTATGGGAGTGACTGGAGTTCAATCTTCCCGTCCTGCTGCCTGTGTTTCCGCATCCCGTCCTCGTGCCTGGGTTTTGGCAAAATACATGTCTTGCTGCCTGTGTTTCGGCATTTGTCTGGGTCGCGCCCAGGCAAGAGATGGACTTGATGGTCACATATTGTACTCTCCGACTTGAGTCACGTAGTGTAGTTACTTTTGCACAGTCACTCTTACTTTACGCACTACAGTCACCTTTACTTTATACGTTCCATGCACGTTACTTGTACAGTCACCAGTACTTTACTTGTCGTACTTTTAGCTACAGCAGTAGTATGTTTCACTTGCCTTATAACCTGCTTTACACCTGCACTACCACAGTATAATGGTTCTCTCCTTCCAGTTCAGTTTTTGCCTTTACTTTTCAGTTGTGCTCAGTACTTTACTTTTCACTCTGATCTGCTTGTACGTAGTTACTTTTGTCATACTTGTGCACTGCTCCTTTTCTATATTTAGAATTGTTGTGACTTACCTACGGTTCCATCTCCATGGCAGCGCAGACGACGTACAGATGAAGATAGATGCTCCTGAGCTAATAGCGCCAAAGTTCAACTGTAGCTTACAGAGTTATTTTCAGTGTTGTGTACTTTATTCTTTCATGTATATTGTTGGGACATCTTGTACGGTATGGAATGTAATAATTGGACACTATTTCGGTATTTTTGTACACCTCTGCATCGTGGCTATTTTGTTTTCACTGGTAACCTGCAGGACCTGCGCAAATATCAAATAAGTAACGGGCCCCCGGGAGCGGGTCGTTACAACTAGCATTAGGATCGACATCATTGTCCAATCGCTTCTCGAGCCCACTCTCGTGCAAACTCGAGTCACGATCTAGGTTGTGATAGTTCGTATTCGTCCAATCTCTTGCAAACGAATATTGGTATAGATTTACAATTAAAAATCCTAGCTTTGGTCCAATCTCTTGCAAACCAAATCTAGAGAAATCCAATTGTAAATCTAAATCGAATATCTAGGCCTTCCCATCGATTAGAATCCAATCTCTTGCAAATCCAAAATCGATGGAAATCACTAGCTATCCGTAGTAAATCAATCACAACCTAACCTCCTAGCAATTCTAGCAATTTAGAAATTCATTCATCACAAATCTGAAATTAGATCCATAGGGTTTATCCCCATGCCCTAGAACATCCAATCTACTCAAGCATAGCAATAAGGATATAAGAATCAATAAAAACCATAGCTTGCATACAAAAAGATATCAAATCAAAGATTCAAAGAATAAGAACAAAGATACTTAGCTTTGATGAAGAATTCCAATCTAAATACAAGCTTTTTGATCCAAGAGGGGGCCTAGGGCATGGCCTAACCTCTAAAATCATCAATAAGAAAACATCTTGGAACCTCCCTCAATGACGGCTACAAACCCTCTTAAATAGCCCCCAAAAACCCTAGCAAAACTGCCTAAAAAGCCCCTGAAATTCGGGCCCAAAACTGAATCTGCGCGTGCCCAGAAATCTGCGCCAGTTACGACTCGGCCGAGTGGAAATCTCACTCGATCGAGTGGAAATCTCTCTCGGTCGAGTGGACAGCTCACTCGGTCGAGTGGAAATCTCACTCGGTCGAGAGACCTTTCCTGCAGAAACTCCAGAAAACAGCACTCTGTCAAAACTGTCAAAAACTGTCAAAACCTGGTCACTCGGCCAAGTGAAAAACTCACCCGGTCGAGTGGAAATGTCACTCGGCCGAGTGACACTGACATGCAAATTCCAGCACTGCAGCATCGACTTGCAGAAATTTCCCAGATTTCATCCGACCTCCGATTGACGCGTTCTTGGCAGCGTTGGAATCGTCATGAAGTCTCCTATCCATAAAAAATATGATAAAAATACTTTGATAGCTGGAATGATAGCAGATTTCAAAAGAGTGAGAGGCGGTCTGAAAATCTGGGCGCTGCGTGTCCTCGGCATCACTCGGAAGTCACTCGGCCGAGTGACTTTGATCACTCGACCGAGGGGCTTTTGGTACTCGGTCGAGTCAGACCTCGGAGTTTCTCTGACGGATTACAGTAAGTTGCATCTTTTCTCCTGCCGTCGTTCGTGTGCCACTCGGGCGAGTGGTGTCTCCGTGCTCGGCCGAGTGGGATGTCGTCACTCGGCCGAGTGCACGTTGATCTTCAAGCTGTTTGCGTGTCTGGTCTGGCCGGCCGAGCGGGCTTCCTTGCTCGGCCGAGTGAGTCCTTCACTCAGCCGAGTGGCATGCTGAAAATACCCAATCTTCTCTGTTTCTCCTCCTCGTCGCTTCTACGGAGTTTCTTCTTCTTCCACCCGTCTCCCATCGCCGAATAGCCCTCAAAAGAGCCTTGGGTGGCGCTCTGGAGCGGGTGCAAGTCCCTTAAGCTCATTTTTGCTCCCGATCGCTCCATATTTCCTGAAATCCGACAAAAACAAGAAATAGTGAAAAGTAACGCAATATCGTCGAATACTCGTGAAAATCACAATATGAGCAATCGAAATGGCGTGAAAACATGCAGAAAAAAGGTGTAAAATATGGACCGATCAGCAAACTCTCAAAAACCTAATTAAAACTAAACTAAAAGTTTCTCTAAAGTTCCTTTCTTGAAAATAAAGCTAAAACGTCCTTAAATACATAGGGCAGAAGTCCCTGAAAATCTCAGAAATTTGGGCCCACAAACTAGGTTTGTCGCGTCGTGCGACTCGGTCGAGTAGCGGAGCGTGCTCGGTCGAGTCAGCTACAGGCTCTGCTTGCTTCTGATTCTGCGTCTGGCTGATACGGGTTAATCGGTCGATTAACCCCCTATTCGGTCGAGCTAAGTAGATCAAAACTTCCTCCAAAACGCTGCCCTGTTTCTTTACGACTCGGGTCGAGTAAGTGAGCTGCTCGGTCGAGTTGCTTTGCTGCTCGGTCGAGCTGTGATGCCTTGGAGAGAAGCTCAAAATCTTCATCTGTTTGATGCGACTCGGATCGAGTCGGATGTCTGCTCGGTCGAGTAGGTCTGAGCCATTTCCTGTGTGATTTCAGCGTGTCAGCTCGGCCGAGTAGCTGATGCTACTCGGTCGAGTCACCTGGGAAACTGAGCTGAATCTTCGCCATCTCTCGTTCTCTTCTCCTCTTCTCCTCCGATCTTCTTCCATTCCTCGGCGAACTCTCATGTAGCCTTGCCAATGACGTATCGGACGTGCCGGATGTGTCCATGTCCCAAAATAGCCCCAATTCGCTCTAAAACTCCTGAAAATCCAAAAAGCTATACAAAACTCGAATATGGCATTAGAAGCGCAATAATATATGGAAATATAGAGTTTGGAGGTGGAAATGACAGGAAATGATGCAGTAAAAACATGTAAAATATGGGCACATCAATCATCATCATGGCAACCTTCTGCCCTCCCTCCATCTTTTGATCCCTCCCATTTTGGCTTCTTCTCCTTTCCTCCTCCCGCCTCCCTAAAACCCTTTTCTTCGACTACCTACAAACACATAACCATAACCAGATTAAACTCCTACAACAACTTGTTCCATGTCATTCTCCTGATGGCTACAATATATTCTTTGCAAACTGTGTATTACAGGCCGAGGTCTCGATTAATGTATGTCATCGGTGTCCTATAGCATGCTTGTCATAACTCTAGAGTTCATCGTTATCATCAACTAGCGTTTAATTTTTCTGAGAACTGGTGAATGAACAATAAAACTTGGTTTTACTGTTCACCTAATATAGATTAATTAAAATTTGACCTAAAACTCATTTTTAAAATTTTCGATTAATTAAAATTAGAAACGAATATTTTTAAAATTTCAATTAATTAAAATAACTAAAACACACGTTTTTAAATTAAAGTTTTAATTAATTAAATTTTCAACTAAAAGAACAAAAACATACTTTTAAAAAATTAAAAAATAACCGCCCACGGATTTTCTGTGACTGATCAAAATCCCCACAAAAGTTTTATGGGTGTTTGTTTACGAGTGTTTTCTCACAACGAATTTTATTACAAGAGAATACAGTTGCAGTAGACATCTTTGGACGACGTAGGCAGTTGACTGGATACCGGACGAGATAGCCTTGGACTGAGTTGGCTTCAATCTGGGCTACTAGTAGCTGATTGGGCTCTGGGTGAGCTAACCACAGGCCAAAATGGTCTCGATCTGCCAACAGATGGTGGTTGCCACTAGCGGGGCTAATGTTGCAATGGCTTGGCGGGGGATTGTGTAGACTTCAGACTAAGTGCTAGGCGAGCTAGCCCCGAGCTGAATAAGCCTTGATCTTGGTTGATGGAGCCACATCTGAGCTATGTTTGCTAAGTCCAAGCTATTCTGGATCACCTTCAACCTCCTAGGTACTGGAGGATTTGGTCTCTGACTAAGTGTGTTGGGATATTGGGATGGCAAACAAAACATTAGAGAGGGAGTGATTAGTGTTTCTTAGAACATAATGCACAAATGAAAATTATACCCTCTAAATTGCTTAAGTCTCTTAGAAGAGTTACTTTCTAAGTACTTAATCAACACAAACACAAACTTGCAAGAGATAATTAGCGTTATGCAACGAAAGCTAATACACACAAATATTGCAAGTAAGAAATAGAGAAAGACTAAATCAACAATCGAAAATACAAAGAATTTTTATCCCGATTCACCCACCCGTGAGCTACACCTAGTCTCCAAGCACTATAGGAATTTCCACTAACAAGCTCTTACCCAAGAGAGTAACTTGCCGCAAATTAGAGGGCTTCTACAGCACCTAGCTCCTCTTGCTAGGAATTTCTACAACAATTCAACATCACCAAGTGAGGACCTCCCTTGAGGCTTTTTACAACAATTGAAATGCAAATAATTGAACACTTACCACCACTCCTTGAGTGGGTTTACATGTAGTGCCACGGTTGTCGCTCGCAGCACAGCATAACGAAAGACACGGATCGTCGGAGAACTCTGGAGCAAAGATGAGCAAACAAACAACCAATGGAGCACAAAGAGAATTGCTTTTAGGCCGTGGACCGGCCAAGTGGAGAACACCGATGAGCTTTATTACAAAAGGAAAGAACAAACCAAATATTCTTCTTCACAAGCGAAGAAGAAGCACACAAGCTCTCTCCAAAAGCTCACAATACAATATCTCAAAGTTGGCTCTTCACAAATGGAGGCTCTCTCAATGGTTCCTCCATGTTCCACAGATGTCCCCCACAAAACTCTAACCTAAAACCCCATATTTATAACCCTAGGTTACAATACATGTCATCATTGGCTAGGAATTCCTAAAAATACGAATCCCGCTTTCGACGGCATCCTATCCAATCACAGCTCTATGGAATTAATCTACCGCATCATAGTGGGACTCCGTCGCATCCTAGTGGGCCGCTTCTCAATGGGATCCCTTTGATCGACCGATCTTCTTCTATACCGAACGACTGAAGTACCGAGCCACACGTACGAGCCATCGACCATCGAGCCACCATACAACCATTCGATCGAACACAAACTTCAACCGAATTACGACTGGACGACCCAATGCCGAATGATTGACCATCAGACTCAAACAGACGATCGATCGACTAACTGTGTTGTAATAGACCAAATGCTCTACATCCTTGTTTCTTAGACCAAATGCTTAGCATCCATGTTTCTGACTTATGTAAAGTCAGATAGGTCGAACCCAAGTACAGTCGAGTTATCTCTGCACAAGATAATTCGTCTTACAACCAATGCTTCTTCTATGCCAAATCGAGCCAACTTCCATAAATCTCCACCTTGGCAAGATTAGAGCCTTCGACCATCGAACGACCCTCACTGCTTCACCTTGGTAAAAGCATCGTTCGGTGTTCCCCCCACCGTTTTGCTTCGAAGAGCCAAATGTCCCGAAGGACCAACTACTCCACTGAGCTATGAATGTCCCCTCCTGGGACTGACTGACTCTTCCGAGTCACGATGCCCCCTACTGGAGCTGACGTCAACTTCATCGAGGAACCACATTGAGCAAGTCCAAACAATGCTTGAACTTGACTCCTGATACAACCTTCGCCAGCATGTCTGCCGGGTTGTCCTCTGTTCCAATCTTTAGCAAGTTGATGTCGTCTTCTTCTTCTCCCACATAGTCCCTGACAAAGTGGAACCTCACATCGATATGCTTTATGCGAGCATGGAAGACATTATTCTTAGCCAAGTGCACAACACTCTGGCTATCACAATGGACATCATACCACTCTTAATAGACTTCCAGATCATCCATCAAGCCCATCAGCCATATCGTCTCTTTCACCACTTCAGTTAAAGCCATATACTCTGCCTCCTTAGTAGACAATGCAACCATAGACTGAATGATACTTTGTCAACATATGAAGCACCAGACAGGGTGACGTAGCCTGTCATCGATCGTCTCACATCCAAGTCGCATGCATAGTCAGAGTCGACATAACCAACAGTGTGCAGACTATGAACACTTCGGTAATAAGTCAGTTTGACATCGATTATGACATTGATGTATCACAAGATCCACTGCACTGTTTGTCAGTGCCCCTTCCCTGGATTGTGCATGTATCTACTCACCATGCTGACCGCACGTGATAGATCCAATCGAGTACATACCATTGCATACATCAAGGCACCTACTGCATTGGCATACGGTACGCTCGTCATAAGCTTCTTCTCCTCTTTGTTCTTCGGACAATGCTTGGCACAGAGCTTGAAGTGATGTGCAAGTAGAGTAGCTACAGACTTCATCTTCTCACAGCCAAATTTTTGTTTAACAGACTTCAAATAGCGACTCTGTGAAAGATGAAGTATACCTCTACTTCGATCTCTTGTGATTTCTATCCCAAGAATCCTCTGTTCCTCACCCAGATCCTTCATCTCAAATGCACAACTCAATTGAGAATTCAATCTCCAAATCATCTCTTTATTCGATGAAGCTATGAGCATGTCATCGATATAAAGCAGAAGATAGATGAAGGACCCATCAATCAACTTCCGATAGAACATGCAATAATCATATGGCAGTGAACATACCCTTGATCATCTGTCACAAAGCGTTCGAAACGCTTATACCATTGTCGGGGTGATTGCTTCAACCCATAGAGTGACTTCTTCAACCTACATGAAAGACCGTCACAACTCACATAGTCTGAGCTGAGTCATATAGATGTCCTCTTTTAGCTCTCGTGCAAGAACGTCGCCTTGACATCTAGCTGCACCAGTTCAAGGTCGAACTGAGCAACCAATACCAACATGATCTGATTCGAGCAATGCTTCACCACAGGAGAGAAGACCTGGTTGTAGTCAATGCCTTATCTCTGTGTGAATCCCTTCACTACCAGGCGAGCTTTGTAGCGAACATCTCCTGATTCGACCCCTTCCTTCTTGGTGTAGACCCACTTACACCCAATTGCTTTCTTGCACTTCGGAAGCTCCACGAGATCCCATGTGTCGCTCTTTGCCAGTGATTCCATCTCTTTGTCCATTGTACTTCTCTACCGCTTCGGGTCTTCGGATTGCTCCACCTCACTAAAAGAAGTGGGAACATCGATACATACTGCAGGAAAGGCGAATGAGACCATCTCTGAGTATCTTGCAGTTCTTCTTATCTCACGCTTCGACCTCGACACTGCTATGGAATCCTTCGACTGAACGACCCTTAGAGACGAGCTATCACCAACTGAGCTTGAACCAAGAACTTCACCAGCATCTGTCTGGAGTCCGTCTTCTGCAGCATCTGGTGTGGGTCAATCTGAGTCGTCGATCGATCGATGTGGAATCTCAGACACGTTGTCTTAGACCTGCTTCAATTATGTCTGTTCAATCTCCAGCACTGGTTCATGCTCCTTCTTTAGTAACATCGACTCATTAAACATTACAGCTCTGCTCAGGACCACCCTCCTCTATGTAGGACACCACAGTCGATATCCCTTGACACCATTGCTGAAACCCAAGAGGATGGCTTTCTTGACTCGAGCATCAAGTTTGTCTTCCTTCACAGCATAGTAGCTTGGATAGCCACAAACTCGAAGTGATCCATAGTCAGAAACTGGCTTTCCTGACCAGACCTCCAATGGAGATCGACCCTCCAATTCAGTAGATGGTAGCTGATTGACGAAGTAGGTCTCGTACGCCAGGGCCTCTGCCCAAAACTCCTTCGATAGGTTAGCTGTTGACATGCATCGAACTTTCTCCAGCAAAGTTCGATTCATCCTCTTAGCTACCACATTCTGTTGCAGCGTACCACTAACAGTGTAGTGTCGCTGAATCCCTTCCGATCTGTAGAAATTCTCAAAGAAATCTGACATATACTCACCACCATTGTTACTTCGGAGGCACCTGACTCGCCGACCATTCTGAGTCTCGACCAGCTTCTTCCATCCGATGAAATTGCTAAGAACTTGGTTCTTTAACTTTAGCAGAAACACCCACACCATTCATGAGTAATTGTCGATGAACGATACAAAGTAGTGTTTTCCTCCTAATGAGGACGTTCTACTCGACCCCTATACGTCGGTGTGTACATAGTCAAGTGCTCCCTTCGTACATTGGATGGCCGTCCCAAATGAAGCACAGGTTTGCTTCCCAAACACACAGTGCTCGTAGAACTTGATATTTTCTATCTTGGCTCCCTTCAGACAATCTCCAATAATAAGCTTCTGTAAAGCTTTTTTTCCCACATGCCCTAAGCTCATGTGCCACAACAATAAGTCATCCTTCTCTGCCTTATGAGTCAGAGCTGTTGTGCCAGCTACAACCAAACCATCTAAGTAATAGAGGTTTCCTTTCCGCTTCCCCTTCATCACGATTATTTCTCCTCTGGTCACCCTAAAAGCACCATACTCCATAGTTACTCGACAACCCTTGGCTTCGAGTGAGCCAAGCGATATGAGATTACGTCTTAGGTCAGGAACAAAGCATACCTCATAGATGTCTTGTGTAACACCGTCGCTCATCTTCATCTGCACTGTCCTGATGTTTGCCATGCTACAAGCTCGATCATCACCCAGCAAGACTGTACTCTTACCTTATTTCCTGAAGGTCGTAAAATACTCTCGATATGGCATCATATGGAACAAGAACCCTGAGTCGAGCACGCAACCATCTGACGCCCCGACCAATACATAATCCTCGACCTCATCGCCCTTAACGATATTAGCAGTTACGTCATGCTTCTTCTTCACCTTTGGCAGGTGTCATCATTGGCTAGGAATTCCTAAGTATACAAATCCCACCTTCGGCGGCATCCTATCCAATCACATCTCTACGCAATTAATGTTCCGCACCCTAGGGGTCTCCGCCACATCCTAGTGGGCCACATCCCAATGGGCTTCCTTCGACCGAGCGGTCTTCTTCTGTACCAAACGACTGAAGTGACGAGCCATATGTACGAGCCATCGACCATCGAGCCAACCATACGACCGTTCAACCGAACACGGACTTCAACCGAGTTACGACCGAATGACCCAATGTCGAACGACCGACCATCAGACTCAAACTGACGATTGATCGACCAACTGCGTTGTAGAAAACCAAATGCTTAGCATTCTCGTATCTTAGTTGTGCTACAGAGTCAGATAGGTCAAACACAAGCACTGTCGAGTTATCTCTGCACAAGATAACTCATTTGTATGCCCAATGCTTCTTCTGCGCCGAATCGAGCCAACTTGCACATTACAAACCAATTTTGATGGTGGTAATACTTTAAAACTCCTATAGACAATAGAGTTGGAGCATAGAATATGAGGTGTGGCTATAAGAAAACTTCTCTTTGATCTTTAAAAGAATGAAATTAAACTACAAAAAGATCAAAAAGAAACCCTTGATTTACTCTCTGAAATAATCAAGTTGAAATCTTGAGAGAGATGAAATCAACTAGTGGGCAAGAAATTGCTTAAAAGCTTTGAATGAGAGAGAACAATTTTGGCCAAGAGAGTTGGAGAAAATGACTTAAAAGTGTATAAATCATAAGAAAAATTTGAGCATTAATTTTAATAGTAACTCCAGTCATCTTCAACTATTTATAACCCATCAGATGGTTCAAAACAATTCACAAAATTGCCCTTACAACGGCTAGAAAAACAAAATTGCGAGAAATCCGGAACTGTGTTTTCTTTTGTCGTCAAGCCAAAATAGTCGACTACAGTTCATTTGGTAGTAGTCGCCTCGCAGAGCAACTGTAGTCGGCTATTTTGAGCAACAGGGAGGATGCCCCTTTCCCATCCAAAGTAGTCTGCTACTATAGCAAAAGTAGTCAGCTACATATCTTATACATGGGATTTTTGCTCAAAAATGTTCATGAATTCATGTCAAAAATATTCAATCTTTTTCAAAATCATTTTGTGGGTTTAAACAATCTTTTAAAATATTTCTTTATGTGTGAGACTCCAATTCTTAGGCCTACACAAATTTTAAGGACATGAATATAAATTACATCAAACTATGCCCACTTTGGCTTCTTTGATGCATTTCATTTCTTCATCTTCTTGTCTTAGCCTCTTTTTGATTCTGTGTCCTTTTGTTGAGCTCCCACACATCTCTTGATTATCCTTAAATGCTTTTGACTTGGAATTTCCTTTGATCAAGCTTTTGAGTCTTCATTTGAGTCATTTCATAGGATGTTGACTTTTATTCTTCATTTGAGTCATTTCATGGGATGTTGACTTTTATTGACTTCTTTGACTTTTGTTGACTTCATTTTCTTGGATTTTTAAATCCTACACATTTGGTGAATGAGATTAATAATAATCATTTGTTTAATCATCATCAAAACACACTAGGGGTTCTCCATATCCAACAAAGTGGTCCTCGGTCTGAGCTGTTGGAGCCGTGACCGAGCTATCTTTGTCACGTCCAAAGTGTTTGTGCTCTGATACGAGCTCTAACGGCCGACTTCGATCTACTTATGCCCTAGATCGAGCTGTTCTTGGGCTTCCTTTGTCTTCTTGCACCACAGAGCTTGTTAGGGATGGTCAAATCTTAGTTCTGACCTAATCTCGTCCGATGCTTAAGTCAGTAGATGACCAAAGGAGGCTCGATGTAACTATGCCCAACCTGTTGAGGGGTCATCCGCTAGTTATCGCATCGACTTATGTAGCAAATGTGGGAAGCTAGGTTGAAGCAGATCCTCCGTTTAGGGGTACCTAACCGGAGATTGTCTGAGAGATTGTGCTGGAGAAAGTTGTCTCTATTTGAGTTGTCTGAGAAGGAGCGAAGTCCAGAGAAGTCCAGCCCACAAAAAGTCCCTCTCTCATTGTCTCAGACACTACTTATTTGCATCGGAAGTTAGAGGGTAATGTCTGAGCCTTTAATATTGTCGTTAACTGTCGCCATTGGTGATCTGTCATTGCATACTCATACTGATGACGAGCTTAACAGTCAACCTTGACCTTTGATGAGAGAGCCCAATAGTCAGATCGGCTGTCGTCTTAAATAGAGAGACGATTGACCTCACGCGAGGGTTTTTAGGCTGTTGGGCCGAAGTCGTGGGCTTTACTAGGCTTGTTAGCTCAAACAATCAGCTAAGTGATCATTGAAGGTCGGCCACGCGCTGTATTAGAGTTAGTTTTTAAAAAAATTTAAAATTACGCCCATGTAATTTTTGTGGGTAGTATTCCGTAGGCAATACTGCCCAAGGAATATCCATGTGTGTAATATTTCAAAGGAGAACATCATATAGCTAGAAAAGAAATATGATTGACAATAATATATCGAGAAACTTGTGGGTGGCACAATCATGCGCTAAGAGCATGTACTGTTTCCTTATGATCGAGAACCCATGAACACGTATCAAAGGAGAATACATGCGATGGCATAAGCTTGTTCAGTTACTCTTTTGATAAACAAAAATCGCCATAAGAGCTTCTTTTACTGTGAAAGGACATAACATTTACTATTGGGTTACAAAAGATTTTACAAAGAAGCCCAAGAATGATCCCACGAGGGGAGTATGCCGACTGCTAAGGCATTTTAAGACCTCAGAAAAGCTTTCAAAAATGAATATCCAAGAATATACACTGCCCTTCATATGTTGCTGGCTGGGAGCTCCGATACCAAATTCAGACGCGTCTTAAGTCCTATATACAACAACACACACAAAATGTTAAAAACATGAAAATCGAAACCCAATAAATATTAACAAGTGGGTCTTTAAAAGCATCAACTGAGATAGGATCAACACTTTGTGACAAAGGAAGTCCTCTATATAAAAAAAATCATAACAAGCCATTGCATATACATCCAATATGCAATGCCAAAACCAACGTCGTAGGAGAAACGTCTCATCCTATCACTCCACAGAGCAATTAGCACAAATGATGGCAATATTTCAAGAGAAGACTCGCTACAACAATGACTGGAAAAGTTATGCAACCATGTGCTACGAGAACGCGTTCAAGCTGGAAGTCTTAACATGAACAAATGAAATTCAGAACCATAAGAAAAAAGAACGATGGGAAAAAGATCACCTTATTTTCTCACTGGAAGATGCTACTCACAGAGCCATCACCATGTATACGCCATATTGTCTCAGCAAGAAGGTTCCCCACAGAAAGCACCGTTAATTGAGGGAAGTGGTTGTGTTCTGGTACCGGAATCGTGTTTGTGATTATCACTTCTTGAAAATGGCCTCCAGACAGTCTCTCGATAGCGGGAGGGCTACAGAAAACAAGAAATGCTCGTAAGCCGTGAGAGGCAATTATTTCTTTCATACTCAACATGATATTACATCATTATCAACACATGACATTTTGCATTCTCTGTGTTCGATTTCCTGTACATATCTATCAAAGAAATTTACTTCACATGCGCATGCTAGATTTTAGATGTAGCATCAAGCTTATTATCATCTTCTAGTTGTAGAGACGCATGGAATATGGAAGGGTACAGAAATGTTTGCCAAGTTAGCAATGGATATGCTTAACTATATGCCAGAGATGTTGGACAAAAAAGACTACATAGAAATATTCAGGAAATTGTGCAGAAGACAAGCAACCATTTGAGACAATTCACTCATTACCCCATCAAAAGTGGTAATTAAAAAGGGTAGAACCTTCTTTCAGACATTCCCCATTGTATTATGGAACGTAAGATGAGCAGATTTCAAATGCCATCTTGACATGCAATGGACAAGGATTAATCCAATGTAACCAAAATATATAAACAACATACATCCAAATGTAGTGGAAACAAAATAGACCTTCTCGGATAATTAACAGGGAACAAGACTATACCCATTTGATAATACATATACCCTAACAGATTTATGTTATTGGTGAGATGAATGTGCACATTAAGCATAAATGGTTACCTTAGAAAAAGAACAGGCGATTACCTGAAGACAGCATGAGTACAACATGCAAACACTGCATTAGCTCCCTCCTGCTGAAGCAAAGCGGCTGCGTTAGTGATGGTACCTGAATTTGTGAAAATTTAATTAGAAACGTTGATGAGTTCGTATAGATAAAATTGCACCAAATAAGATTCAGATCACTGTCTGTCTATGACAGCCTACCAGCCGTGTCAATCATGTCATCCACCAAAACAGCAACCTTTCCTTTCACATCGCCGATCAGGTTCATCACCTGTACATTTCAGACCAGCATTAAAAAATCAAGGCTATTCATCCGTTTAGGAAAGCCTATAGTCATATTTCAAGAATCAGCACAGTTTAGTGGTGAACAAATTACAAGCATTGCATACATCATTAGAAGACATATTTTCACCATATAAATGTAACATAAATGCCAAGCGAATAACGAACTATTTATGTCCCATACGAAAAAGGAAAACCAAACATGTCTGATGTTTTTGATTCGGATGTCATAACATCCGTATTCCTTGCAAAACATCTGTTTTATTCCTGATCTGAAAATGGTGATGTGCATTCTGCTACCTTTATTAGTAATGGGATTTGCAATCAACCTGATCTATTTTCCCCAAGTTGAAAAATTGTTAGGATCAAACAAACTCATACAAAATATAATTTCCATACTGGCACCGGTGATTACGGTGCAGAAGAACCTCTTTCCGGCAACTCTTCCTTCAGGGTGATCGGGGCCGGATGCTAGAACAGGACGATCAGGTTGACGACGAATAGGGCACCGGTGATCAGGTCGATTAGGTCGACGACGACTAGGGCACCGGTGATCAGGTCGATCAGGTCGATCGGAGATTCCTCCGTGAACCTCTTTCTGGCGACTCTTCCTCCAGGGCGATCAGCAACGGAGGCTAGAACGAATCGGGCGGAGGCTAGAACGAATCGGGCATCGGTGATTCATAAAACTGTCTGGCAATCAGGACAAACATGATGATCAGGGCGATCAGGTCGCCGGTGACTTAGGCGCCAGTGATTAGGGCGTAGGTGATTCCTCGTAACTCAGATTTGATGTATTATCCTTCAGGGCGATCAGCGCCTGAGGCTAGAACGAGTCGAGTGCCAACTGAGACTCGCCTCGCCATCCATCATCACCTTCCATGTGTCCGCATCTAGCATCGTTGTTGTCCGTGACTTCGGTGACGGCTGCTAGGCTTGGCGTTCATCCCACGTGTAGATCATGGGCAACAGATCCAATCCCGCTTGCATCAACACAGGAAACCCTTATCATCGTGGTTCTCCATACTGTTTTCAAAGGATGCCAACGTCTACTGTAGCAAAGTCAGCACCCAATTACGTTGAAGATTTTCCTCCACTACACGGAATCCTACTAACATTTGGAAGGAAAAAGTTGCTGGCCAAACACATTCTCCTTTAAGGGTGGCGATGTCTGATTGTGAAGCCTGGAGTTCGCTTTTTTCTGTAGGGCGTGCTGTGGAGGAGATTAGCAAATGCTCTTACTACCCTCCTCGGGAGGTTCCTTCCGGCAAGACTGTCCCTTGAATCCCTCAAGAAGCAATCTCTGCTAATGTTGCAAAATGGGGACAAACACTAGCTGGTTATGTTGTGGGTGACAAACCTTTTTATTCTCACATTCGTGCTTGTGTCCATCGTGTGTGGCGGTCAAAGGGTAATCTAAAGGTCCATCCTAGGAAAAATGGTTTTTTCTTCTTCGTGTTTGAGTTGGAGGAGATTGCAGCAGTGTACTCCAAGTATGGCCTTGGATGTTTAATAAAAGGGTGATAGTACTGCGATCTGGACTCCAGACCTCACAATGGACAGAGATTGTATCTCATCTATTCCAGTATGGGTGAGATTTCCTGACTTGCCACTGAAATTTTGGTCTATAGAGTGCATAAGTATAATTGCTAACTCTATATGGAAGCCTTTATTTCTTGATAACGCTACAGCTTCAGGTGAACGGTACTCATATGCAAGATGCTTTGTTCAAGTCGATGCAAAGACTGAATTGCATAAAACCATTGAGATTGCTGTGGAGGATGAGGAGAATGTGATCATTAGAGTGGAATATGAAAACTTGCCTCCAAGCTGTACAACGTGTGAGTGCTTTGGGCATTCATCTTCCCACTGTCCATTTAAGAAGGTTTGAGTGGAGAAAGGTAAATATATTCCATCTACGGATGGAAGTGTGTTGATTAATGGGGGGAATGTTACGAGTGTAGGTTTTTCAGCTAATGTGATCCGGATAGATGAAGAGATCACTGCTATAGAGTCTGGAGGTCATTCTAATGGAAATGTAGCGGTTACTAATGGTGAGGCAGTGGATGTACATGTGATCCCAATTTCTACGGAAACTTGGTGGTCTGTCTAGTAATGATCGTGTTGATGACCCTGACAATATTGATGATGAAAATGCTGATGAAGATGAATATGAGAACGAATGGATGGAAGAATTTGATGAAGATACTACAATGACAAACCAAGCGTGGGAGGATGAAATGTGCCGCTTAGCTCA
Organism: Scilla litardierei; assembly: GCA_030789695.1. Lineage (NCBI taxonomy): Eukaryota > Viridiplantae > Streptophyta > Magnoliopsida > Asparagales > Asparagaceae > Scilla > Scilla litardierei. The sequence goes on from CM061136.1 coordinate 32,938,932, forward strand.
TAACTTAAAGACACTTAAAAAGACATGTTTAGATCCATCTCGACAGAAAAGTTCAAGGAATAATCGGAATCATAAATATCGTTAGGATTCCTCGCTGTTGTAGAGTTGAAGGATTACTTATGAATTTGTTTCTCTTGATTTTTATGTTTGGTTCTATCTGTAGACCAATATTGTAATTTATTGAGTTAAATGAATAAAGTAGCTTACCTTCTTTTTTGAAAGGTTAGTGTATTTTTATATAAGGGGTAAAAACTGTACATATCAAATAAGGGAGCTAGGGGTGATTAGATGAAATAGAGGGAGGAGAGGGCACAAGCGCCGTCACTCACTACTATTAATATTCTCCCCTCTTGATCCCTCGACCCAAAAAAAAGCAAATGCAAAAAAAACTAAACAACCAAATAAAAGTACATTGTTGTTTCTCATCCTTCATCTCTAAATTCCCAATTAGCCATGGCTTCTCCATCATCTGGATCATTGCGGTCCTGATCCCTTAATGCAAGTCTGATATCTGCTGCAATATTCTCGAAAAGGTTGATCTTAGCCTTCTTTACATTTTCAAATATCCTCATGTTCCTCTCTTTCCAAATGTGCCAAACTATAGCAGCAATGGTGGTATTGGCTAGCAGGCTCGGGATGTCCTTTTTAGCAAAGTGGGCAAAGTAGTAGTTTCCCACATCAGGAAGTGATGGATCAATAGGGAAAGGACTCCCAACTTTAGTAGGCTCCTGCTCAGTATACAAATATAATATCTACAATCAAAAAATAAGGGATTGATATTCTCAGCAACCCCCTCCTTGCAAAGCACACAGTGACTAGGTGCATCTGGTACCCATTTAGTAAGATGGTCTCTGATGAGGAGCTTACCTTGGAAAGCTCGCAGTAATGTAAGCACCATCGTAGGAATGTGCTTCTTGTGCCAGACCAACCTATAATAAGGAAATAGAGTACCTTGTCTCATGGTACCATCCCAAAAATCACGAAAGCAAAATACTGGCACAGGAGCCCAGTCCCAGGTGTCAGATCCTAGCCGAAGCGTCGTCTGCTGAAGAATAGGGTGTATATGAAGAATGGCCGGATCCGCCACCCGACCTGAAGCACCCCAGTAGTCACTGACCTTTTTGTTAATATCTCCAGCCGGAATATCACATAGATCTCTAAGTGGCCCACAAGGGAGCCAGTTGTCATGCCAGAATAGTGTAGATCTGACATCCTGAACTTTCCGAATAATGAGTTTCTGAGTAATCCTCCTACAGTGTAGCATGAATTTTCAAGTGCCTGACTAGGTAGGCTTGCTTTTAGCTGCATAGAATGTATCAATCTCTCCATAGCTTCTACTCATATTTTGTGCACATAGTCCTTTAGAAAGAAGCCTCCAAGTCATTCTGACGCCAGATGTCAAGTTGAGGTCAGTAAGTAGCCTCAGCGCTAGTCCCCATTCCTCCTTGGGTGTACATACATTCCTCCAAGCCCAAGTGGTGGTGGCCCCCCAAATAAATTTCCTGCAAGCTGAGGTGATGGTGCGGAGGACTGATTTTGGAATGCGAAAAGCGTGCATCCAGAATGATACCATGCCATAAATTAATGTTCTCACCAATTCAATGTGCCCAGAAATAGAAAGTAAGGATGATGCCCAGCCTGCTAGCCGCTTCTTGCATTTGTCCACTAACCTGTTGTACATCGACGCTTTTGGATAATTAGTGGAGAGAGGCAAAATCCCAAATAGGTAGTAATAGATGATGAAAGCTAATGCCTATGGAGTTAGCCAATTCCATTGGATTTTTAGTACCCTTGCTGAAAATAGAAATACTTTTATCCCAATTTATTTGGAGACTTGTTAAGTTAGAAAACTCCTCCAACATGTTCTTAAGAACATCCAATGAATAATGATTAGCACGACAAAAGACTAGCAAGTCATGAGCAAAGAGAAGATGGGAAATAGAACCTGCGCGTCTCATAGGGTGGATAGTACGAGCAGCAGTTGCCTTTGCAACCAGAAGCTAGAAGGCTTCCATAACCATAACAAAGAGATAAGGGGAAAGATGATCTCCCTGCCTTAGCCATCCATTGCCTTCGAAGAACCCATAGGGTGATCCATTAACCATTACTGAGAAGGATGGTGTCGAAATGCACTCTATAATCCAAATTATAAATGTTCTGCCAAACCCAAATTGATGAAGAATAAAGTAAATGAACTCCCTATTTACGATGTCGAATGCCTTCCTCAGGTCTAGTTTAATGCAAGCTCGTGCCCCCATGGGGTTACTGAAATCACGTATCTGTTCATGGGCAAGAAGAGCGCAGTCAGAGAGTAGCATGCCCTTGAGAAATGCTGATTGATTTGGGGATATGAGCTCATGGATGACTACTACACAACACCTGCGGATCACCTTATAAATCACATTGCAGCAGACTATCGTTTTATAGTCAACCAAGCCAGAAGCATTAGAATTCTTGGGGACTAATGAGAGGAATGTATGGTTTATCTGTCGCAGAAATGAACATGAGCGGAAGAAGGATTTGACTGCATCTATAATGGCGCTTCCAATTGTGCCCCAATTCTGTTGGTAGAAAAATCCGTTGTATCCATCTGGCCCAGGAGCTTTGTCAGGACCCATTTGGAACACCGCTTCTTTAATTTCCTCAGCTGAAACTCGCCTTTCCATCCAACAACCTGTATCATCCATAAGCTTACGCTTTGGCACCATTTTAGTGAACACATTCCAATAGTTTTCTTGATGATATAGAGATTCATGATACTTCGATGCATCTACCTTTAATTCATCGAATGATCGGTTTTGGCTCTCACTAGCATCCACCAAGTGACCCAGATTGTTGTGACCCTGCATGGCCTTCATAGCGTCGTAGAAGAATTTAGTGTTACTATCACCCACGCTAATCCAATCCTAGCGACTCTTTTGCCGTAGCATTTCCTCCTCCAAATCAAGCCGAGTTGCCAGTTGATGAGATAGTTCACGCTCCCTCTGTTGGAGGATTTGGTTACTATGAAAGTCCGCCTGGGATCTGACCTCTTCCAGCATATTGCAGCAAATAGAGGGGGAGCTGTTTGTACCCTGATCGCCGGCCCAAGCCCTGAGCTCCGTATTTAGCCTCCTCAGTTATACACAGCACAGTGCATACGGGTGCCATGCGCGTATTGAGCGCAGCTCGCTTCAATGAGCTCCTTGCATCCTGGCGAGCGCAACCAATGATTGAAAAATTTAAATGGCTTGGGTTCAGATGATACCTTACTATGAAGCATGATCACCATAAGGGAGTGGTCACTCGTGCGAGGATCCAGATATTCTACAAATGAGTCTGGAAGCTTGTTTAGCCAATCCGAGTTGCCCAAAACTTGGTCCAGCTGGGCAGCGATCCGGCAAGCACCAATTCTGTTGTTGCACCAACTCAGCCGCCGACCAACACTTTGGAGCTCAAGTAAAGCACAATGATTCAAACAGGAGTTGAACTCATCAACAACTCCCTCGTTAATTTTCCTTCCCCCTACTTTATGTGTGTGTGAAGGAAACGGTAGAATTTGACTAATAACACATATGTTCTCAAAAATCAGGAGAGCATAGATAGCAATATTATTATTAACATACGGTTTATAAGTGAAAATAATGGCTAGATGTGTGCATTTATTTAAAGGTAAGGCTATGATGCTTAATGAAAGCTTTTGAGAAGACATAGTTAGTGACTTATTGTTTTCAAATCGAGAGTGAGTGAGTGAGTGAGTCTTCTCTATGTAGGTTGACTGAGCCCCCACTTCAATAGTTTAAGTGTGTCCCCGTATCTTAGGTTGTGTGAGTCCATGGGTGTATCCTCTTCTTAATTATCTTTCCAGTATCTATGTATCCTCTTTATATTTGTATCTTAATAAAGATATGTTTGAGTCGTTTTAATTTGAGTTTCATGTAATTTCCCTCCATCTATTTCACCATGTATAAATTTGGTATCAGATCCAAAGTCCTAATCTTCATCTTCTTCCTTATCTTCTCCATCTTTGCTTCTCTTTAGTTAGGCTTCAAAGAAATAAAAAATCAAAAAAGGTTTTTGTTTTGTTTACACGAAAAAAGAAAAAAAAACCGATAACTCAAAACTCAAAAATCAAACTAAGAAAAGCCGGTTCATCTTCACCACATAGCCCCATCTCCGAAACCCTAACCCTAAACACAAAACCATCCCAAAACCCTAGATCAGCCCCTTCCCCCGCTTCCACCTCTACCTTGTTCTCCTCCAAGTCATTGCCATCATTTCCATGTTCAATCACCGCTAATGCCCTTGTCCAATAGCTTCACCGTCATTACTGTGCCTTCTTTCACTTTCACATCCTCCATCTACCACTATTCTCATCTTTGCTGCTGTAGGCACCTTCAGCAAAAAGTCCTGCAACCATCCCTAACTTCATATGTTGCCATTGCTATGGATTTTGCTATTGTAATCACCACATCTAATAGAATTTCAAACTGCTCAGATTTGCTACAGTATGGCTCAATCGAGCTATATTCAACGAGAACTGAGCCGTCAAGCCAGCTTCATTTCAAGCCGACTTAAGCTGACCTAAGCCAATGTTGTTCATTACCTCAGACCTGAGCCAACTCGAGCCAATTGAACCGATTAAGCTGCCTCAAGTTGGCAAGCCGTTAACCAATCAATGGATTAACCAAGCTGTTGACTAAGCTACTACCTGAGCCAAGCCAAGCAACAGTGGAAAAGCAGAGCCACTACACAGTATGGCTTGCGAAGTTTGGAAAATTTTAAGGATTTTTCGATTATTTTTTGCATGGTTCATTATTTTGGTGATTTTGACACCATTTTCAGCCTAATTTCAAACCGTTTAAGCCCTTTACAAGCTACTTTAAGCCACTGCATATTTTGAGAAGTGCTTTCATTTATTTTTAATATATATTAATGGAATATTATATTACATATCATTATATGGATGAATGTAAATGTACAAAAAGTTAAACATCAAAAGTATTACACCCCATTTATTTTTGAGGGATTATACGAACATTATTGTTATAAGAAGTAGAGGTCTATAGAATATTTCTTTTTCTGCTACTATAATCTAACTGATGAGAATAAGTTCTGGTGTGTCAAATACAAGTTGATAGGGGAAGATCTCTTTTAGTAGAAATGAAAGCCACTTTACAACTTGTCTTAGATGAAGATGTAGCTTCGAAATCTATATCTTCCCAAACATCATCCAATATAATTTATTGAGTACAATCAATGCTTAATTGTTCTCGATTTTTGATGATACTGTGAACGTAAAGATTATAAGAGTTATGAATTTTTATTAAAAAGATCATTTTCTAACTAGTACTTATCAGATGAAGAGATTTATTGATATGTTAAGTAAAAAACGAGCAGTGAAGCTCATTCGTGGTGGTTAAAATATGACCAGTATTGTACATAATGGTCTTTAATGAGAAACTATTTCATATCGATATCTTCACATGCATCAGTTACCTTCACCGTCGTTAACTTCAAGTGCTGAAACTAATCAAAGAATTGATTAATATTTAGAACACATACAAGAATTGATGAAAAAAATCTAGAACAAGAACTACAAGAAAAATCAATAATCAAGACAAGGCTTTAAGTATAGGTCAGAGCCGCCGCCCGAGTTAGTTCATGAGCATAAGTCAGAGCCTGAACCTGAAACTGAGTCTAAGATTGAGCCTATACCTATAATCGAGTCCAGACTAGAAACTAAGCTTAAGCTATAGCCCGAGCCTATGGTGCTTCTATGCTAGAACTTTATTTGAAAAAATCACTTGAGCTAATTAAGCACATCAAGTTTATCATTTCCAGCCCTACATAACCTATCAATCAACAAATTTTGCTTACCTTCTTATCTTTTAAGATTTTGACATATTCTTCAAAAGATGCTATCTGCAAGTTCACATTTTGCTTCATTTCAAAATTCGAGGATGTGTATTCTGGGGATTGTTATGTACTCTGTCTGTCACTATTCATCATGGGGTCATGGGGTGAATTTTTCAAAGTTAAGGAGAATGATAGCAACCCAATTGAATTTAGATTATTTAATAGTATTTGAATCTTTTTAATTTGTAATTTGAGTCTTTTAGTTTCCTTTTGTAGCAGAGTCCTTTTCATTTTTAGTCATTTTTATTTTTAGTAATTCCTTATTTTAGGCCCACATTAGTTGTTGTGGTAGGCTGTTTAAGTTGCAAGCGTATATAAATACATCAAGATTTGATTTATTTTTAATGCAGCATGAAAAAAATTTAAAAATGTGTAAACTCTGTTTGACATCTAAAAATCTTGAGCATGAGAAGTGTAAGAATAGGCTTGGTTTCCTGAGTATGTGGTCTTAAAAATCTTTACATGTGAGGTGTATGTGTCAGTGATCCTCAGGTCTACCATATATGATGCTTAAATTTTTATCAAATTCTTAAATATTTCTTCCTCAATGTCTCCCACCACAATCACTTCCCTTCCATCATGAATCACATATTATATGTTCAGCTGAAGGGGTTCAAATTTTCCTATATATATGTGTGTGTGTGTGTGTGTGTGTGTGTGTGTGTGTGTGTGTGGGTGTGTGGAGAAGAGCTGACAGCGCTGGAAATTTTTCCAGCGCTGTCCGCATTTTGGGCAACCTAAAAGTATTTTTTTTTGAAATTTTTTTTTGCAGTAGTTAGATATATGTGTTAGGAAGCTCCCCACAAAATTTCAGGTCAATCCGACACCGTTTGAGCCTCCGTTCATCGATTTCAAAAACGTTACACAAATCTCACCCAAAATACTTTTATCTCGCCCAAAATGCGGACAGCGCTGGAAAAATTTCCAGCGCTGTCAGCTCTTCTCCATTTTTCACACACACACACACACACACACACACACACACACACACACACACACACATATATATATATCTATTAATATACAAAAGCAGCTTAAAAAAGACGATTATAGTTTCTGCAAGTACATTTATACACACTTGCAGGACATTTTATTTAATATGTATTGAACAATTTAGAGCCATATTGAATTTGAAACCTTAAAATTATATGCCAAACCTATCAACCTTATATAAAATCAAAAGATCTTTCTGAAAGTCTCTTAAACAAACTCAAAAAAAATCTCAATAAGCTAACATTAATATCACACAACCTAAACATCACATGAACTACGTTTGATATCTATTAGATTTATTATTTTAGGACTTTTCTTATTTGACTTTTTTTATTTGTTTTACGGAATTTTATCTTTGAAACTTTTTTTATTTTTTAAATACAACATGTCCTAATCATTATGAATTCTGATGTGTTTTAAATATAGAAACTCAAGCATACACATAAGCAGTTTTATAGTCGTGTACCCAATCCTACTTTTTATGAATTTGTCATGTTGTTGTGCCTATGTCGCGTCCTATGTCTGTGTTCATACTTCATATGCCTCTAGTTCAAGTGCCATCATGTAGCTATGTCATCCGTTAAAGTATATGGCAGCTTGAAAGTCCAAAGTAATAGTGAGAATAGAGGGTTATATGTTTTTACTCAAATCAAGTGTCGTTACTAGCCAAGGTTTGCATCATCATCCTACTCTTACTCTGCATCCTGAATCCATGACTTTCTTGCTTCAGGCTTATTTCAATGGCACATAACTTTTTTTTCATTTAGATGGTTGTAAATTAAGCTTTATGCACCTGACAATACATCTCAGTTCCTAACCTTAGTCTCTTGTGTAATGCCCTACAAACTACTGCACAAGTACTAGAGGGGGGTTGAATAGTACTTTAAAAATAACAAGGAGTATAATTCCTAATTATAGTGCAAACAACTACCAAATCAATTTGCGGAAGCTTAAATTGAATGACAACAACAAAATTAACAATGCTAACAAAAGATGTTACTGGGTTCGGATCCACCCAATTCTCCCCGACTTGTTCCCGGTGATCCTACGTCCCAACCACCCGGATCCCCTCCGGATACTTAGGTTAGAAACCCTAACCCAAGATTTCCACTATGATATCTTGTGAAAAACCTTCACAAGATCAAATCATACATGCAATGGCAATAGTGAATCCCACAACCCGGGATCACAACCTTCTCTCACAACCGAGAGAATCAACAAGCAATATAAATGAGTTTATAATGAAATAAACAATCTTACCACAAAATCCTATACCTTGAGTTTTCTTACCAAATAGGTGCAAGGAGGGATTTGAGGAAGATGAAGTCACCAAGACCTAGCACCAAAGAAATGACCAGCAATGGGTGCCTAGGAGTGATTTGGAGACTTGATTCAAGCTAGAGCTTGAAGGGCTCACCAAGAACAAACTTCTCTCAAGATGGATTCTAGATCTAGAAAGTGAGAGAATGGATTTCTTGTGAGGAAGAGAGCTTTGGAAATGAGTGAGAATGACTATCTCTTTCAATCTCAATGAATCTCTTAATGGCAGCTCTAACCTAGAGAGAAATGACCATGGTTCGTATTTATAGGGTCCCATAAAAACAAGTTAGGTCAAATCCCAACGGTTAGAAATCTGAAGCAACTAGTCGGTCAAAGAACAACCACTGACCGACTAGTTCATCAACTAGTCGGTCAGTCAAGCAACTAGGAGATTGAATTTCAGACCTAGAAATCTAGTCGGTCCAAGAAGACTTTCTGACCGACTAGTTTCACAACTAGTCGGTCAGTCAGTGAACTTCGACCGACTAAGAGGCAAAAACAAATAGGCTGAATACAAATTGATTTAGTCGGTCCAAGAACAAATGTTGACCGACTAGATTATCAACTAGTCGGTCACCAAACGTTCTTAGACCGACTAGCGATAAACAGTAGCTTAGGAGAAATTTGGCAAGAACAGTAAAGCACAACTAGTCGGTCAAAGAAGCATCACTGACCGACTAGTTCACAAACTAGTCGGTCGGTGAGTCAACGTAGACCGACTAACTGTAAACAGTACTGAGCAGGAAAAGATTAACTTAAACTAGTCGGTCCAAGAAGCTCTGCCGACCGACTAGATCACCATCTAGTCGGTCAGTACTTCTTGTACCAACTAACATGCACAAACAAGTCCGAATCGAAGCGCGATGCTTCGAGGAAGTTAGAATGGACTTGTACTAAGATCCTAGAGCTACGATATGAGCGTTATGAAGATAGAATCGTAAGATATACTCAAGGCTTAACATTCTATAGATCGAAGCTAAAAGACTATAAATAAAACCTTAATGAACGGCCTTCGAGAGCTTCGATCAATTCTTCATGACTTCCAAAACGGTCCAAAAGCTTCAACGAAGCTTTAGGCAATGAATACGAGCTTTGAGAAGTCTTGAGATGTCGCTTTGATTGTTCTCGTGAATTTGGCGACGATCTCCAATACTGCGCTCACAAATTGTTAGTTCATGAATTATTTATGTTTGCTCATCATCCAAAACCAAATCCGGGGAGTCCAATATTCAACATTCTCCCCCTTTTTGGTGATGAAAAACCAACATAAATAATAATCAAAAATAATGATTCAAATGTAGAATACTTACTCCCCCTGCATTGATGACACGTTAATTACAAAATGAATATATATAAATTGCATCAATGAGACGAGTAAGATATATAACGAGAATCGATTTTTGAAATATCGGATTTTGAAAATCCTTATATATATCTTAACTCCCCCTGAATCTAACACATCAAATTAGATTCTTGGAAATTGAGTTAAATTTTCATTTGCCATATTTATTATCATTATCTCTCCCCCTTTGGCATTATCCCAAAAATGGTGGGCATACAACGACAACAAGGAAAAGGAAAATCCAACATCCGGAGTCTAAGATATTGACGATGGATCTAATTGACACCAAGGGAAAAGTAATGAAATCAAATCAAGGTGTGTCAAATTGTCCATTATCAAAAAGCGAAAACTAAAATCATCAAAAATACCAAATATTAATTCATTTATTGAATAAAGGAACATACCCTCCAATATTAAATATTCTTGGTTAAATTTGTGCATGGAAAACAATTCTATACAATCATAGAAATATAATCTATTTAACCAAGTTTTTAAGCGTCGAGCGACGATTTCATAAATCATAGACATTGAATGAAAATTAAATGTGCACGACGAAGTAAAACAAAGAGAACATCGATGTATAAATATATATGAATACCATAAGTACATCCAAAAATCACATCGACTACATCATAAGAGGTGCAACATACCATCTATATCAACATCAAAAAGGTAGAACAAAATCATCGGGAAACCATCAGCAACATCCAAAATACATCACATACACCGACATCCATAAAATCAAAATACATCAAATCACCACCCAAACTCCATCCCATCCTAACCTAAAACACTCTCAAAAAGGTGTATCATCCAAAGAGCAGTGGAGAGTCCTCGAAACAGACGATCACGAGGAAGTGGCAGGATCAGCAGTCTCCGTGGGTCCAGTCGAGGGAGTGGACTCAGGCTCTGCTGGGAGGAGTGGCGTGTCAACAGACGGGATCGTCGGGGCAGGAGTGGAGACATCAACGACTGGCTCAACGGCTGGGGTCTCAACAGGAACATCAGCAGGCAGATCAGGAGCAGGGTCGTCAGCAGGAGCAGCAGCAGCATCAGAAGTCTGATCCACTTGTGCAGAAGTCTCTGGAGCACCGGAAGAGGTGCCAGCTCCAGGAGCAGATGTGGTAGCAGCAGCAGTGGCCTCATCGCCACGAGCTAAGGAGGTGACAAGCTCATCAATATCCTCATCGTCCATCTCCTCATCCTCAGAAACAGGAGGAGGAAGCTGAACGCCCATCAAACTAGCCATACGACAAACTACCTCCTCGGTACGAGCCAAACGCGACTCGTGACGACGAAGTAACCGGACGACATCATCAAGTGTGGTGGTAGGAGGAGGGGCTGCAGCAGCTGAAGGTGTGGCCTGGGATGCAGAAGTAGTCGACCGCTGCACATGACGGAGTGCCGCAAGAGATTTCTTGACGGCCGTCGCGTTCAGGGGAGGACCAAGGGGACGCTCATCATCCGGAGGCAAAGGGACACCAAATCGACGGAAAACCAAGGTCAGAAGACAAGGATACGGGATGTGCGCAGATTTAGTGGTCTTGCGAATACACTCGAAAGAGTCCATCTTGTCGAGTATAATGCGAGCCCAATTAATCTCGCTACCCATGAACAGAGCGTATATCAATTTCAGAAACGGCTGAGACGGAAGAGAAGAAGATCCATACTTGGGAAGAAGGCAGGATTTCAAGATCAGGTTAATCACCCAAGCATTCGGCTTGAATGATTTGGAAGGGACGCCAATGAATGCAGGAGGGATAACCTGGAAGATTTTAGCTAGGGTCCGCTGGTCGAGGGAGGAGATATCGTCGACAGAGATGTCAGACGGGAGGAGGCCACACGACGAGCAACCTATCAACTCCCCCAAGATCTCTGCCGTGAGGACTATCGGAGTCCCCAAAACAGAAATCTCGATGGAGTGAGTCTCACCGTACTGACCCCGGACACGATTGGCATAGAACAGCTTGACCAGGCGAGGATAGGGTCGAGGGTTCGCCTTAGGGTCAAATCTAAGGTAGTCCAATAGGCCACTATAGGATAACAGATCCGCAAGGCCAAGAAAATCAGAAAACTGAACGTAATGCTCCAACAACAGTGGGCAGTGCTCTATACGGTTGTAAGCCGCTAGACATTGAGGGTCGTCGCGACACAACGATATATCTACACCGCCGACTGGCATCGGACCTTTACCCTTAGCCTTACGGGTCTTAGGAGGGAGGTGGAGGAGGGGGTGGAGTAGGTGCCTTCTCGGGATGTTCAGGAGTGTATTCTTCATCGGAATCATCCTCGGAATCACTATCTGAACGCTCACCGGGAGGGGTAGGTGCACGGAACTTTTTGGGTTTAGCTGTGGGCTTGGAAGATTGGCCGGTAGGTTTGGGCTTGGAAGTCATCTTTCTCTTCAACGGAGTTGAAGACGAAGAGGGGGGTCGAGTGGTCTTGGCCCTACGCTTAGGAGGGGTCGAAGCAGTCGTGGCCTCTATGGTCATGGGGGATGCCCCAGAAGAGGTAATCGGGATTCTCGTTCGTGCCATGATCGCGGCACAACGAGTTCAATCAAGCGACGTATGATAAGATCAAGCAACCTAGCTCAAACCCTAGAACCTAACACAACAAGCCCTAAGAATGAATTTCGAAACCCTAGAGGAGGATTCAAGCCCTAGGAGATGAAATGAAGCTGAAAGCAACCTAGAGGGAGGAGATATACCTAGGAGAGGGTGATCGGCGGCGGCGGATGGTCGGAAAAGACGCCGGAGATCGACGGAAGACGAGGAGACACGATCGGGGTTTGAGAGAATTTTCGAGCTGGAGAACGAAAACAACCAACTAGACTTAGAATTAATCGGATAGAGTGAGTATAAGTCGGTCGAGAATGCAAAAAGACGCGATTGCCCTAGAGCACTTAGTCTGTCACAGTTCAAGCACTGACCGACTAGATTACGATCTAGTCGGTCGGTCAATGAGCTTAAACCGATTAAGTCGAAACAGAGGCAAATCGAAAATTCTAGGGCTAGAGTTAGTCGGTCACAGTTCAATAACTGACCGACTAGTTTTCAATCTAGTCGGTCGGTAAGAGAACTGTGACCGACTAAAGAAGGCAATGAGAAGGGAAAGTTCAAAGCTTGAACTAGTCGGTCTGAGTTTACTAGCTGACCAACTAGATGTGCATCTAGTCGGTTGGCTAATGAACTGAAACCGACTAGAAGAGTCCAAAAGTTGATAAATGAGTTCTCTCCATAAAACACTTGGACGAAACATCTTAACCCTCTCATAAGTCATGTAAACTACCCCATAAAACATCGAAATCTCAAATACGACATACAAATAAAAATTCGAGCACAAATTCAAACATATCACATAAAATCCCCAAAAATTCAAGAAGTCTAGCATGACGAAATATTGCGAAATATAATAGCATGCAAGATAATTGAATGAAACATGAATCCTATATCTCGGATTCACCCATAATCCCCAATTCTCGACGCAACCGCACAAAGGAGTCCTCCTTTAGGGGTTTCGTGAAAATATCAGCGATTTGCTTTTGGGTTTCAACGTACACTAAAATGATGTCCTTTTTAGCAACATGATCATCTAAAAAATGGTGTCGGACATCTATGTGTTTAGATCGGGAATGGTGCACCGGATTCTTTGAAAGACAAATAGCACTTTGGTTATCCACCATGATAGGGCTAGTATCACAATGAATACCAAAGTCCTTCAATGTGTGTCTCATCCAAAGAACCTGGGCACAAGCGGCACCGGCGGCAATGTATTCCGCCTCGGTGGTTGAAAGTGAAACCGAATTTTGCTTCTTGGAAAACCAAGAGACAAGAGAATTTCCTAGAAAATGGCAAGTGCCACTAGTACTTTTCCTGTCGGATTTGCATCCCGCATAATCAGCGTCACTGTATGAGACTAACTCATACGTGCTAGATTTCGGATAAAGTAATCCAAAATCTAAAGTGTAACTTAGATAGCGAAAAATACGTTTAACCGCTACTAAGTGAGAATCCTTAGGTTGAGACTGATAACGAGCACAAATACAAACGGCAAACATAATATCGGGCCTACTTGCGGTAAGATAAAGTAAACTACCTATCATACCTCGATATAGACGAATGTCTACATCTTTTCCGCCCGTATCTTTATCAAGATGCGTTGTAGTGCTCATAGGAGTCTTTTTCCCGGAGGCATTCTCCATTCCAAATCGCTTCAGCAACTCCACCGTGTATTTCGTTTGGTGGATGAAGGTTGCATCGTTCAATTGGCGAATTTGGAGACCTAAGAAATATTTGAGTTCGCCCATGTGGCTCATCTCAAATTGTTCATTCATAACATTAGAAAACTCTTCGCAAAGAGTGAAGTTAGTAGCACCGAAAATGATATCATCAACATAAATTTGAACTAATAAAATATCATTATTCGCATGCTTAACAAAAAGTGTAGAATCGGCTTCGCCCATTTTAAAATTCAAATCCAAAAGAAAATTCTTTAGGCGATCATACCAAGCTCGAGGAGCTTGTCTCAAACCATAAAGAGCTTTCTTTAGTTTAAAAACATGATTTGGAAATTTTTCATTTATGAAGCCCGGAGGTTGAGAAACGTAAACTTCCTCAACGACATCTCCGTTTTAAAATGCACTTTTAACATCCATTTGAAATAATTTAAAATTTTTATGGCATGCAAAAGACAATAATAGTCTAATTGATTCTAATCTAGCTACCGGAGCGAAAGATTCTTCGAAATCGATACCTTCCTCTTGTCGATAGCCTTGAGCTACTAACCGAGCTTTGTTTCGAACGACGACTTGGTTTTCGTCGGTTTTGTTCTTGAAGATCCACTTTGTCCCTATGACGGTGTGGTTCTTCGATGGCAAAGGAACAAGCTCCTATACCTCATTCCTCTCGAATTGAATGAGTTCCTCCTCCATGGCAAGGATCCAAGCACTATCTTCGCACGCTTCAACTATATTCTTTGGCTCTATCGATGAGGCAAAGGCACAATTGGCGAAGTGGTGGACTTGCGATCTCGTCTTGACTCTATCATGAATATTGCCAATGACTTGCTCATGGGGGTGGTCGCGAACGGTATGAAGCCGCTTGGGAATACCTTGATCACTAGGTACATTCTCAACAACTTCATTAGTCGGATTAGTATCAATAGAATCAATTGAATCAATAGACTTAGAATTATCAAACGAATCACATAAAACATCCATAGAATCATCATCATTTGAAATTCTAGAAGTAGTAAAATTCTCATTAAAAGAGACATGTAGTGATTCCTCGATCGTAGAGGATCTTTTGTTGTATATCCGGTAGGCTTTGCTACGTGAGGAATACCCAACAAATATCCCCTCATCCGATCTCGGATCAAACTTGTCCAAATTATCATATGTATTTTTAATAAAACATTTTGCGCCGAAAACACGAAAATGTTTAACTTGAGGCAATCTACCAAACAACAATTCATAGCAAGTTTGTTTGGTGCCGGGCCTCAAAAGTATTCTATTAAACACATAACAAGCGGTGTGTACCGCTTCCGCCCAAAATTGATAACCAAGTTGACTATCTTCGAGCATAGTGCGAGCACACTCCACAAGCGTTCTATTCTTCCTCTCAACAACACCATTTTGAGGAGGTGCGCGAGGGAAAGAAAACGTGTGAGTAATTCCAAGATCATCACAAAAATTTGAGAAAGACTCATTCTCAAATTCACCCCCATGATCACTACGAATAGTGACAATGGTGGTTCCGATGAGATTTTGTACTTTCTTCACAAATATTGTGAAGTTTTCAAAAGCTTCATTTTTATTACCTAAGAAAAATACCCATGTAAATCTAGAATAATCATCGACGATGACAAGTCCATATCTTGCATTTCCTAAGGAAGCAACTCTAGTTGGCCCAAATAAATCTAGATGTAATAGCTCTAGTGGCCGTTTAGAAGAAATGCTTTTCTTAGGTTTAAACGAAGATTTAGGAAGCTTGCCACGTTGACAAGAATCACAAAAACTTTTCTTTTCAAAAACGAGCTTCGGAAAACCTTTAATGGAATTTAATTTTGAAAGCTTATAAAGTGTTCCAAAGTTCACATGTCCAAAGCGTCGATGCCATAAGTGTTGTTCACTTGTGTTGGCAACGAGACATTGTTCATATGACTTAGGAAGATCTAAAATATAAATATCTTTATGGCGTGTGCCGGAAAATAATAACTTATTATTATCATTTGAAATATGACATAATCCTTTCGCAAATCTAACTTTGTAACCTTTGTCACAAAGTTGGCTTATTGAAATAAGATTATGATTTAAACCATTAACTAGATAAACATCACTAATTAAGGGTTTAGATGGGTTACCCACTTTACCAACACCGACAATGGTTCCGCTCTCGTTGCCTCCAAAGACTACCCGGTTCCCATTAGCAATGGGCACCACTCCGGAAAGCAATTGAGCGTCACCCGTCATGTGTTTTGAACACCCGCTATCGAGTATCCAATTCCCTTTAGAGCTAAATTTAAATTTGTTGCTCCTTTTCTTTTTCTTTTCCTTGAGTACCTAAAGATAGAAAATTTCATATCATGGTACCCAAGGTCATTGGGTCCTCAAAGGTTAGACCTTTGGAAGCCAAGTCCAATTGGACTTAGACTTCCCCACATAATTTCTACTATGCACAACATCCGAAAAATAAGCATTCATATACACTTGTTTTTCATCCATGCTTGTGTCCTTTGGGCTCCAAATAGTGAAAATCTTGGGAGCCCTCATCCTATTGGGTGCATGCATGCGACGTTGATTTCTACGTGATGCATGTTGTGGATAGGCATAAGGAACATGATGGAATGGTGCACGACGAGAATTATTCGTATGATGAGGTGGGTGAACATATGCATGTGTGGGAACACGTGCGTGAGGGTGTCTCACATTGTGTGCACGTGCCCGAGAATGTGTTGCATAAAAATCATCATATGTGTGAGACGGTGGAGTAGGACGTGTGTTCCTACGTGTCATGGTATTGGTGTACATATAAGCATGCCCCTTCTTTGGAGGTCCACCCAAAGTGGGTTTCTTTCCGAAAAAGGGTGTGGACGAGGTGGAAGCACCATTGGTAGATGAACTATCAATAAAGTGTTTGCTACCACTCGTAGAGTCACCGAAAGTTGGCCTAACAAAAATAGTGGCCGCTTTGGATGGACATCCCATCGTATACCCCAAACCAATGTGGTGATTGGCCGGAAGTAAGTCACTTAGGATTTTATCCAAATGGTCTTTACCCTTATTGAATTTATTAATTCGGCCTAATGTGTTCTCATATTTCTCTTTGAGAGAACGCATAGAAGTATCCAAATTGGGTACTTGCGATGTGAGCACATAAACACGAGATTTAAGATTCTCATTCTCAATACTCAAAGTCGAGTTTTGAGAAGTCAAATCCGCTATCCTATGTTCTTCCGGATCTTCAATGCTAACATGTTCAAGTTTAGATTTGAGATTAACAATCTCATTTCTTAACTCTTCAACAACGGTGTCGTTGTTGGTGATGATAGTCTTAGGCGAGGTTTGAATGCTAGCTAGATCATCTTTTACTTTGGTATATCTATTTACTAATTTAGTGTATTTAGACCATAAATGAGAGTTAGCATCCCTAAGATCATCCATAGTTACCTCATCGCCTTCGTCGTCGCTATCATCGGAGGAGGAAGATCCTTGATCATGCTCCTCTCTTGCCATGAAGCACATGTGCGCTTGCTCCACTTTCTCATCGTCCGACTCTCCGCTTGAGGAATCCTCGGAGTCGGTGAATGTTGCTCCGACAAGTCCCTTTTTGTACCCCTTTTTGTACTTCTTGGACTTGTCGAACTTCGGCGCCTTCCACTTCTCCTTTTGCTTGTTTTGAGGACAATCCGCTTTGATGTGTCCTGGCTTATTGCATTTAAAGCACAAAGGTGGAGAGGCGTTAGTAGAAGTAAATTTAGATTTTTGTTTGAAGTTACCCTTTCGGAAGAAGCGATTGAACTTCTTTGCCATGAGTGCAATGGATTCCATGTCCATTTCTTCTTCCGAGTCCTCATCATCGGTAGAGGTGGATGAAGCCGCCTTGAATGCAATCACCTTTTTCTTAGGCACGTCTTGGTTCAAATAGGACTTCATCTTTTCTTGTAACTTCACCTTGCTATCTTTGCGTACCTTGTATGACATCAAAGTACCCATCAATTGAACTACGGTATACTTATTCATGTCATTACCTTCATCGATGGCGAAGGTACGTTTTTCCCAAGAAGAATGAAGTCCTTCGATAAGCTTCGAACACTTCTCCTTTTGGGTGTAGGATTTGCCGAGAGCCTCTAACTCGTTTATGATGTCGACGAAGCGAGCATAATACTCCTTCATCTTCTCGCCCTGTTGCATATGAAACATTTCGTAATCTTTGTTAACAACTACGAGTTTAGAGTCTCTTACCCTACTCGTCCCTTCATGTAGTATGAGGAGGGAGTTCCAAATTTGATATGCACTCTTACATGTGCATATCTTATTGAAGTCCTCGGGCTCCAATACGCATTGCAAGGCGTTCATTGCCTTGGCATTGCTTACCTCCGCGGCGATCTCCGCGGTTGTCCATTTCTCAAAGTCTTCTTCTTCGGGCTCGACATATTCCTTCATTGTGGTCCTCCATAGAGATGCACTCCGGAGGAAGGTTTCCATCCGGCATTTCCAGTACTCGTAGTTGGTACCGTTGAAGAATGGAGGCCTCGTAGAGGAATGTCCTTCCATCACCGAAGACGCTCCTTCACGGTTCCTGAAGGTGCCATAGTCGGAAGGTGGACGCACGGTCTTGTTGTCGTTGGCAGACATAGCTAAGTATCTGGCTCTGATACAAAATGTAATGCCCTACAAGCTACTGCACAAGTACTAGAGGAGGGGTGAATAGTACTTTAAAAATAACAAGGAGTATAATTCCTAATTATAGTGCAAACAACTACCAAATCAATTTGCGGAAGCTTAAATTGAATGACAACAACAAAATTAACAATGCTAACAAAAGATGTTACTGGGTTCGGATCCACCCAATTCTCCCCGACTTGTTCCCGGTGATCCTACGTCCCAACCACCCGGATCCCCTCCGGATACTTAGGTTAGAAACCCTAACCCAAGATTTCCACTATGATATCTTGTGAAAAACCTTCACAAGATCAAATCATACATGCAATGGCAATAGTGAATCCCACAACCTGGGATCACAACCTTCTCTCACAACCGAGAGAATCAACAATCAATATAAATGAGTTTATAATGAAATAAACAATCTTACCACAAAATATTATACCTTGAGTTTTCTTACCAAATAGGTGCAAGGAGGGATTTGAGGAAGATGAAGTCACCAAGACCTAGCACCAAAGAAATGACCAGCAATGGGTGCCTAGGAGTGATTTGGAGACTTGATTCAAGCTAGAGCTTGAAGGGCTCACCAAGAACAAACTTCTCTCAAGATGGATTCTAGATCTAGAAAGTGAGAGAATGGATTTCTTGTTAGGAAGAGAGCTTTGGAAATGAGTGAGAATGGCTATCTCTTTCAATCTCAATGAATCTCTTAATGGTAGCTCTAACCTAGAGAGAAATGACCATGGTTCGTATTTATAGGGTCCCATAAAAACAAGTTAGGTCAAATCCCAACGGTTAGAAATCTGAAGCAACTAGTACGTCAAAGAACAACCACTGACCGACTAGTTCATCAACTAGTCGGTCAGTCAAACAACATGGACCGACTAAGTGATGAACAGTGAGGAGATTGAATTTCAGACCTAGAAATCTAGTCGGTCCAAGAAGACTTTCTGACCGACTAGTTTCACAACTAGTCGGTCAGTCAGTGAACTTCGACCGACTAAGAGGCAAAAACAAATAGGCTGAATACAAATTGATTTAGTCGGTCCAAGAACAAATGTTGACCGACTAGATTATCAACTAGTCGGTCACCAAACGTTCTTAGACCGACTAACGATAAACAGTAGCTTAGGAGAAATTTGACAAGAACAGTAAAGCACAACTAGTCGGTCAAAGAAGCATCACTGACCGACTAGTTCACAAACTAGTCGGTCGGTGAGTCAACGTAGACCGACTAACTGTAAACAGTACTGAGCAGGAAAAGATTAACTTAAACTAGTCGGTCCAAGAAGCTCTGCCGACCGACTAGATCACCATCTAGTCGGTCAGTACTTCTTCTTGTACCAACTAACATGCACAAACAAGTCCGAATCGAAGCGCGATGCTTCGAGGAAGTTAGAATGGACTTGTACTAAGATCCTAGAGCTACGATATGAGCGTTATGAAGATAGAATCGTAAGATATACTCAAGGCTTAACATTCTATAGATCGAAGCTAAAAGACTATAAATAAAACCTTAATGAACGGTCTTCGAGAGCTTCGATCAATTCTTCATGACTTCCAAAACGGTCCAAAAGCTTCAACGAAGCTTTAGGCAATGAATGCGAGCTTTAAGAAGTCTTGAGATGTCGCTTAGATTGTTCTCGTGAATTTGGCGACGATCTCCAATACTGCGCTCACAAATTGTTAGTTCATGAATTATTTATGTTTGCTCATCATCCAAAACCAAATCCGGGGAGTCCAATATTCAACATCTTGGGCACTATACATCCAGTTGAATCAGAGTTTGCATTCCATGCCAGTTGCCATGCACTTGTCTCGTATTGTAAACTTAATATTTACCTCTTGGCAAACCATCTTTCTCATGGCAAACTCAGCGCATGATCTATATTTTGCTTGAGGAGGAGAGCAGGATGAGTGGTAGGCAGTAAAAGGAATGGTGTGAACACACACTACAGATACAACAAAATATTTATGTGTGTGTGTCCTTCACTGATGGCTTCGTAAATTTTTCATATTGAAATGCATTCATTAAAATAGTCATGGTTAAAAAATTGTACAACAAATGGAATAACTTCTTGGATATTATGTGTTAAGTGCATATTTTGTAGGATTCTTGATGTAATTTTACTATGATTTTTTCATATTTTTTTCATAGATTTTTGGTTGTTTTTATTGGATATTACTCGCGGGGTATATTTGTGGTGTCTGTGCATTTCAATGTCAAATCATACTAATTGAGGCTAAGGAGTGATGGGATGGCGAGGACAAAACAACATGACACGGCCGTGCAGCATATCGCACGGTCGTGCAATTTTGACAGGGAGTGTGGAGATTCCCTGCAGGAAGCTAACATGGCCGTGCAAGAAGCTAGCACGACCGTGCAAAACACACAGAGAGTAAGGCAAAACCTTGCGGAGATTCAGCACGACCGTGCCATATCGCGCACGGTTGTGCGACTATCGACTACTGGTTTTTAAACCCGATCTGTCTAAGTGTTTTTGGGATATAAATACCGAATTTTGTATGACAAAAAATACCCATTTTATTCGGGTTTTATTTTGTTTTTAGAGACTATTGTTGGGAAAACTTTTGGAGATTTTCTTGCGACTTCTTGTGGATTGGAGATTTAAGAACGCTTGTGATTTCTTTTCCTTCATCAATTCAAGTACTGCATTTCCTCTCTTATTTGTTTTTATGATATGATATAAATTTTCCATGATAGATATTGCCACATCTCTTGAGTAATCCCCTTATCTAAGGTTGAGCTGAATCCTATTGTGATTGGTTATGAATTGATCTCATTTTCTCCATGTTATTGAATTTAATATTATGATTTTGTTAAGGCGATGTTTTACATCTATTTTGCCATTAATCACTTGAAAATCTAATTCACCAACAGTTGGAGATTGATTTGATATAGTTATTAAACGTTTAATAGATTTCTACTTATTCAGGATTATCAACGATAGTTGGATCCTAAATTAGAAAGTCTTAACATTGATCGAAGTTCTCCTACGAAAGTAGGCGAGAACTGAGATTGAGAACCTATATATTGATTCGATCTTAATGCATTTATCATGCATTGATAGCCATGAAAGTAGGTCTCATTGTATGATAAATATGTCTTTTTCACTTCGACATACGTATTAAATTAAGGAACAATAGTCTCACCCGAATATTGGTTTAATAATTTGCATTTGAGATCATATTCATGATATGGGTGGCAAAATGAGCCCGACCCGACCCGAACCTGGCCTCCTTAACCGGGTATGGGTAGGGGCCAATTCAGGTCAAGTAAGATACGGGTTGACCCGACCCGACCTGGATTTTAGGCCAATCCGGGTCAAGGAGGATCTGAGTTGATCCGACCCGACCCAGATAAAATCCGGGTCGGGTATGGTTTTGACATGTCAACCGGAATGACCCAAATTTGACCTGGTTTACTTTCTCTCTATATATAAAAAAATTTAAATAATAAATTCAACAAACAATTGTAAGGAGAGTTATGCTAATACAGTTTGAAATTGTTGTCCTCTTCTTTAAGAGGTCTTAGATTCAATTCCCTTGACATACAACTTTTTAGTTACTTTTATTACTTTCGTTAATAAAATGGTAAAGTTAATTATACTTACACGATGTCATTAGTGAGATTTAAACGCGAGCTACTGGCAATTATGTAACACTTAATAAATCGACGGTGTCTATTAATAAATAGTCGGATATCGAAAAAGGAGCAGTTTCGTGTAATTCATATCTTAACCCGACGGGTGAACCTGAACCCGACCCGGGTATTTTTCGGGTCACCCGAACCCGACCCGACTTCAATCCGGGTCGGGTTAGGGTTACCCTTATCCGGGTCGAGTCAAATCTGACCCGACACGTTTGCCACCCCTAAGTGAGGATACTCAACTCTAGCATCTTCTCGCATTGATAATTTTTATTATTACTCTCTTGTGACCCTGATTGAAATCTACGTAACTAACTCATAGTCTAGAGTTGGTTAGTATTCAACGAACAACGTCCCCGATAATTGACCCGTTTGTGCTACAATACACCGTGCGCTTGCGGTAAATATTAAACTCAAACATTATGCATGTAATTAATTAAATTTATAGTCGTTGAAGTAAATGATGATTCATTATTCTAGTTAGGATATTGCTCGTGTGGAATCATCTTGTAGAAGTTGGATAAGTATTTGGAGTGTGAAAAGAGGCAAAACAAGTTGAGAATATACACCCATGTAAACTGACTATACATGCACCCCCCACAAACATACATACATACATACATATGAGCAATTTTTTGACGTGGCCCAGTTTCACCAAACACTTGGTGCGGCTAGCTAGAAAAAACATATTTTTCATTTTGTTTAAAATCCGTTATTTTGGATTTGTTGTACACAATCCAAAATCTGAAAATACAGAATTTGAGATGAACTCTATGCAATTTGATCTTTAATCAAGCCATTACAAAAGTTCCATTATTCTAAACCGTTAAATATATATATTCTTTGTAATACATTGATCGAGTATCAAATAGCATCATATTCTTATCATATTTTGTATTGAGGTTTTAGAACATATAAATCACATCTCTAACATAATTTTTTAAAACAAAATCCTTTTCAATTTTTTTGAGGCTGGCCTCACTTGCAAATTTGTCCATATATAGAACAATGGAGAAACGATGGCACCTAATCAAAAATGATCAGATGCACTGATGTGGCGACCCGTGAGTAACGGGTAAAAAGCACCCCATGTAGGGTGTTTTTAGCACCGTATACGGGATGCTTTTTTGGTAGCCACTGATAGGTCGTCATGTGAACACACCTAATCATTGTATGTCAGGTACCACTTGATCCATATTAATCCCATAAATATATTGGGAAACATACGGCAAATATGGCAAAGCCACATATGTCATCTTTGAAAAGTTCATCCTCATATTTTTTGGAAGATCGGAACCATTCAGAATCTTTCATATTCTAAAACCCCAAAACAACAAATATTTGATGAAACCAATGTGTTTTGGTTGTTTATTCATCATAAAAAGTTGTTGTTAAATTTGTGATGAGTGGAAGCATAAGAAAACCCCTTTGGATTCATGCAATATTTGGGATTTTGGGACTTTAAAATATGAACTTTTTCGCTAGTTTGAAAAAAAATAGTGAAGGGTGGACTTTTCGAGTTGTATATGTGGCTTTAGCCACACATGTTATATGTTTTTCATTATTCTCATATGTATGTGTGTAGGTATGTATGCATGTATGGGTATGTGTGTGTACACGTGCACCCATGCATGCATGCATGCATCCATACATACATATAGAAGAGTCCAATTTATTTCTCCATAAGACTCTCCTCTTGTAAGTTCTTCTCCAGCATTTTTTTCCTTTTCTTCAAGATCTGCCAAGATAGAGAACGTTTATTACAAACCTTGATGCTCTGGTTCATTGACATAACTAAAGAATCTGATTGCTGGAATAATCAAGTTATCTTTTGGTTGGCTAATTATTCTTCCTTCTTATTCTGGAAGATATTTCTAAGTATTAGGTGTATACCATGATTCTCAGACCAAAATGCTGCCGATGAACAATATTACAATATCATGCAAAAAAAAAGTGAAGTAAATCAGTTTCGACATGAACAGTCCAACTGCAACGTTGCAATACCCATTTTGCTTGGTTTTTATTTAAGGATCCAATTTCTTTTAAAATGAAAGTCCATTGGTTTCTCCTCATTAAAGCACCAAAAGAAGGTAAAAAGAGATAAATTAAAATTGTAATAGGATTAAAATTGTAATAGGCAAGAATCTAGAATCATGAAATAATTTATTTACCTCAGAAATGTTATGCCCTTGACGCCTTTTATCTACTATAGCTAAAGGCGCATCATTTAACTTCTTGGCAAACCCACGTGCTCGAGCAACGCCCCCAACATCAGGAGAAACAACTACTAGGTCATTCGTAGAGATTCTTTTACTAGCCAAGTAATCAAGAATCACTGGCTACATTCATCAAACGAAAGGTCCATAATTAGTCATGGGGTAGATTATTGAATCACTGTAGCATGACAAATGAGAACTATGCTTTTGTATAAGGAAAACAAAAATGCATAGTTCTACAAAAGCATGACAAATGAGAATATCAAAATACCTGTCCATATACATGGTCAATGAAAATATCAAAATATCCCAGCGCCTGCCCAGAGTGAAGATCACAAGCAAGGACACGATCTGCACCTGCTTCGGTGATCAAGTTCGCAACAAGTTTGGCAGCGATGGACTCACGTCCTTGAGTCTGCAAAATTAAGATTCCAAAAATGTCAAGAGAGATTATGGCAAGGGGTGAGTAAACAAAGAGCACTCTCTTAAAGGTCAGAGAAGTTTACAAGCTACGAATTTTATATGTATTTAAATATTTCACAGGCGTAATTATTGTTCTCAGCCTGTATGCAAGAACTCACAAAGAAAACAGAAAAATATGTACAAACTTATTGAAATATGAGTGGTTCAACATTTTTGTACAGTATTAGTTTGTCAATTGTATCATAAATCATCATTTTTGTTCTCCGTGCACTAGGCCTAGGGGGAGTGGGAAAGTTCTTCAAACTTAAAGAATCATCAAATGGATGATATCTCTTAAAATATAATACAAAATATCTTTAAATGTATATAGAACCTAAAACATGCATCAGTAATCATTTAGATGAAATTTGAAGAACTATCATATAGTATGGATTATTCTTCTCTTTCATGGCGCTCTCATTCTAATAATTTATAGCAGCCCTTCTCACCATTAAGATGGATTTGATTCCAAATTTGAGATATTAAAGAAATCTAATAGAAATCTCCCTGGTAGAGGACAAATCTGTCCATGAAAGTTGTGAAGAGTGAATTTCCACATTCAAAACAGTGTTCATTTAACATACATGGGAAACAGATATATCGACATAGAAACAGAAACAAAGAATATTCCTATAAAAATAAGATCAAACTGACAGAAAAAGACAAGCAGATGTGTGCACGAATATCTATATATAACACACATCAAAACCCATAATACAATGAAAAATAATATTAAATTATTGAAATAATCCATAGTTCGAATCAAGTTACAAATTGAAAATTTTTCTTGTCGATGCATAACCTAAAATCAGGTGATGTTTAGGTTTTGATGCCATGGTACCCATTTAGTTAAGGAGATCTTGTTTATATTTATTTAAGCAACACAAAGCTCTAAAACGTCGGACAGATGGCCTTTAGATTTTAGTAAAAACCGGCATGCATCTTTTTAGGTTTTTAAAATACCATACAGTTGTGTCCTGCAAGTGTCGATGTGCAATATATACCCAACACAAGTATGGCTCTTGTAAATGTCCATGCAGTGTTGTGAAAAGTGCTTCAAAGTAAGCATCCATTTAGGTGGATGTGGCCACTCCCAAAAGTGACGGACTGTTTTTGGCTTGCATAAGCATGCAAAAGAGTACGAAGCGAACCAAAAACGGCCCACTTTGCTTAAGGCATCTATTATTGCGCTTGCTTATAAGTGGGTTTCAAACCAGAAATCTGATCCAACCCCTAAAATCTAATTTTTAACTTAAACAGCAAGTTAAAACTCTAGCTTTTCTCCCCAAAGCACAGGCATCTCCCTTCAAGCGGCCATATTCATTCATCCCTCTAATCCAATGGCATCAAAGGTTGCTACCATGGTGAGTTCCAAGGAAACTTCAGCAATGGCAATTTCGTGTATGGTTTAGCTTAACTTTGGTTTATTTCTTATTATTTTTTCATTGTAAATATAGAGCCTCGAATTTGGGTTCCAAGATATTTGATGTGTCCATGAAAAGGTCATGGGCTAAAGTGGTGAAAGAATGTCATTGCAGAAAGGCCAGCTTCATGGAGTTGCTGACATTTACATATATAAACTTTATAGATGAGACATATACCATTGAACAGTTCAATTCTTTGACTTTCAAAAATTCTAAGATTATGTGAATATGGCATCAGACGAAGAAGTTATAAGATGAACAAGTCCAATGTTTTAAGCTAATCTAGATTCAATCTGAACCTGAAAATGATTCCAGCTCGAGCAAAGTCTAATTAGAACTGAATTAAAATTTCTAATATGTGTAGGATTTCTGATAGAATTCTTGAGAAAGAGTTTAGAATTCTTGAAACTTAGAATCAAGAAACCTAAAGCTATAAAATAGACAGCTATTGTTGCAAAGAATGAGGTAATGAAACGAAAAAGAATTCTTAATTCCTTACGGTATAGTAGTCCAACAGACATTTGATCAATGTTTTGAGATGTTGCTATTGTGGGATCATGTGATGGCAAATAGAAGCACTATAGGGAGTTGGAATAGTGTTTCAGATATCAAACATAAACTTTAAAACAACTCCTCTAATTTGCTACCTAAGACTCCAATAAGAGTTACCTTAGATAGGTCAATGTGATCTTGCAAGTATGAGATGAAGGGTAGTAGCAAAATAATAACAATTGCAAGAATAAACACAAGAGGACAAGCAACACAAACAACAAAAGTTATCATGGTTCAGTCACCTCGTGATCTAGTCCAGTCCCCAATCACTTGGGATTCTCCACTACCAACCTCTCAATCGAGAGAATTACAACCATCTCAAAACTATGATGATTTTCATAACCATCTCAACACAATGAGGATTTTCAACACCTCAACACTTGAGGATTTTCCAACTTACAACAAACAA
This sequence comes from Scilla litardierei, assembly GCA_030789695.1. Lineage (NCBI taxonomy): Eukaryota > Viridiplantae > Streptophyta > Magnoliopsida > Asparagales > Asparagaceae > Scilla > Scilla litardierei. The sequence goes on from CM061136.1 coordinate 32,966,102, forward strand.
TACCTAATGTTTTACCAACTCAACACTTGAAGATTTTCTTTCTCACCAAAACAAGAGTAAGAAATACTTACAACATTTCTCTTGTTGAAGCCAAGTATTCTATAGCCTTGATTGAATCTTTTTATGAATAGTGAGGCTATAGATTGATCTTTGATCTCTAAAAGATTGAGAATGAAAACTTTGAGGATCAAAAGAAATTTAGTCGAAAGATTTTAAGAAAACTTTTGAAAAAATGGCCAGATAATATTTTTCTTATGAGTGTTTGAAAGCTTAGAAAACTTGATTTAAAAAAGATCAATAAATTCATGGAATAAATTCTAAATAACCTCCATTTTATAGCCTACAAAACCAATAAACTAAATTTCCAAAACTATCCCGAAAACGGACAAAAACGGGTAGTTACAGAAAATCAAGAATTGGCCAACAACTAGATATTAGTCGACAAGAGTGTATCAATTAGTTGACTAATAGCTTGATTAGTTAACTAATTTGATCACCTAGTCAACTAGTCAGACAATCAGGTAACAACAGAAAATTGACAGTTCACGGCTCTACTCCTAGTCGACTAGTCTCTTGATTAGTCGACTAATTCTAGTACTCTAATCGACTAATGCTAACATTCCGACAGCCATTGATTTTAGAACTTTTAATCGACTGGGTGACATTACTTGCCGACTAGTCAGCCTATAAAAACTTAGATTTGGCCATTTAATACGTAGGAATTATTTTCAAATTATTTGTAAAATATTTTATTCTATTTCCTAAGTGAGTATGTAAGCTTCCATCAAACTTTAACATGAATATAAGACAAGACAAAATGCATCAAAAATTACAGTTACTTGAGCCTTTTGATGTATTCAATTGATCTATCTTCTTGTCTTTGATTTCTTGAGCTTCATAAGTCTTGATTGAGTTTCACTTTAGCTTTGACCTCATTAGCTCTTATGCCTACATGCATAACTCATTAGTACATAAAATTGTTTGTCCATCATCAAAATTGTTTGTTCACCATCAAAACTTACGTAAGGGTGACTCAATATTCAACCGTTATTATATTGTAAAAATTAGATGATAAGAGTTTAGAGAAGTATCTTATCTTTGTTATTCTCAATAATACACTGCAATCTATGTAATAATACACTGCAATCTATGTAAAGGTAACAACTCTAATGGTTAATTGGTGTGTGCGGTTTGTTTTGATTTTATTTGTGCACTCTACATGATCTTGGGTGGAAATCAAAAAGTTGTCTTTTCTAACAAGTGGTCTTAGAACTATTGTGAAGATTGTAATAGTATATGCAAATCAGATCAAATATGTCAAAGTTTAATAGTTGTAGAGTATCAACCCAAGTGGACATGTTTAATAGGAAAAAGGATTTCACCCTTGGTAGGGTACTATGAAGAAGATTCTGGTACAGCAGGATTCATTCAAAGCTCCTTGTAACAAAAGAGGAAAAAGCCAAAGAAATATATGGATGAAAATTAAGAAGATTTGGAAACAAAATTCCTCTTTTCCATAATGTTAGCCCTAGCATTGGAAGTCTAACAGGCGATGGTGAGTGATAAATGCAATAGAGAAAATTGGAGAATATCTATATGTTGAAAGTTTTCAAAGAGATCCAAGTATCATGGCAAGTCTTAAGGAAAATCAAGGTCATATAAGGATTATAGCATGGAATGATATTATTATAGAAAGCCTGATGATATTAAGTTCAATTGTGCAAAGATGAATGAAGGCATACAATCCATAAGGATGAGCAAAGCCAGCAAAATCATCTCGGTAGAGATGAAAATATATTCATAGGGAGAAGAATGATTGGTCCAGATGATTAAAGATAAAGGAGAAAGCATGAGCAAAATGATTAGTTGCTTGATTCATAATGCTCATACCATATGTGTTAGTGAAAGAAATGGTTCGATGAGTATGAATCAAAAAAGCCGATAATGATTCTGTTAATTCTTGATATTCTCATATTAGTTTTAAAGATGATCAAACTATATATTATGTGTTACCTCAGCCATACCTCTTCAAGTTGATGTATTTGATCATGGTGATTGGCTCAACATCTTAGATAAAAGATTTAGAATATCAAGCTCATCAATAGATATTTCAATCTATGTATTTTATATTTTTATTTATTTATCTTTCTTTGTTTTTAGATTTTTGTATAAAGCCTTGATCACACACATCACATAAGTTTCTTTACCTAGAACAATCCCATTATTATCCTTGAACCAACATTATATGGTTCTACATCTTAACCTTTGTTTTCAGTACCATTAGTTGACTGATAATGATCCCAAGTTGACTAACTCAGAAAAAATTAATCCCTGACTAGTTAACTAATTAATTTTGATAGCCAACTAATACAGACTTATATTTTTCATTAATTTGAACTATTAGTTTGAACTATTAGTTCATTAATTTTAACTATTAGTTGACTAACCGGTCGATTAGTCCACTAATACAAATCGGTTATTTTTCAAACTTTGAACCATTAGTCGAATAATCAGTGACTAGTCGACTAATGCAGACTAGCTCTTTTTGAAATTGCTTCTATTAGTCGACTAATTCTTATTCTAGTTGGCTTACACAGACTAAGTTTTCTGGCACTGTCTTCTATTTGTCGATAAACTCATCTGCTAGTTGACTACTGCATATCAATTCTTTTGTTCTATTTCACTAACTAGTCGACTAATAGAATCACCAATTGACTAATCAGAGCAAGTTTTTTCTTTGTTTGTTACCATATATCGGTTAGCTATAATTTTGCATATTTTGGATGTTGAATACTCTCTCTTTAAATATTACCCCATTTGAGAGCTACTAAGAATTATTTCCATAATTTTGCCCTTTTGGGAAAATAAATCTAAAAGTTCTTTCATTGTCTCAGTTCTTCAAGTTCATATATATATATATATATATATATATATATATATATATATATAATAATGGCTATCATACGCCATATGAGATATACTCTCATACGCCCTCTCACATAAAGCAACCAAGTACAACCAAGTACAAGCCCATGTAGACTTGTACTTGGTTGCTTTATGTGATAGGGCGTATGAAAGCCTATCTCATATGACGTATGATACCCCATTAATAATGGGTATCATACGTCATATGAGGCGTTGTCTCATATTCCCTCTCACATAAAGCAATCAAGTACATAGGCTTGTACTTGGTTGTACTTAGTTGCTTTATGTAAAAGGGAATATGAGGCAATGTCTCATATGACGTATGATAGCCATTATTCTATATATATATGGCAATCTTCGGGTGCGAAAAAACCCGTGCGAAAGCCATGCGAAAACTTTTTTTTTATTTTTTTGAAAAAAAATTTCAAAAATTTTTTTTGATGTTTAATCCATACAATTATATACCCCAGGGAAAATAATGGGTGAACCCGTTGAGGATTAGAGCATCCATCCACCCGTTACAAATTTAACGGTCTCAAAATGTGCGAATTTGATGAAATGCCTTGATCGAAGGTCAAATGACATTATTTCTCAACGATTATTTTTTGAGGGGGGTATAACAACATATAATCAGGGTGGAAAAAATAATTTTTGAAAAAAAAATTCAAAAAAAAACTAAAAACATTTTCGCACGGTGCAAAATGTTCTCATTTGAAGATTTACCTATATATATATCGAACAAAAATTCTCTCCTTCTAGCCTACTATTTGATTCACTTGCACATCACTCAAGGTTATAAATGTTTTGTATTTTAATTTCCTGCAAGATCCTCTTAAGTTTTTGAGAGTGTAGTTATACAAATTGGCAACCAGGGGCGGAACCATGTGGCAGTTGCCCTGGGCAGCTGCCCAGTGCAGAAACGTAAAAAATAAATTATTAGTATTCACTTATACAGATTCTTTATACCCTAATGGCGTGGCGTTTGTGCCTTGGATCTCAAGGTGCTCGGTTCGAACAAAGACAATTTTTACCTCTTACACCTGCCTTGTCTTTTTAGCCTAGGTGTATGACAATTTTTACATACAATAATGATTTATTTCTTTAAAAAAATCGCTTACACTCTACCTTTTATTTATAGACTAGGTGTATTGAATCAGATTATCAGTTTGATTCCAAGTAAAGAAAATTCTTATTGTCTTTATGGCCTATATGTATGGAATCAGATTACCGGTTTGATTCCACGTAAAGAAAATTCTTACTTCATACAAAAATTTTACATAAATTACTGATTTATTTCTTTAAAAAAAATCTTACACTACTACCTTGTCTTTATAGCCCAGATGCATGGAATTAGATTATCGGGTTGATTCCCAATGAAGAAAATGCTTATTTCGAACATATATTTTACAGACAATAATTATGAATTTACCATAAGACATTGTTGTACGTTAAATTTGATTTTAATTCATATGCTAATACAGCATGTATACAACTTGCCATTGGGACATATCTTCCTCTCTCGCATTACATCTTAATTTTCTAACTCTTTTTCTTTCTAACTCTCGCTCTTCTCTACCTCTAACTTAATGTGTGTGTGTTTGTATTAAGTAAAAATAATAATCTTCGATAATTATTTTGTTTATCAAATATTATTTTTATAGGCATGCATGTCTATATGTATGATACTATTTTGTCAACTTAAATAGACATTCTATATATTATATATCATATTTTAAATATATGTATAATACTAATTTATAGCTATTATTACTAAATAATCAAAGCATGGTAGCGTTTATTTTTTTTTTGTTTTGGTATTTTTATAAAAAAATATTCGTTACATCATCTTTATTTTCGCCCAGGGCAAAAAAATTCCTGGTTACGCCATTGTTGGCAACGATGTTATCAAAATCATATGGTGTTGTTTTCTTACGGTTTACAAAAACAGATATTGAAAAATCTTATGCAGAAATGCTTAGGACTTGTAGTATGTTTAGAAGACCAAACCAGGATAAATCCTCGATATTTGTGTTGTTATGATTCTGGTTTCATTGTTCTTTACATTTTGCATAGTAGAAAAAAAAATTATTCCACTATTTTTGAAAAGATTTCAAAGTAACTCTTCGAATTTCACAGTAGTTATAAAAAATATTCATCCTCATCTAATGTTAGAAAATATTTCACAACAAAACCTCCTCTATTCAATGGTTTCAATTGCAGTTATTGTAGGATAGTGATGATGATCTACTTGCAATCAATCAACTACAAACTTTAAAATTATTATGGAGTTACCATATAACGAGCCTACAACCCTCTATTCATTATGAATGGATGTAGAGAAGGAATCTATAAATTTAGATTCCATGGTAATGAATGATTATTCTATGCCATAAACACAAATGAATTTAACCATGTGTATACCTCTACATCAACCTATCAATTTAGCATACACTTGAGGTTACACATAAATGACTAACAAATTTTAGCACACTAAAACTATTGTTCTTATAGTCAGATTTGAACTTTTCAACATCAAGGATAAAAAGACCATTTCAGAAATATACAGAAAGTTCACAAATATAACGATTCCTTCATTGCTCTTAGAAAAAGTTATACTAAAGTAGACATAGTAAAAAAGATTCTTCGAGCCCTCACTTTTGAATGGGAGAAGAAGACCATGGTAATAAAGGAAGCAAATGACTTATCAGCACTCATCATGAAATATCCCATCAGAAATTTGATGGTATACAAGGTTAAGCTCAAAGATCAAAAACAAGATAATATTAACAATAAGAAAATACTCACCTTCAATATTACATCTGATACAGATGATTCCAATATTGATGAGGATGATATGGCTCACATCATTAAGAAGTTCAAAAAAATTCCTCACGAAAGGTAAGTACATGTCTAATAAGTTTAAGAATACTAATAATGTATCTCTATATTTCAAGTGCAATAAGCTAGGATATAGTATACCAAGAAGAATCAGCTGATGATAAAGTTAAAGATAAAAAATATGAATAACTTCAATAAGTTTCAAAAGAAGAAGAAGAAAACTTTAACAGCTACTTAGGACAATAGCAACTCTTTATCAGTTGAAGAAAAAGAACAAGAGTAAAATACCGACATGTGCATTATGGCACATGAAGATGAGGTATGTAATAATCTATACGATGATGAATTTTTTAATAAATTTAATGACTAATATGATAGATTTAAAAGTTTAATACTAACTATAAATCATTAAAACATGATAATGATACATTGTTAATCGATCATAATGTTATTGCTTCTAAATGTTCTAATATAGTCATTAATGTTAGAAAATAAAACATTAGATGATGAAAACAGGTTACTTAAACCAAAATGCAATGTTTTAAATATATTTCAATTAGTGAATTAGACAAAGATGGTGCATCAATAAAATTAAAATATGATAAGTTTTCTAAAAATATCACTAAGTTTAATAAAGGAAAAATATATATTAACAAGCTATTATCATAGTAATATGTATCTATCACTAGATTTGGTTTAGGGTATTCTAAAAGGAATAATTCTACGTCATAACATCTTTCATCTTCTAGTCATAACAATATGCATGTTAAATAACCCAAAAAGAATCATGCATTTATATATAATAAGTTTTATACCGATTCTAGGAATAAAAATTCTAGTTCTAATCACAGATTACATGATAATAATAGATATCAAAATAAAGTTAAGTTACATATTAATCAAAATTTGAATCCAATGCATAACAAACCTCATTCTCTTCCAATTTGGATTCATAAATACTTGTGGTTATATGATCAAAATACATGTATATCTTCTTACATGAAAAATATTTGTCATTCTCAAAGTTATATCGATGTAAAGAATGGGAAACCAATTTCAAATTGGATTTAGATTACTAAGGGCTAATCCAATGGACCTAACTGAGCGTATGTATCAAAATATTTGATATCTTTTCAGGTACCCAAAAAAGATGATGTTTACAGTTATATCCTTTTATATCATTGCTCCTCTTGCAATAATGATATTTTTATTCATTAAGTTTATGACACATTAAATAAAATCTCTTAAAGAAGAAATTTGTTAGATTAAGGAAAAACATAGTATATGTTGTGAAAATGATTTTTAATTTAATGATTTTATGATATATTATCATTACATGCATGCACATACATATGCTCATTTAATCAAAGCAAAAAAATATTGATCAGTCGACTAACAACACTAGCTGGTCGACTAGTCCAGAAGTAATTTCTGAATCCTGAGCTTGATTAGTCAACTAATGTCACCTACAAATCAACTAATATCCAAACTAACCAAGTAATTTTTCTCCTCATCGACTAGTCATGTTACATCCTGTATTTTCATATCTTATTAGATGTTAATTATCTTATTAGCTGTTTACGGACCCAATTGACTTAATATTTTTGGTAGTAGTAACCTATAAGCCCTTTAGATCTCCACTACAAGATCTTCATCCAATGGCTATAAATCATCCTTGATCCCCCATTTCTATACAAAACTAAGAAACCGATTTCTCTCTCACTAGTCAACTAGAAGTCCTAGCCATTTCTACTCTCATACTCAAAGCATCTCCAGCTGATTAAGGTTCTTTACCCTTCATTTACTTAATTTCTTTGTTTCAAGCTTATTTCTAGCTCATTTTATCTTGTTTTAGCTTTATTTCTAGCTTAACTTCATATTTGCTCTTAGTTTGTCTCAATTTCATTATCATAACTTAGATATCCTTGAAGTTTCATAATCATATCTAAGAGACTAAGATTCTCCTTTTTAAATCCAACCACTGCATACCAAAATATCTAAGAGACCTTAAGAATGATGAAATTTTCATTAGATTATGTTCTTATGATTATGAAATACCGTCAGAAAATTTCATCAAATTCATTTATTTTGGTCATTATTGTTTTGGAAAACTTTTCAAAGAAAATCGTGTATTCATAATTTTTTCTCATGAACAAATTGTTTGTTGCTATCTTTCTAGTCAAACTTTTCTACACCAAAATGCTACCACCTTAAGATAATCATATTATCATATTGGTGACAAATATAGAAATTAAACTGCCTTCTAAAAAAACTAAGAAGCATTCTTCATAAACCTAATCAATGTATTATATTATCTAATTTAAAAATGATTGATCGTAACATTCTTTCTAAAATGTTAATTCATGATCAGTCCATTGATGTAGGTATACCATCAAGCAATCTTCAACTTTTAGCTCGAATCATAAGAAGAATCATCACTTGTAATACTCTTCCTAAATTTGGTAACTTCACCTATATTTTCATTAACTTGGTAAAAATACAGTTATGCAATTTTAGAAAGACGTAAAGTTAACTCGACTAAGATTATACATGACAACTTGACTAAGTTCATTTACACATCACTTCTCTATGGTCATCTTCTTTTCAAGATCTTTCAATTTTTCAAAGTTCCTCTTGAATCAGAAACTGAAGTATTAAAAAACGCTATTCTCTTTGATCGTTCTATTCTATCACGTATGCATCTACCCATTAAACCCCCTTCTGAAACCTAATAAAAACAAGAACCACATGGTTCCCAACCTCAACCTTAAGAACCAATCCCAACCAGTTCAACTACTGCTCCTCCTTCTGTCTACTTTTATGAACATCATTATAATAATTTAGTTCAGTACGTTTTAATCTATCTACGACACAAGATTCATTCTTGTAAACCAATTGTATGATACTTCATCAACTTGCTAGGCTTCAGGAGTTACGGGAGAATTCATTATAAAGATTTAATAAGCAATTTTCATATACACAATAGATCATGTAGCATCATGTTTCATGTTTTTTCATGTATTTTTCAAATCGTGTGTGCTGAATCTTTATCTATTTTTAAGACAAATATTTACCTTACTCTGTTTTTGGTAATGACAAAGGGAAAGATATATATCTGTGATGTGATATTTGTATTCAATATGTACACATCAATACAAAGGGAACTTATATTTCACTCTTTTTGATCCATTGTGTGTGTGTTTGTCAACCAAAAAATGGGGAGAATGTTGATTTTTGATATCCTCATGTTAATTTTGATGATGATCAAACCATATATTATGTACTAGCTCATTCATGCAGCTTCATGTTAAAGCAGTTGATCATGTGACATGGCTCAACATCTTGGACAAAGGACTTTGAGTATCAAGCCTATCAATGAATATTTCAATCTATGTATTTTATATTTTTATTAACGTATTTTTCTTTATTTTTAGATTTTGTATAAAACCAGGGGCTTAATTTCGGAAAACTACCTTATACTTTTGCTGAATTCCAAAAAAATACCTCTTATTTTGATATAATCGCAAAACTACCTCATACTTTTCCGGTTTCGATAAACTCCATCATCCAGATATCCCCATCTCCCTCACCGTTGTCTTTCACCCTATATCCATCGACGTCCATCCACATTCCACCCACCACCGCCCTCCTCCCACGCCCCCCACCGTCCTCCCACCTCCACCCTTCGCCTTCGCCCTCCCTCCATCGTTGCCCATCCCCGGTCCACCCACCGCCACCCCCCCACGTCCGTCGCCGCCCTCCCCCTCCCTCCACCATAGTCCCCGCCCCCTTCTCCCACTGCCGCACTCGTCCACCACTTTTCCCCGCCGTCGCCCTCCTCCCTCCTCCACCATCCCACATATATCAAAGTATGAGATAGTTCTACAAAATTAAATCAAAGTATGAGATAGTTCTACAAAATTAAACCAAAGTATGAGGTAGTTCTACGAAATTAAGCAAAGTATGAGGTAGTTCCACGAAACCAAAGTATGAGGGAGTTTATCGAAACCTGAAAAGTATAAGATAGTTTTGCGATTATATCAAAATAAGAGGTATTTTTTGGGACTCAGCGAAAGTATGAGGTAGTTTTCCGAAATTAAGCCAAAACCAGGATCATATACACATCACAGAAAATAGGTTTCTTAACTTAAAACAATCCCATTATTATCCTTAAACCAACATTACCTGCTTCTAAGTCTTACCCTTTATTTTTTAGTATCATTAGTTGACTAACAATGATCCCTATTCGAGTGACATAAGATTTGATAGTTGACTAGTCAAATTACTTAATTAGTTGATTAATCAATTTTATTAGTTGACTAATACAAACTTATAAGTTTTATTAATTTGAATTATTAGGCAGCTAACAAGTCTATTAGTCGACTAATTCATATAGTTGTTTTCTCACCTTTGAATTATTAGTCGACTAATGCAGAATGTCACTTTTTATTCTGCTTCTATTAGTCGACTAATTCTTGTTCTAATCGACTAACACAGATTGAGTTTTCCGGTACTATCTTATAGTAGTCGACTAACTCATTTGCTAGTCGACTAATGCAAATTGATTCTTTATTCTATTTCACTGAGTAGTCGACTAATGGAATTACTAGTCGATTAATTAGAGCGATTTCTTTTAGTTAGTTGTTATTCATATATCCGCTGATGGCAATTAAATAGTTGTAATTTTGAATATTTTGTATGTTAAATAGTCTCTCTATAAATATATTTTTACCCCCACATTTTAATGATAATAGAATTCTTTCCATAATTTTTTTTCTTGAGAAAAGAACTTTAAAAGTTCTTTCATTGTTTCTGTTCTTCAAGTTGATATATATTACACAAAAATTCTCTCCTTCTACCATACTATTTGATTCACTTGCACATCACTTAAGGCTATAAGAGTTTTGTATTTCAATTTCCTGCAAGATTCTCTTGGGATTTTGAGAGTGTGTTTGTACAAATTGGCAATAAGGTTGTCAAAATTGTATGGTGTTGTTTTCTGATAGGAACTAGAAATATCTGAAATTTATTGATAATAAATCTGAAAATAATAACGATAAGTGATTACAATTAAAGAGGTAACATCCATCCTAAGACGTCGATTAAAGAGGACGTCGGCACTCTCCCATAGAACGAGCAACTCTCTCCTCTCTTTAGCAAAAATAATCAAAAATAAGCATACCAGAGCCGGCCCCTCCTCTTGGCTTAAATAGAAAATTCTTATTTGTAAAATTGCACATAACCCCCCTAAATTAATAAAAACTCATTAAAAGGCCCAAAAGGCCCCTAGTGGGCCCAAAACTCATAAAGAAGATGTCGACTCTATCATTACTCCACCCCCGAAAACCACCTTGTCCCCAAGGTGGTACATGAAGTTCATGGCGGTTCTACTCCAAGTGGGGATGGTCATCCCCTCCAGGCTCTTCCTCCTCCACTATGACCTTGTCGTTCGTAGCTATCAGCACTTACAGCTTGTGTATCCCACAATGGTACCCTGAGGTGAATTTCTCATCGCATCTGAAACACAACCATTTTTACCTCTTCTCCCTCATCTCGGCATCAGTCATCCTCATAAACTATCCTCCTTCCGGTGGTCTCCTGCTCTTCTTCTGACTGGGCGGGTCCATCCCTGTTATGGTCTTTTGCTGCCCTCCACTCGCGAGCTAGCTGTAGGAAGGGGAGCCGGTTCCATTCCCTCCAGATTTCTTCGTCTCCACCAGTCGATCATCCACCATCTGGCAGTATTCTAAATATCGGTTTGCAACCCGCTATATCGACCGAGATATCGGAATTTACGTTAGGCCGATAGATATCATCAAGGAAATTGTGTTTTTCGATTTTTGGGAGAATATCAGCCCGATATTGGGCGCAGGACGCAATATCGGTCGATATTTTGTTTCAAAATATCGGTTGATATCAGCTGATATTGGGCTTTGCTATGTGAATATATAAATGTGGGCTAACGGGTCGGATCCACTACCGACCTGGCCCAAACCCAACTTCATAAAGGCTTTTGGGCTGTTGCATTTTAGCGAGAAATTCACAAAAACCCCTAATTCCCTCGCATTCGATTTCTTCGTTGGCTTTCGCTTGGCTCTCGCGTTTGTCGATCCTTCGTCGATCATTCGCTAGCTTTTCGCTGCCGATTGGAGTCCAGATCGCCGGAGTTCAGCAAAAGATAATTTTTTTTCTTTTTTTCCATTTTTTCAGTCGTTTTCAAATTGCGATTTTTTTTCAGATTTTGGTGCTCACAAGTAACAGTGGTAGCCGATCTTAGCCATTGTCTTCTCCTCTCAGGTTATCTCCTTGCTCGGAGACGCTTCTCCTCTTACGCTAATTTTGTTCGTTTTTTCAGTTTTCCCCATTGTTTTCAGTTTTTAATTTTTTCAGATTTGGTCACTCAAGGTGATAGCCGATATCTTCCACCTGTCTTTGCTGCTTGCCGTTCACAGTAAAAAATTTAATTTTTTCAGTTTGTTGTTTGCTGTTTGCTGTTTGCTGTTTGCTGTTTGCTGTTTGATGTTTTCAATAATTTTCAGTATGTACGTTCTTTAATTTGTTGCATTATTTGTGTATCTTTATATATGCCTTGTGTGCTTGATATGTTATGATGACAGGCTTATGCTTGAAATCAGTGGACACCATTTTGTTGTGAATGAGATGATTCTTTATGAAGACAACAACATTTTGAGCCTGGAATATCATGCACTTTTGGTATTGTTTGGAAAAGAGTAAAAAAGAATTTACGGGGCTTCCAAATTTTTTTAGAATTTCGGTTTCTAGCATCCAAATAGCCACTTGTTAGAAATCTTGTCATCAAGTCTATTGCAAGATTGATCTTCAGGTCTAGAGACACAACCCAGCTCATTATAGCACCTCTAGCTTCTTCTTCACTCTTCTTCACTCTTCTTCACGCTGACCTTTTTTCCTCCCATAAAAACTCAGACAAAATCCAAAATGCAAACATAGCTGCATGCCTTAAGGTATATGATTTATTCATGGGTAATTCTCGATGTTGCATGCTTGCAAAAAAATTCAAAGAGAACACACAAGTATTTAGTAAAGTATTAAAGTGAAATATACATCGGTGAGTTACATAAGTCTAAAATACTTGAAAATACATAATAGAATGTTAATAATGCAAACATCTATGATCAAAGTAGAATTGCATTATTTTTGACAATATTCAATTACTATTTATTTGTTGCATGGTTGACTTGTTTTATTTCATTTATTAATATTTGTCAATGTCTTTCTTTGTCATATGATTCTTAAGGTATAGGATCTATGGTGTGTGAAGATGGCATCCTCCCAAGATTCTAGTAAAAGTGTTCCAAAAGGGGACCCTTGCTGGGCATATGGAAAGCAAGTGGATAGCCATAGTACGGCTAAGATTCAATGTAATTATTTCAATCAAATTGTTAATGGAGGAATTACCCAGTTCAAGGCGCATCTTGCAGAAAGAAGGGGAAATGTGAGGCCATGTGGTAGTGTCCCGGATGATGTGAAGAGCAAGGTGTTTGAAATTCTTGCCAAGTTTGAGAAGGAAAAGGAGCACGGGGGTGCAAGATTTAATGGATGTAGTTAACATTGGTGGAGAGGAACCCAAGAGGAACATGAGCGTGGGACCCACCAGAAGTCTTCATCGTGATTGAGTGTGTATTCTACATTTAAGAAGATAGGGCCGATAGATAGGTATGTCACTCAAGCTCCAGCAGATTTGGATGTTACTATGGGACAGACGAAGAAGACTACACTTGATTCGAAGGAGAGAAAGAAGATAAGTGAGAACACGATTCGATATATTACGAGGTGATTCTTCAAAGCCGGAATTTCTTTCAATTCTGTAACACTTAGATTATTTCAGCAAATGTTACAGGCCATAGGTTAATTTGGGCCATGCTTAGAGGGTCCCATTCCTTATGAGCTAGGAGAAACGTGTCTTGAGAATGAGGTGGAGGAGACATATAAAAGGCTAAAATCTTTCAAAGAGAGCTGTAGCATACATGGATGCTCCACTATGACCGATGCTTGGTCTGATCGAAAGCAACGGAGCATCATGAACATAGTGGTGCACTGCCCAGCATGGATTGCTTTCTTAGACTCGGAGGATATTTCGACTGAGCGTCATAGTGGAGCATTTATTCATGCTTTTGTTGATAGGGCAATTGAGAAGCCGAAAGAGGATAATGTTGTTCAGATAATAACTGATAATACATATAATAATATGGCTGCGGCAAAAATACTGTCAGTGAAGAGGCCAAGAATCTTTTGGACGAGTTGTGCCGTACACACCGTTAATTTAATGCTCGTGGACATCGCCAAAATCAAGCTGATCAGGAGTGCCATTACAATGGGCAAAGATGTCTCCATTTTCATTTACAGTCACACCATCACTCTGAGCTTGATGAGAGACTTTACAAAAGGAGACATAGTTAGGCCCGGCGCGACTAGATTTGCCACTGCCTTCTTATCTTTAAGTTCATTAAGACATAAGAAAAAAGAATTGAAGCAGCTGTTTAGTTTTGAATAATGGGAAGAGTGTAATCTTTCCAGCAAGCCTGCAGGAAGGAAAGTAATCAAAATTAAAATTTATTTACATTGATATAAGATTATTTCATCAATTTTTAATCATAACTGAATTATTAATCATTGTTTTGTATGTTCAAGAAATTGTTCTGAGTAACAAGTTTTGGGACAATGTTGATCTGGCTATAAATGTTTTCTCTCCTTTAGTGAAAGTTTTGAGGAGAGTGGATGGTGATAAAGTCTCGTCGATGGGCTTTGTGTATGGTGATTTGGTTGAAACCAAGGTTGAAATTGCATCAACCCTTGTCCAGAAGGAGAATATGTATCTTTCAATATGGAAGATAATAGATAAAAGATGGGATGAGAAGCTCAAGTCGCCATTGCATAAGATTGGGTATTACTTGAACCCTTTTTCTATTACCCTAATAAGAAAGCTATTGAAAAAAGGTAATATTTTGATAGTTTTGTGGAGTACATGTGTCTCGTGTATGCGAATGATCATGATATTATTGATAAGATTGGAGAACAGCTCTACCTCTATCAAAACCAAAAGGGTTCATTTGGGCGGGATTTTGCAAAGAATGCTGCAAAAAATCCATAAATTAGCTCATGTATAATTTTTATTATTTACCAATGTTTTAAATAAACGCATGTTAGGCGATGATTTTATATTTGTTAATTTGACAGTCACATTGTAAAGTTTTATGGGACCGATACTCCAGAATTGAAGAAAATGGCATTGAGGGTCCTGGTTTTGGCAACTAGCTCTTCTGGGTGCAAAAGAAACTGGAGCACATTTGAGATGGTAAATAGTATAATAATTTCATCATATATTTATATTCTAAAACTTTTAATCTATTGAAAAATAGTCTGTTTATAATAATTTTTTATCTTTTGTAAACTCATACAAAGAAGAGAAATAGACTAAGTCATAGCAAGCTGTGTGACTTGGTCTTCGTCAAGTTCAATGCCGAGCTGAAAAATAAGCATGCGAATAAACATAGGGATCATTTGGCTGCCTATAACGATAATGAAAAGGTCTCTGATTGGTTGGTATCAAAAAAATGATGATGCGTCAGTTTTTGAAAGCGATGATGAGGTGTTTCCAGGTGAGCAATTGACTTGGAGACAAGTTGCCAAAGCTATGTGAGCTAATCTTAAAAAGAAAGAAGAGCTCGAGAATGGTGACATATAGAAGAACAAAGAAAGGAGCATCTTCATCATCCAAAGGAAAGGAACCGGCCATAGAAGAAGATGAGTTTGAATCATCATCAGAATCATCATCGGGTGACGAGCTAGATGAGGGAAATGATGATTCCGATCATGGAGATGATTATTGATGATTAATGTTTGAGAGACTGTGACATGTTTTTAATCTATGGACTGATATTATCGTCTGCTTTTAATATGATGTTTGTTTGTTTTTTATTTTTTATTATATAACAATTTGAATTGTTTTGTCATTGAAACATGTTTGGCCTAATCATATCGTAAATGTTAAATGTTTATTGTTTATTAATTTTTAACGCATGCCTAGTTACCTACTGATTTTATTATCATATTTTGTATGTATTTAACTTGTTTGGTTCGCAATTACTTCAAGAAATATTCTACCAAGTAAATGGTTGGTATTCACGTTTAATGAGATAAGTATACTGAAAACATACTTTTATTTGAGTTTCTATAGATTATATTTTCTTAGACACGTATTGCTTTTATTTGACATCATATTAGCATCTGATATGAATGGCACTTTGATTCCGATATTATTCAATATCCCAGATATTCATGTTTAACGAGAGAAGTATAACCAAAACATACGTTTATTTGAGTTAGTATAGTTTATATCTTTTTAGATACATATATGCTTGCATATGTCATCATTTTAAGTATCCGATATGACACTACGATATTTAGTCAATATCCCCGATATATCCCAGATATCTGCAATCTGATATCAAATTCCATATGCCGATACGCGACCGATATCAGATATTTAGAATATTGCCATCTGGACCAACTCTATGGCCTCTATCAAGTCCTGAGGCTTCTTTATGCAAACCTCTGTACAAATAGTTGCCTTCAGTCCCTTCATAAAAGTGCTCTCCATTATCTCATCAGAAACTCCATGCACTTGTCCTAACAGTGCCTCGAACCTTTCTCTGAAGTCCCTTACTATACCGTCATGCCTGAGAGAAAGCAACTGCTCCCGCAAGTTTTCTAAGTGAGTGTCGCGAAATCTCTCCACCAAACCATCCTTAATCTCCTCCCATGGGTGAAACGGCCGCCTCTCCTCCCTCCACTGGTACCACACGAGGGCTTTTCCATCTAAACACACCGCCTCCTCCTCTGACTTCTGCTCCTTCGTCATGCGGGACACCCTGGAAAATCTTTTTGCCCTATAAATTCATGTCACGGGATCCTCTCCCTCAAATACGGGCATCTTCAGCTTCCGCAGTCTGTCTAACGCAAAGTTTCCCTGGTCCCCTCGTCCACCTACGTACCTGGGCTGATGATAATATTGTCACATCTCCCTATGCCGCTCAAATCCCCTCTAAGGGCATCCCTCTCAATCTACATAGTCTCCCATGTCATCGCCTCCTGCATAAGCACCTGGCTCCTCCTCCTCGAAGTCTCCATAGCCTCTCCCGTCATCATTAGGATACCCCTCATAGGCCGGGGGTGGATGTCATCGTCTGTCTGCATCATATCGAGGGTCTAGGGGCCCTCGAAACCAGCCACCATCGTCGTCGTAACCCGGAAACTCCTTGTGGTAAAAATCCTCGGCATGTGAATGCGTCGAAAAGTCTCGAGCTGGTGGAAATTCTCCATGGGGGCCATTATACCCATGTCATGGGCCCGAAGGCCCGTGGGAACCCTGACGTGGCACGGCAAGGCCCTGGCAGCCCTGTGAAATGGCTGCATGGCCCTGCCTGGCCTAGTCTGGCCCCCAGCGGCCCTGTAGGTGGTCGACAAGGCCCGCAGGGGGCACCCGATGGTCGGTGGGGCCTTGGCGGCCCTGGGACAGAGCCGCCGGGCCCTGTTGATGGATCTCCTGGCCTGCGCGACCCTGTGGAGGAGCCCCGGGGCCCGCGCGGGGCTGCTGCTACCAGCGGGGGGCTCAGCTAGGGCCACCGGCCCCTGAAATCCCTTCTCTGCTTCTGGGTCGCTCTCGTCGAGGTCCGTGAGCCGTCCGGCTTCAAATTTCTTTGCCACGATCTTTTCCTTTTCCAAAGGCGACGCATTTTTCGCTGTTTTAAGGTTTGCGTCCTCGCCGTTTAATTCTGCCGAAATCCCAGCAAGTTGTTGCATGATTTGTGCTAGGGCTTCTCCATTCTTCTCTAGGGTTTTGCCTTGCTTTGTTAGGGCATCACCATGTTTCACTAGGATTTGCTTCACGCCCTTGATTTCTCCATTGAACTTCTCCTCCACTGCATCCATACGGTCTTTGGATTCGTTGCCGCCGCCATGGATCGATGTGCTCTGACACCAAATTAATAGGAACTAGAAATATCTGAAATTTATTGCTAATAAATCTGAAATAATAACGATAATTGATTACAATTAAAGAGGTAACCTCCCTCCCAAGACGCCGATTGAAGAGGACGTCCGCACTCTCCCGTAGAATGAGGAACTATCGCTTCACTTTAGTAAAATAATCAAAAATAAGCATACCTAGGGTCGGAGCCTCCTCTTGGCTTAAATAGAAAACCCTTATTTGCAAAATTGCACATAACCCCCCTAAATTAATAAAAACTCATAAAAAGGCCCAAAATGCCCCTAATGGACCCAAAACTCATAAAGAAGATATCGACTTACAGTTTGCAAGACAAGATGGTGTAAAGTCTCAAGTGGGAAGGATTGGGGGGACCGTAATATGTGTAGAGGATCGAACTAGGATAAATTCCCAATGTTTACATTACTACAATTCTAGTTTAATTGTTCTTTAAATTTTACATTATAGTAAACTTTTTATTTCATCGGGTTTCGAAAAGATTTGAAAGTAACTCTTTGAATTTCTCAATTGTTATTATAATATACTATTCTTCTGCTAGTATTTGTAGTGACCATTTACGTATCCAACAAATTCTAACTGATGGTAATGCCTTTAAAGAGGAAGGTATTGGTTCTAGAAGAAATTACGGGCCGAAGAAGTCAAATGTGTATGACTATCTATATCCAAATATGAACAGGATTCCAAACTCAGGAGAAGCCTCAGTTTGAAGTAAGTTAGAATTTCTAACATGAGTATGATTTTTTATAGAATTCTCAAATGAGATAGAGTTTAATTTGGGATTCTTGAGTCTTGAAACCAAAAAAAAAATTCAAAAGCTAGAGGGAAGTTGTTTTTACAAAATAGGAGGCAATGAAAAGAGTGTTCTTGATTTCTCACGGTGTAGTGGTTTTGTAGAAACTTACTTCTAATTTTTGAGAGAATGCTATAGTATTATGGAAATTAGATGGTGAGAGTTAAGATAAGAGTGTCTTTTCTTTATAGTTGTCGTAAATATTGTGCAATTTTTGTAAAGATAACAAAACTACCAATTAAATGGTGTGTTTTTTTCTGTTCGGAATTGTTCCGTGCACTCTAAATGAATTTGGGCAAGAATTGAAACCCATCTGTTTTCCTAACATTCGTTATCTTCTTCTTAAAATCTTAGTCTTATGCTGACTGTTGCAGCTTCTTTTTCATTTTTTTTGCTGGCTGTAATTGTTTTGCTGTTAGTTGCTAATGTTGCTGGCTTCTTCTTCGATTGTTGCTGCGCCTGGTTTTGTCATTTGCTGCTAATGATCTTGCTGGTATTGCTGCTCTCCTTCTTCTATTTTTAGGTTTTTTATTTATTTCTCATGATTTTCCTGTTTGTTATGATTTTCTACCAATATTTTAATATTGTTTCCCCACATTTAAAGTGACTTAAAATGACTTGGTGTTTTTTTTGTTTAATCCCCAAAAAAACATAACAGTGCCTCACCAATTGACTCTGCATTTTCAGCTTCCACTGCACCGTGTCCAGCTTCAAAGGTATTGATAATAAATTCATTTGTGTCTTATGCCTTAATGACATACTAAGCACTTCTGCTATTTTCCCATGTTGACAAAACTAACACAGAAGTTCCTTATCCTGGCTTCAGTGAACATATCCAGAAGTGAGACACAAACCCAACATTTCCTTTCTAGTTGAATTTACAAAGCCTAAAGATATTGTTAGTACGACCATTGCAGATTATGTACCACTTAATTAAACATTTATAACTAATAAAATGAAAAATAAGGTGTATTGTTCAATGTTATATGGCCAAATCTATGGTTAAACTTTTTTCTTTCAAGTGATTCATTTCAGCATAATATGCAGAGTTTGAATCACAGATTCAAATAATAGATCTGATGACATTATATGGCCCCAGTAGAATCACCTGTCTGGATCAAAGAACCACACATGAAGCAGATCATGAAGCATAGAAATCTTCAAGATATTTAAGCATCTTTATTGCATGTTGTGTAAGCGCAATAAAAGATCATACTAATAGTAAGAGATGCTATGGATTAATAAAACAGAAAACCAAAGCATACCTTTCTATCTGCTCTAGCATATCCAAAATAGGGAATGACAGCTGTGATAGTCCTTGCAGAGGCCCTTCGGCATGCATCTATCATGACCAAAAGCTCCATGAGATTTTCATTCGCTGGTGGACACGTTGATTGCACAATGAACACATCGCAGCCCCTAACACTCTCTTGCAGTTGTACGTAGACTTCTCCATCAGCAAATCGTTTAATTTTGATTTTTCCTAGGTCCATACCCATATAACGAGCAATTTCCTAAGTTAGAGAAAGAAGTTGATCATTAGAAATATAAAAATAAGTCTACAGAATAGTTTTATTGGTATATAGTGGCCTACTAGATGCAGCATAATTGGTGGTTTTCAACCACAATTTTTAGAAAACCCACTTGTAAATTTAGTTTAAATATGGTGGAATATAATAGCTTATCAAGCATCCATAAAAACACTGAAAGAAGATGAGAAGGCTTTCTTATTCCAAAACATTACATGTTCATGTAAGTACTTGTCAAGCTAAAACAACATACACACCTCCAAGAATATATTAACTCAAATGTAGCCACAAGCTATAGAGTGTGCTATTGTGAAGGTCCGGCAGTCTCTTTGAAACATTATAATATATCGGTGCCACAAAATCCGAATAAATAAAGAAATAATTTTGCTCTGAAAACTTCAGCTGCTAAATGCTAATTGTTCATAGATGTAAATATGTCTTTGAACAGTGCAACACCATATACCAGTATGACGGCATATCATTGTATCTGCAGTTAGTAGCAGAGTAGCAGTATATAACAAAGAGTAACTGGAACAACAAATACCTCCGCAAGTGAGGGGTTTGATGTCCCTGAAAATATTCGCATTCTTGTGTCGATTTTCGAAATATTTTCATGCTCCTGGCGTGTTAAGAGCCCTGGTGTGAGGGAAAATTTCAGACTTGGAGTGTATAATTTTTGCCTGGAAATTTGCAATGGCTCCGACACATCACACCTCTGTCAACATCAAAAAAGTCCACTAAATTCTATTTAGCTGAATACATGCATTTTAACTTCTACAAAGTTGAATAAATAAATATCAAACAAGTGCACAACAGATATTAAATTGATATTTCAATAAACATGTTATAAACTTCATTCTAGATGAATTAAGATAGCATACAAAGGTATCTCCACCGTGTTTAGAATTCTATGGCAAACTATACAATTTACAAATATGCAACACTTCTCTGTTTGCTTTTCTTAGTATGAGTACAGCAACAACTCACGTGGTAGGATTTTTCTAGGTTTTTGATGTCGAAAGTTAGTATTTTGGAAGAAATGTGGGATTTTTAGGGTTTTGATGCAAAGAATTGGGATAAAAGATGGATTTTATTCATGAAAACTGAAATAAAGGGGATACAACGATAAAGATGAGTTCTTTCGAGATGAACTCTCTCTTAAGCCACGATTCGAGAGGGGGCCGCCCTCTCCAATGAAAAAGGGGAATCTTAACCTCTACAAATTCTCTCACCAAATCAAGCATGAGAATCCATAAGCCCCCTAAGCCCCATATAAATAATAAACTGAAAATACAAAATTACAAAAAGACCCCTAAAGCTGAAAATTACGAAAAACCAAACCAAAAATTACGAGAACGTTCTTAATGGGCCAAAATCCCAGATCCATCATCATGTCATTCACATAGCTTGCATTTACCTTCGGACACTAAAGCATGTTTTATAATCTGACTGCAATATAAGACTTCGTGCCATAGACCGGTTTCCAAAACTATTAGTTCTTGGATTCAAGACTAACGTTGTTTTGATGATGATCAATACATTATATTAGTGTGCTAATCAATCTTATGTTTTAGTCTCAGTTTATCTTAACGATTATTTATTGATGAGACAAATCATAATGCTTGGCGGATGATGCAATGGATATCTTAAAGACCTCCAAAAGTGGAGCATTACCAAAGCTTGGATCTTGGTGAAGAGAAGCTCATCAAGAGGTGCCAAAACTTGGAAGCTGATGGGGAGCATCAAGGCATCAAGAGCTTAAAGATTAGACTCTAAGAGAAACAATTGTAATACATGTAATATTTCATTTCATTGCTTTTCTCTTTTTGAGTCATATGATCTTGTAAAGCCTTAATAGATAGACTACTCATTCATGCATATGCATTTTCCATCTTAGTGAGCATTAGGATAATCATGGAATCCAACCCAATAGATTCACCTTGCCAAAAAACTCAAACTGGAGTTTTGGCTCTCCAACAGCCGAATGATGAAGGCATGACAGGCGAATGGTGATGACCAGGCGCCTGTCCAGCCTTCTACAGCCAACTGTTGTGCACAGCTCAAGTCAACTTTTTATTGACTCGTTCTCGAGCTTTTGGAACAGACGACTGAAGTTCATTAGTCAGGTGTCTGTCTTCCATCAGGCACCTGGGAATTGTCCTACAGTCGCATGTGTGCCAAAGTGTGTAACTTGCATTTTCTGAGCATCAACCTACTTTGTGAGTCAGTCAACTGATGAAGAGTTTTCAGTCGCATGTCCAATTTCTGGCGCCTGAGAAATTTTCATCAATCGTCTGAAGGCGCTAGTGCGAAAGTTGCATTTTCTCGGCTCCTTTCCATCCCTTATGAATCACCTGCTGAAGGTTATTCAGGCGCATGCACATAGTACAGGCGCATGTGTAGTCTTCTACAGTCGCATGTCCTGGCTCAGATGATAGTCGTTAGGAATTATATAGTCTTTGATCGGTTGACTGTCCCTCCTTCATCAGTTGCAGGTCGTTGCCGTAAAAACTCAGAATCTAACCATTGCAGATTTGTTTCTTTGGCTTCTAGCTTGGGTTTTATAAGGTTTTTGGGGCTTCCTATATATATATATGAGTGGGTTTAGTTCATTTAGAACTCTTAAAGGATTAGGAAAACATTGAAGATCATTTCATCTCTTCTCTAAGCCACTCCTCCCTCATTCCCTTCATAGAGCTTCAATCTTATGCTATAGCATTTAAGCTCTAAGAAATTTCTCCAATGGATTTCAATCTCATTCCTTTTCTTGAAGAATATCGTTTTTTCTCTTCATTCATACACTTAAGTGAGAAGTGTTAGGATTCATTCCTAGAAGAGAGAAAGATCATCAAGTGCAAT
Organism: Scilla litardierei; assembly: GCA_030789695.1. NCBI lineage: Eukaryota > Viridiplantae > Streptophyta > Magnoliopsida > Asparagales > Asparagaceae > Scilla > Scilla litardierei. The sequence goes on from CM061136.1 coordinate 32,989,089, forward strand.
CAAAGCCTCATCTCAGGTACTTGTGTTTCACTTGCATGCATTCTTCGTCACATTGGTAAGATCATATCAATGCATAGGTAAGTGCTATTTTGTTTCATTTGTTACTTGAAACCCTAATTCTCTTAGTTGGAATTAGTTACTCTTTTGTGAGAGTTACTCTCTTTGTGGGAGTTAGTCACTCTCTTTGTAAGAGTTAGGTTCTCTCTTTGTGAGTGAACAAATTCTATGTGTGATGTATCTCTGTGTGAGATTGTATTCACTACCTTGTGTAGGATCATAGTGAATATTGGTATGGCTGAATGTACCTAAGTTGAGAAACCAGGGTAAAATCCGTTGGGTTTGCGATTGTTGTTGTTTAGCATGCTCTTTAATTTTTGCTGCTTATTGTGCGCTAATTTCGGTAACTTTTAATTAAGCATGTTGCCTGCCTTTACACTATTCACCCCCCAGTGTATTGTGTAGCCCCGCTAGGTCCTAACAAAAACATCTAGAATGGGCCATGTATGTGGAAACTGGACAAGCAATACAACATTTATATTTATATAGTTTGTATGTGTGGAAGGAATTTGTCCGCTACATATTATTCTAGTATATAATTTCATATTTTTTAAGTATATAATGTAGGATATTTTTGTACCTAAAACAAAAGCATCCTAATACTTGTGAACATCCACCATTTCTTAACATGGTATATGCAAATTTTAGTAGGACGAAATATCTTACATACTACAGAAATTGAATGAGATTTAGGAGTCAGACTATATTTGATTATGATATGTATCTAAATAAATAAATAAATAGAAATATCACTTAAAATAGTGCCTAATAAGAACAGACATGTATATTGTGATTTTAATTAAGATGTTATTAATTGTCCAAGAAAATTTATGTACAAGTAGAAATTAACATGATCAACAGACTTTTAAACGGTCATCTAGCTCAAACTAAAGAATGCAACGATATTTGAATTGTAGCAGCGACAAAGGATGCAAATCAACAAAACAAAAATTTACGTAGAGTCCCGAAGATAACAGGAGAAAACCCTTAAAAACTTGGAGGTTGCGAGCCATGTAGTGATTATTTCTCACATTTCGGTATTGCATCCAAATGATTTTGTGTTAGTAACAATGTGCTATGTTGAGATTTGTGATACTAACACACTGGACAGACATAACCTTGTGATACGTGAGCCTTAATCATTTAGTTGTGCGGGCTACATCTCAATGAGAGTAGTACTACATTAGGGTTCCTTGTAGCACTATATATATATGAGAATAATGCATATCATATGACAATGGAGGCTTAGTCTCATATACGAAGACACGAAAGTGGGAAAGTACAAGCCTGCCATTGGCTTGTACTTGTTGTACCGCCCACTTTTTGTGTCTTGATATATGAGACTAAGCCTCAAATGTCATATGATACACATTATCTCTCTCCCCCCCCCATATTATGTGATAAGAGAGTGGGCTTTCGGAGAGTTCTCTCTCTCTCTCTCTCAAGTTAGTGAAAAGAGGCCATGTAATAGAGATTTCTTGTATGTGAAAGAGGGTAGAGATTATAATGAGATGATAATTCCTCTTGTAATCGTATTTATCATCACATAATAGATTTCTCTATCAGTATCATCTAGGTATAATATAAATTTGATTGGCCGAACTATATATATCTTAGTGTTCTTTTTTTTCTTGATCTTATATGTGGTTTTCTTTATGTTATGTGCTTAATTTGTTAAATGGGTCAATACCCTAACAATTGGTATCAGGGCTTCAGGTGATTGATCATGTTTGGGCTTGCAAGATGGATGAAGGATGGCATGTGAAGATCATGATCGGTGTCACGAGGTCAAAGAAACAAAAAAAGATTTCAGATCTGATGGCATATGGTGAAAGCGTAGCGAATGTGTTCAAAGGCTATGCCGCTTGCGGCAACATAGATTTGGTGATGCGTTTGGTAGTGGCACACTTGATGGTGGCATATGGCAATCATGGCTGACTCGGATGATGGTATAACCAGATCAAGTTCAAATCTGATTGTGTCATATTATTAAATATGTCACGTGCAGAGGTGATCGAAGTTAGTGAAGGCTACATGTGGTGCTAGTGGTACGTGATGGCAGCATATATCATAATCGAGGCTATCAGAGGCCATCGATAGTACTGCAATTGTCGGTGTCAAACATGGAATTGGTGGGATGATGTGGTGGCTATCAGATTTGATTTGTAGCATGGAGGATTTGGTGTTAGCTGAGTTCAAAAAGGAGAGTCAATGAGGTCTTATCGAGTGCAAGAGATGATCTGTCCAAATTTCAGAGTCGATGCTTAGGACAAAATGATGGCTACGATATGACAAAGGCTAAGCAGGCTAAGAAGATAGTAGCGACCAACAGAAGAGATCAACATTGATGGGCTTAAAATTAAAATTAAGCCTTAGATGATGCTGGCGTAGGCTTCTTCAGATTGGATCTGGGCTTAAGTGAGAAGGTAGTAACCATAGAGCCTATGAATAATGGCAACATGCAGTATGTTAGTGAAAGTATAGCGGCGTGAGGCAACAAGTATCAAAAGGCACGGTAGCATAGTGAAGACAAAGCCATAGCAGTGAAGTCCTAGATTAAGACAAAATCGAGTTTGTGTCTTATTTTCTAGAGCAAGTTGGTTGTGAACACGGTGTGGGTGTGTGTGTGTGGCCGAGCTAAATGAGGGCATACTGGCAGCAAGGCCATGGTTTTTAACCTAAGATCAAGTGGCAATGATGAGTAGCACATAACATTGGTCAAGCATGGTGGCTACCGAAGATGATCGTTGGTTTAAGTCCAATCATAGGATGCTTTAATGTGGCTTGGTAGCGCATGGCAATGGCTACATTGACCATGGATGGCAGTGCTAACATACATGGCAAGCAGCACATGGCGGTGGAGCTCTAACCATGTTCAGGCTTTTATTTAGTAAATTCCTCGAACGGTTGGTGTAAGTGTTCGTACAGGCAGAGCATCGTGAACCGCAGAATTGGCTACAGCCAAGGGCATCAGGCAAGTTCTGCATATGGGTGTATGGCATATGGTTTGTCAAAGCAACATAGTTGTTGGACACGTCATGCTCATATGGTGTGCGGTTCATCGAAACAATAGTGAAACCCCAAATATCATTGATTCATGCAGATGAGAAAGACTGCAAGAAGTGATCAAGTTCGGTTTAAGGCTCGACCTGCAGTTATTTATTTTTAGTCACTTTTCTTCCTCTTTTTCTTTCTTCTTCCATATTTGGGCCAGTTAACCCATTTTTTCTTCATCTTCTTCAGTCTTCTTCATTCTCTGTCCCTCTTCCCTCAAGGCCATGCACCCTATAGGCTTCAAGGCCTAGTGAAGGCATATGAGGCAGAGAAGAAAGGAGGAAACGAAGGAGACGAAGAAACAAGAAATAAGAAATTAAAACCTAATTATAAAATCATCCAAATATTAATTTATTAATCAGATTAATTGCTATTATACATTAATCAAATTGAGTTATTAACTTTAATTTTTCTTTATTTTTTAAATATTTTTAAAATTAGAAAAGGCATTGCTATGCCATGACCTCGAAATAGCGATATGGCCTATGATGGCCCCTCCCCTCGTAATACTACTATCACCATATGGCCTACAAATAACGCGTGCACGCAATGTACGGTGCAAAAACCCCCCACACGAACATGACGTGGTGCACACGCGCAATAGAAAAAGAGTGAGAAGTGTGAGTATGTGTGTCGGTATCGTCGGAGGGTTAAATGGGTAAAAACACCAATATCAAACATGTAAATAAGGGGGTTCAGTGGGGAAGAATGACAATGACAACCATGTAAATAGAGGGAGACCAATGGGCAAAAGTAGGAGGGGGTTAATGTGACATTGCCACATGGGACAAAGTCACATCACCCCCATTGTAATATAGACTAGAAATAACACGTGCACACAGTGCACAGCGCAAAAACCTCCACGAACAGGATGTGGTGCACACGCGCAACCGAAAAGGTATGAAAATGGTGGGTGGGTGTGTTGGTATCGTCAAGGGGTAAAAGGACCCCAAAACAAAGCCCAAAACCCCACCCCCATGTGACCATCGAGTTTTTGGGCGTTGTTTGAACTTGGGTGTGTTTTTGGGTTCTTTTTTGGGTGTTTTTTGGGTGTTTGGAGTGATGTAGAGGGTGATGTGGAAGAGGTCATCCCATATGACGATGTGACATTGCCACATGGGACAAACATGCCACATGAGACAACCTCCTCAATTTTATAATAGATTATTATATTGGAGCAATATGATAGTTAATAACACTATCATTTAATAATAATATCGATTAATGTACCTATCGCCTACAAAAAATTGGATCCCAATAGTTTTTATTTGGTCAAGTTGATTTTAACTTCTACCAGCTTCATTTTTGGGGCCAAAATTGATTGAGTTCTTCTCTTATCAATGAAAAATGGTTGGATATCTCATCTAAACTTCTTTTAGCTTGGGAACATGCTCTTATAAACGTGTGTCATTGATCGTTAATGCTAGCTAACTACATCAACCATCTCTACAGTTTACAAAACCTTATCGAGCTTTCCTTACCCTCAAAGAGGGCATGACTTTCCTCGTTGATCCTCAAAGAAGACGTTGACTCTTGCCGATGGAGGCCACACCAACACTAGCCAACGCCTACTGCCTTCTGAAACTATGTTTTCAAACTTCTATCAAGTTTTCATATTTATAAGTTTATGTATGATTAAAATTTTATATATATTTGTGATATTCTTAATTATATGTATAAATGATAAGATATTCATGTAAATCGGGTGGCATCTGATCTAATATATCAGATGCCAAGACGTAAAAAGGTGTGCTCCACAACGAGTATAAGCCCATGTGGGACTTGTACTTTTCACATTTTTGTGTCTTGGCACATGATCTATAGATCAAGTGCCATCTTTTCTCCATTATTCTCAAATGATAATACATAAATTAAATTTATCTTCTGATATATGATATGATATGATATATGATATAGGATATGTTACGATATATAATATATAATACATATTATATATATATTATATTAAATGACATAGAAATTTTCTCATGTAGCAATCAAATATTCGACTCCCACCCTTTCTTGGATGATAAACCATTATCATGTTTGTTTATACGTCCTAAAATATAAACATATCACATGAATCTATAATTATTATTAGACATATCTCATGAATCTCTAATTATCACCTGTCTAATCATCCTTTATACAAATGAGGGATGTTGATGTGGCATTTGTCCTATGTTGCAATGTCACATCAACACACATCCAAACTTTCCCACCTTGGTCTCCCTCAATTCACTTGGTATCCCCCCTTCACCCCATTATTTACATGTTTGACATGAGAGTGTTCCCCCCTTTTACCCCCGACGATCCACACACTCAAACCCACTCTTCTCTCTCCTTTACCCATGTTCGTGGGTCGCTCAATGGGTTTTTTTGGGGTTCCCCGTGCACTATGTGCACGGGTTATTTCTAGTATGTTTATAAAAAGAGTTTTCGAAGAATTAGGAACTGTAAATATTTAAGATCCTTACAAATGTATCTTTATGTACAAGGACAGTTCAATCAATTATAGTTTTAATATCTGTCAAAAATCAACGGTGAAAGAAATCTAAAAGGGCGTAATTCTAACATGATCACAGTAAGTGAAGAAAGTAATCGGAAGATTAATCGCAATCATCGTTGGAAAAAGATGAATAAATAACACAAAATTGTTTTTTTTTTTTAAAAAAAAACTTGAATAAAGCTTCTAAGAAGTGTGAATTGTGATGAAGAGTGTACAAAACAGACATACAGAAATTTTAAAACTTAAAACTTAAAACTATATTACTATAAAAAAATCGTTCAATAATTAATAAAATACATATCTCAAAAACACAATGTGGGGAAAAATATAATAGTAAAAAAAATCTTACCACAACTCGGGATAGAGGTGCCCTTGGAGCTTGAAATCGAAACCCCCCTAAAATTAAAGCCTCGGGCCTTGCAAATGGAGAAGAGAGTACAACAGACGCCATGTCTCAATACCAAAAATTAAGTAGAGAAAAAATGAGAAAACAGAAATGAGGACTGGAAATGAGAAGGAATTGTTTTTTTATAGGGGAAATTTTAGGGAAGTTTTCCAGATTCATGGGATGTTGGAAGCTTTTTTTTTAATATATAGGGGGGAAGATTTTGGACATTTTTAGGCAGGAGGGGAAAGAAGTCGTGTCTCTACATTCCCTCTCTTTTGGAATTCCGGCGGTTCTTTTTAACTTTTGCATTAAGAGATATTACTATATATTAGGAAGGAAATTTGTTTCCCAATTTTCCACTGTTGTCCGTATGATTAGGATCCGTAGGCCGTTTGTTTCTTAGAGCATCTCCAATCGACCGGCAAAATGTTAGACGGGGTTTCGCTTCCAACCATCCGGCAAAAAGCGTCAAAAATGTCGATTGTCTCCAGTGATGCGCCAAATTTGGCGCAGGAGAAAGCAAATGGTGGATAGAGAAAAGGTGAGAAAATGGAAAGAAAACGATAGAAATGAGAAGTGGCTTCTTAAATTATTAAAGTTAACTTTGAGTATAAATGTGGAGGGTTGGGTTGGAGCTCCCTCCATTTTCAACCCTCCATATTAGGACTATTCTAAGAATATTCCTACAAAATCCCCCATTTATGGAGGATTGTGTTAGAGACGCTCTTAGAAAATGGTCAAGAAATGAAGTTGCTTCGTGCACCCACCGTTTTACTCACGTGCACTACCATTTGTTTACTAGTTTGCCATTCCTATAATATACCACTTATTCATCTTTTACCATCCCCACGCCGCCGCCGCCTCCCCACCACCAACGACGATTTATTAGGGTTTGGGATGGGCGGTGGAGAAAAAACGGAGGAGTTAGGGAGGTCGGTGGAGGGTCGACGGAGGGGTCAGGGCTGGGAGAGGTTGAAGGAGGGAGAGATGGGCCGTGGAGGTCGGACGAGGGGGCGGCATCGCCGTCCGGCCATTCTACCCATCACGCACCCCAGAGGTATTTTTGGCAACAAATAAGTGGTTGTGCACGGTGAGAAATTTCAGTGGCAAACTTGTAAATAAGTGGTGTGTGCACTGGAATAATGTTAAACTTGTAAATTCGTGGTTGTGTGCGTGAGTAAAACGGTGGGTGCACGAAGCAATTCCCGTCAAGAAATTGATATGTACTCTTAAAATGGCATTGTTCATGTCACGCCCCGCTTCCCAATGTACTTGGGAGCGAAAACGTGAGCAGGTCTGCATTTGCTTAAAGTAAAGAAGAAGTGCTTTTTTCTTCTTCTTTGACTTAAGCACAATAAGCGTTTTGTGTTAAGCAATCAGGTCTTTGCAAACGCATTTCTCACAAACAGCGCAAATGTTTACTACAACTATGGTCCAGAGTTTAAAACAAATACATAACAGATTAGGGCCCAGCATGGCCGCACATTTTATTACAGAAAGCAACACACCTGCAACAAAAAAATAAAGCTAAATAAATGAAGACTGCAGCAGTAATCTAGTCTTCGACGGGAGAATCTCAGCGTCCTCGTAGCTCTGGTCAGCGGGATCTACCTCCTGGTTCAGATCCTCATAAGTGGGGTCCTCATTGTACTCCGTCTCGAACCTAACATATATTTCATAGGTTCATTGAAATATATGTCAGCAAAAGGTATATGTCAGCAAAAGGCTCGGCAAGATTTTATAGCAATTGAAAGCATTAACTTAGAGAAAGAAAAGAGCGTCAGAACACAATTATAAAAAACAAGTGCATTACATAAAGTATGAGCATGCTAAAATGATTTAACATATGATGCGCATTTTAAAGAATTGAACATAGTTGCAAGTTGAATACTTTCAGTTATTCGTGCTCGTGTAAGTCCATGTCCGAGTAAGTAAAGTGTTCTCGATACACCCTATCATCAGGGGTTTACTGTTACGCTTCTTGCCATCCCTAATCTAGAAAATGGCCAAGATGCTTGCTTCCATTAGTGTGGTATGAAAGTAGCCGTAATGTGTACAAGACACACTTACAGACTCTACTACATGAACCAACCCCACCCAAAGTGTCTGTCTAGTCTTCGACTAGGTTCATCCCATCTGTATTCGATGGTGTCACATATTCGTTTCAAGGGTTGTCTCCTACCCTCTATCCAGTTTAGTTCGTTATGTTAACATGCAGATAGTAAAATGTTTCAACAATAACAACATTATTACGTGTCCATTTAAATCACAAAGTGACTAATATAATGAGAGCATGCAGTTCAGTTTCTAAGGTTGACAAGCGTAATAGAATGAGATTCCAGTTTTAGGGTTGTACCGTTCAATTTTGCAATTCAGTTACTTTAAAATACTTGCCTCAGGTTGTTGGGTGTCAGACGGTCGTAACGAGAGGCGCGATTGTTTCTGTAAAGTTGGGGTTTTAATATCAACGTTTCTTAAGAATTAATCACAAAATTATGTTATGGTACATTGTTATATACAACGTACTGTTAAATAACTAATATACATACTGTACGTATATTACTAAACGGTTATATATATTATTAACATGATTTGACATATATTAATAATAAACTGTTATTAATACAAACATTTTACATATAATATGTATTATATGCTAACTTTAATGCTAACCTAACATATCAATAACCTGTGATATATTACATATTATCGGTTATATATATAAACGTAATTATATTATTACTAATATAATAACATATGTATATAAAACATTAACACACTGATAATAATACACTATACGATTCCATTATAACCATTATATAATAACCTATATTAACTAACATTCTGTTTTTATAACTTATAGACATAATAGCATGCTCATAATAACGTTAAGCTTGCGTGTTTTGCGTTCTCCTTGTATGGGTTTCTGCAGATGGCAGCGACAGGGTCGGAGTGCTGCAGCGGAGGTCTGGGCGGTGACGACGATGGCGTGGAGCGACGGCGCAGGCGGAGGGGTGTTTGGACGTCGGAGTTTGTTGGCGATGTCAACGTCGACAGCGGCGTTAGCGTTAGGGTGGCACGGGAGTCGTTGGCGACGACGGAGCTTGGTGCAACGAGTCGGAGGCGGATGCTGTCGGGGGTGTAAGTGGCAGCGTCGAGCTGGAGGGGGTTCGTCGGAGTAGGGCGATGGCGTGGGGGAGGAGGAACGTCGGAGTTCGTCGGTGTAGGTGGCATGGTCAGAGAGAGGAGGAAGGTGGGGGTGCTTGACGGGAGGTGGAGAGTCGGAGTTGGGTTTGCGGCGTCTGAAGGTCGTCGGAGCTGGGGTGTGGCTTCAGCTGCGGCATCGAAGTGTGAGGAGGTGGAGCTGTGAGGTCGGGGTGACAGGGAACGATGAAGAGAGGAGGTGGAGGCTTGGGTTGCGTGGGTTACTAGAGGAGAAGAAGGAGCTTTGGGCTTAAGGGAGGAGGCGCTGGGGTTTTGCGTGGGCTAAGGATCGGAGGTGAGGGTTTTATGACAAAGAAGGAGAGAATGAGCGGTGTTATGATATCATGCACGAGGAGATCGTGCGAGTTTCGTTACGTGGGTGCGTTTGTTGGGAGATCGACATTACATGGGTTTGTTGAGATACAAGGGTTTTCGTTGAGATTTTCCTGTACAAATCGTGCGCATGGAGAAATCTCGCGTGGGTTTTGCTGCGTGAGAGTGTTGGCTGGTTGCGGCTGAGGATACGCATGGGGAGATATCAACATGGGGGTTGGGGTTTTGTTAGGATAATTAGATGATTTAGTTAATAGTTAGATTATTATTAGGAAAGATTTTTAATTAGGATATTTGGGAATCTCTAATTAAGATATTTGTTGTGAGTTGAGGGAGGCCTTTGGCCTCCCTCCCCTCATCACTCTCCATTACTCCCCACTAAGTTAGTGGGGAGGCCCTTGGACTCCCACCTCAACATGAGAGTTTTATAAATGTAGTACCATGGCTATTTGCCATGGTTAATCCTCTTCAACACGTTATCAGCACGAGTTCGCTCTAGAAATTTATTTTTTTTGAGCCAACAAAATTTCCCCACAAAATTTCCCTCTTGCTAAGGAATCTTATAGTTGCGGCAAAGTTTTCGCGACGACGATCAACTGCTTTCTTTCTCGGATTGCGGGAGCGTGGATTTTTATCTACGGATTTTATTTATTCTTCCCTAGATCTTTGATCTAGAGGTAAAATTCTATTCCCGTAGATAAACATTATAGACCATATGTTGATTATTTTATACAAATCAACATATCAAAAAATAGAATAAATAAAAACCAAAACGGTTTTTCACCCACATTCCCCTAAATTGGGTTTATAACAGATTTTTTTTAAATCAAATAAAAAAAATTTATTGTCCCCGAGTCTTCCTGGGCTCGGTCGCCCCACCTCGCCCCCCCTCCCTCGGTCGGGAGGGGGTTTCTCCGGCGACGCCTCCTCCCCTACCGGACCTGAAGCGTCGGTTCGGCTTCGTCGGTGTTGGCCTCCTCCAAATCGCCCGCCTCGATTCGCCTCGAATCGCCGCTTCGGCTTAGTCGCCGAGTGAATTATATTGAATGGCTGGCTGATTGCTTAGAATTGAATGGGGCTTGCATGATTAAACTTCATAGCATAACTGTTATCGAAAGAAAAAAATATATATTATTAAAAGCCTAGGTAAATTTTTTGTTCATTTCCATTTAATAAAACAGCATGCATAACTGTTATCTACAGAATTCCTTTGGACGTTCTATAACGATCCATTATCATTCTCCAACTTTCAATTAATATTGATTAATGGATACATATATGAACCAAACAAATACATGCTAGATTAAAATGATGTCGGCTTATATACATGCTAAATTAATACACCTCCAATTTTGCATGTCATAATCGGATATCTCAAGGTTTTTCCTTGGAAATTAGGAACGGTATTACCTTGGAAATGATGTCGGCTTATAACAGCAGCACACTCATCGTTATATGTTTAAGTCCATGTCATAATCCAAGTGAACTCCAATTTTGCCGATTACAACAAAAGATGAAACATTTGGACATATTAGAATAATAATTAATTTTGTGTTCCAATTTGGGCCTGAAGCCCAGCTTATAACAATGAAAATTAGTTTTCTATTTCTTATGGGCCCGAAGCCCCAATCAGATCAATAATTCATTTTATCTTCTAATTTGGGCCTGAAGCCCAGTTAATCCAATTGCAATATCAATTTGTTAATCAAATTTTTGCAAATGGGCCTGCAGCCCAAATATTAATAATATATTAATTTAGCCATTTTTTTTCTCTTCCTTATGGGCCAGAAGCCCAGTAATTACAAAATCCTAATAATAAATTGGATAGCCTGTTTTTTTGGCCTGAAGCCCATTTGTAGCAATGAAAATATGGTATATGGGCCAGTAGCCCCATTCATATTAATAATTAATTTTGACTTCTCAATTGGGCCAGCAGCCTAGTAAATCCAATTACAAAATGAATATGTTAATTAAACTTTTACAAATGGGCCTGCAGTCCAAAACATTAAATTATTTATTAAATTATTTATGGGCCTGCAGCCCCAATAAAAATAAGAATTCATTTTAAATTCTTGTTTGGGCATGTAGCCCAATTAGTCAAATTGCTAATATTATAACACTCTCGCATTATTATTAATTTATGGAATATTAGGATTTTTTTAAAAAATATAATTATCTTAAGGATCATGCGACCGCTCTGCCGTTAGTCAACTAACCTAACGGTGTATGACGTCTCCCCGTGGTCCTAGAGATTATTATATTTTTTAGTCTCTTTTTCCATATTATATATGCATGTGTTATATAAACTGTGTGGTTGCTTATTTTGTGCCTGTTGTAATGCCCTACCAGCTACTGCACAAGTACTAGAGGGGGGGGTGAATAGTACTTTAAAATAATAAGGCGTATAATTCCAAATTAAATTGCACACAACTACCAAATCAATTTGCGGAAGCTTAAATTGAATGACAACAATGAAATTAACAATGCTAACAAACGAAGTTAATGGGTTCGGATCCACCCAAGTCTCCCCGACTTGTTCCCGGTGATCCTACGTCCCAACCACCCGGATCCCCTCCGGATACTTGAGTTAGAAACCCTAACTCAAGATTTCCACTATGAATATCTTGTGAAAAACCTTCACAAGATCAAATCATACAAGCAATGGCAAAGTGAATCCCACAACCCGGGATCACAAACTTCTCTCACAACCGAGAGAGCCAATAAGCAATATAAAGAGTTTATATGAAATAAATACTCTTACCACAAAATCCTATACCTTGAGTTTTTCTTACCCAATAGGTGGAATGAAGGATTTGAGGAAGATGAAGTCACCAAGCCCTAGCACCAAGGAAATGAGCAGCAATGGGTGCCTAGGGAAGAGTTGGAGACTTGGATCAAGCAATAGCTTGAAGAGCTCACCAAGAACAAGCTTCTCTCTAGATCTAGAAATGAGAGAGAATGGGTTTCTTGTGAGGAAGAGAGCTTTAGATTTGAGGGAGAATAGCTATCTCTTTAGAACTCAATGAATCTCTTAATGGCAGCTCTATTGAAGATAGAAATGACCTAGGTTCGTATTTATAGGAACCCAAAAACATAAGTTAGGTCAATCTCCAACGGAAAGAAATCTGTGAGAATTAGTCGGTCAAAGAACATACACTGACCGACTAGTTCATCAACTAGTCGGTCAGTCACAAAGCATGGACCGACTAAGAGCAGATCTGAGAAGAGATAGAATTTCAGACCTAGAAAACTAGTCGGTTCAAGAACACTTTCTGACCGACTAAGAGGCAAAACAACATAGTCTGAAGGTAAGTTGACTTAGTCGGTCCAAGAACAAAAGTTGACCGACTAGATTGTCAACTAGTCGGTCATCAAACGTTCTTAGACCGACTAACTGTAAACAGTAGCTTAGGAGAAATTTGGCATGAACAGAAAATCATAACTAGTCGGTCAAAGAAGCATCACTGACCGACTAGTTCACAAACTAGTCGGTCGGTGAGTCAACGTAGACCGACTAACTGTAAACAGTAAAGAACAAAGATTTAACTGACAGAAACTAGTCGGTCCAAGAACAGTGGCCGACCGACTAGATCTCCATCTAGTCGGTCAGTACTTGTTCTTGTACCAACTAACATGCACAACAAAGGCCGAATCGAAGCGCGACGCTTCGAGGAAGATAGAGTGAACTTGTGCAAGAATCCTAGAGCTACGAAATGAGCGAAATGAAGATAGAAACGTAAGATATACTCAAGGCTTAACATTCTATCAATCGAAACTAAAAGACTATAAATAAAACCTTAATAAACGGTCTTTGAGAGCTTCGATTGAATCTTCATTACTTCCAAAGCGTTGTAAGAGCTTCAACGAAGCTTTAGGCTTGAATACGAACTTTTGGAAGTGTTGAGATGTCGCTTTGAATATTCTCGTGAAATTGGCGACGATCTCCAATACTGCGCTCACAGATTGTTAGTTCATGAATTATTTATGTTTGCTCATCATCCAAAACCAAATCCGGGGAGTCCAATATTCAACATTCTCCCCCTTTTTGGTGATGACAAACCAACATAAATGATAATCAAAGATAATAATTCAAATGTAAAATACTTACTCCTCCTGCATTGATGACACGTTAATTCCAAAATGAATATAGATGAATTGCATCAATCAGACGAGTAAGATAAATAAAGTGAATTTATTTTTGAAATATCGGATTTTGAAAATCCTTATTTATATCTTAACTCCCCCTGAATCTAACATATCAAACTAGATTCTTGGAAATTGAGTTAAATTTTTCATTTGCGCCTATTTATTATCATTATCTCTCCCCCTTTGGCATTATCCCAAAAATGGGGGGCATACAACGACAACAATTAGGAAATGTAAAATCCAACATCGGGAGTCGTAGACAAAGACAATGGACCAACTTGACACCAAGGGAAAAATGTGGGAATCAAAACTAGGTGTGTCAAATTTTCCATTATCACTGAAAATCAACGATAATCAAAATCATCAAAAATACCAAATAATTATTCATTTCTTGAATAAAGAAACATACTCTTCAATATTCAATATTCTTGGCTAAATTTGTGCATGGAAAACAATTCTATACAATTATAGAATTTAAATCTATTTAACCAAGGTTTCATGCGTCGAGCGACGAAATCACATTTCAAATGTATTCAACGAATATTAAAATTTGCACGACGAATAAAAAAAAATGAACGACGATGAACATATATATATAAATATAGACAACATGAGTACATCCAAAAAAGATATCACATCGAATATATGAGGTACATCATGTCAAGTGCTACATATCATCAAAAAGAAATACATCAACATCATCATCATCGAAATAAATACAACAACAGCGACGACATCAAAAGTACATCAAAACATAAAAACCTTCATACCCCTATCCTAACCCAGAATACTCTCGCTAAGATATATCATCCAAAGCGTATATGGAGAGTCCTCGGAGCAACGATCACGAGGAGGAGGCAGGATCGGCAGCGTCCGTGGGTCCAGTCGACGGAGTGGACTCAGGATCTGCAGGGAGTAGAGGTGTCTCAACAGATGGAATCGTCGGGGCAGGAGTCGAGATCTCAGCAACAGGCTCAACAGCAGCATGAGTCTCGACAGAAGCAGCAGCAGCAGATACATGAGCAGGCTCGGAAACTGGGTCAGCAGCAGGCACAGAAGGCTGAAGAGCTGCAACAGATGGCTCTGGAACACCGGAAGAGGTGGCAACTCCAGGAGCAGAAGTAGAAGTACCAGCAGCAGCAGAAGTGCCCTTGGGGGCACGAGTGGAAGCACGACAGATCTCCTCAACGTCCTCCTCATCCATCTCATCCAACTCCTCTCCCTCAGACACGGAAGGAGGAAGCTCAACACCCATCTGACGGGCCATACGGCAGACCACCTCCTCGGTACGAGCCAAGCGGGACTCGTGACGAAGAAGTATCCGGACGACGTCATCAAGGGTGGCAACGGGAGTAGCAGAGGCACCTGCAGAGGCAGGGACAGACGCTGAAGGTGTCGTCCTCTGAACGTGACGAAGCGCCGCAAGATATTTCTTGACGGCCGTCGCATTCAGGGGAGGACCAAGGGGACGCTCATCGTCACGAGGTAATGTGACACGAAAATGACGAAACACGAGGGTCAACATGCAAGGAAATGGAATATGAGCCGATTTATTGGACTTTCGAATACACTCGAAAGAATCAATCTTATCGAGTATAATTCGAGCCCAATTAATCGAGCTCCCCATGAAGATCGCATAGATAAGCTTCAAAAATGGCTGGGATGGCAAAGATGAGGAGCCGTACTTGGGAAGCAAGCACGACTTCAGAATCAGATTAAGGACCCATGCATTTGGCTTGAAAGATTTAGATGGCACGCCAATCATGGCAGGAGGAATCTGATGGAAAATCTCTGAAAGGATGGTCTGATCAAGAGAAGAAATATCATCTACCGAGATATCAGAAGGAAGAAGGCCAGACGAAGAGATACCCAAAATCTCTCCTAAGATTTCCGCAGTGAGGACTATAGGAGTCCCCAAAACGGTCGTCTCAACAGAGTGGGTCTGATCGTACTGACCCCGGATCCTATTAGCATAGAAAAGCTTCACTAATCTAGGGTAGGGGTGAGGATTCGCCTTCGGGTCATATCGAAGGTAATCGAGAAGACCCGACGACGACAGAAGATCAGCTAACCCTATGAAGTCGCTAAACTGGACGAAATGCTCCAGAAGCAGCGGGCAATGTTCGATACGGTTATATGCCGCGAGACACAAAGGGTCATCGCGACATAAGGAAATATCGACACCGCCCACCGGCATCGGACCCTTTCCCTTAGGTTTTCGAGTAGACGTACGAGGGTGGGTGCTAGACTCGGGATGAATAGGAGGAGTGGGTTCCCTATGAGTCTCGGTCTCGGGGATATACTCCGTATCGGAATCGGTAGGAGTATGGAACGAAGATTGAGAAGCAAGAATTTTGGCCTTTGGCTTAGGCTTGGGTTTGGGTTTCGGTTGACCTCTAGGTTTAGCGGTCGTCGTCCTCTTCTTCTTGAGAGGAGGCGAAGACGACGAAGGATGGGTGGTCTTGGCTCTACGCTTCGGAGGGGTTGGGTGCTCGGGGTCCGAAGAGATTGGATCAACGGTCATCGGAGAGGGGCTAGAGGGAGTGATCGGAATGCGTGTTCTTGCCATAGTCGAAGCAAGACACGGCACAATCAATCGGAAAAGAAGAAACCCTAAATCGGAATTAGGAAAGAAAACCTAATCGAAACCCTAGGAGATGAAATCAACAGAACAACCTAACCCTAGAGCTGAAACTGAACCCTAGATAGGAGAGGGAGGAAGAGGAGATACCCTAGGTCGAAGATCGGCGGACGGCGACGGCGGGAATGGTCGGAAAGTGGCCGGAAGACGAAGGGTCTCGAGGGAGGTCGGGGTTTTGAGCGGAGAGAGAAGAGATTTCGATCGATTAGAATGAAAATCGATCGACTAAACTGAGTTTAAGTCGGTCGATTTCCCAAATGACCAAACAGCCCCTGGCACAACTAGTCGGTCACAGTTCAAGCACTGACCGACTAGATCACGATCTAGTCGGTCGGTCAATGAGCTTGAACCGACTAAAGAGTCAAAAACTTGAAAATCAAGTTCTCTCCATAATACGCTTGGACGATAAATCTCAAAACTCTCAATAAACATCTAAACTACCCCATTAAACATTGAAAAACAGAAATTTGATGATTACGCACAAATCGAACGAAAAATTAAGATATCACATAAAATTCCCGAAAAATCCAATAATTCTAGCATGAATGAGATATTGTCAAGAATAATAGCATGCAAAATTATTGAATGAAGCATGAATCCTATATTTCGGATTCACCCATAATCCCCAATTCTCGACGCAACCGCACAAAGGAGTCCTCCTTTAGGGGTTTCGTGAAAATATCGGCGATTTGCTTTTGGGTTTCAACGTACACTAATATGATGTCCTTTTTAGCAACATGATCATCTAAGAAATGGTGTCGGACATCTATGTGTTTCGATCGGGAATGGTGCACCGGATTCTTTGAAAGACAAATAGCACTTTGGTTATCCACCATGATAGGGCTAGTATCACAATGAATACCAAAGTCCTTCAATGTGTGTCTCATCCAAAGAACCTGGGCACAAGCGGCACCGGCGGCAATGTATTCCGCCTCGGTGGTTGAAAGTGAAACCGAATTTTGCTTCTTGGAAAACCAAGAGACAAGAGAATTTCCTAGAAAATGGCAAGTGCCACTAGTACTTTTCCTGTCGGATTTGCATCCCGCATAATCAGCGTCACTGTATGAGACTAACTCATACGTGCTAGATTTCGGATAAAGTAATCCAAAATCTAAAGTGTAACTTAGATAGCGAAAAATGCGCTTTACCGCTACTAAGTGAGACTCCTTAGGTTGAGACTGATAACGAGCACATATACATACGGCAAACATAATATCGGGCCTACTTGCGGTAAGATAAAGTAAGCTACCTATCATACCTCGATATAAACGAATGTCTACATCCTTACCGCCCGTATCCTTGTCAAGATGCGTAGTCGTGCTCATTGGAGTCTTTTTCCCGGAGGCATTCTCCATTCCAAATCGCTTTAGCAACTCCACCGTGTACTTTGTTTGGTGGATGAAGATTGCATCGTTCAGTTGACGAATTTGGAGACCTAAGAAATATTTGAGTTCGCCCATGTGGCTCATCTCAAATTGTTCCTTCATAACATTAGAAAACTCTTCGCAAAGAGCGAAGTTAGTAGCACCGAAAATGATATCATCAACATAAATTTGAACTAATAAAATATCATTATTCGCATGCTTAATAAAAAGTGTTGAATCGGCTTCGCCCATTTTAAAATTCAAATCCAAAAGAAAATTCTTTAGGCGATCATACCAAGCTCGAGGAGCTTGTCTCAAACCATAAAGAGCTTTCTTTAGTTTAAAAACGTGATTTGGAAATTTTTCATTTACGAAGCCCGGAGGTTGAGAAACGTAAACTTCCTCAACGACATCTCCGTTTAAAAATGCACTTTTAACATCCATTTGAAATAATTTAAAATTCTTATGGCATGCAAAAGACAAAAGTAATCTAATTGATTCTAATCTAGCTACCGGAGCGAAGGATTCTTCGAAATCAATACCTTCCTCTTGTCGATAGCCTTGAGCTACTAACCGGGCTTTGTTCCGGACGACGACTTGGTTTTCGTCGGTTTTGTTCTTGAAGATCCACTTTGTCCCTATGACGGTGTGGTTCTTCGATGGCAATGGAACAAGCTCCCAAACCTCATTTCTTTCGAATTGAATGAGCTCCTCCTCCATGGCTAAGATCCAAGCGCTATCTTCGCATGCTTCATTAATATTCTTTGGCTCTATTGATGATGCAAAGGCACAATTTGCGAAGTGGTGGACTTGCGATCTTGTCTTGACACTATCTTGAATATTGCCAATGACTTGCTCATGGGGATGGTCACGAATGGTATGAAGCCGTTTGGGAATACCTTGATCACTAGGAACATTCTCAACAACTTCATTAGTTGGGTTAGTCTCAATAGAATCAATAGAATCAATAGAATCATTAGACTTAGAATTATCAAATGAATCACATAAAACATCCAAAGAATCGTTATCATTTGAAATTCTAGTTGGAACAAATCCTTCATTAAATGAGACATGAAGCGATTCCTCGATCGTTGAGGTTCGTTTGTTGAATATCCGGTAGGCTTTGCTACGCGTAGAATATCCGACAAAAATCCCCTCATCGGATCTTGGATCGAATTTGTCCAAACTACCATATGTGTTCTTAATAAAACATTTCGAACCAAAAACACGAAAATGTTTGACTTGAGGCAACCTACCAAACAACAATTCATAACAAGTTTGTTTAGTGCCGGGCCTCAAAAGTATTCTATTAAACACATAACAAGCGGTGTGTACCGCTTCCGCCCAAAATTGATGGCCAAGTTGGCTATCATCAAGCATAGTGCGAGCACACTCCACTAGCGTCCTATTCTTTCTCTCAACTACACCATTTTGAGGAGGTGCACGAGGGAAAGAGAAGGTGTGAGTAATACCAACTTCATCACAAAATGTCTCAAAAGACTCATTCTCAAATTCACCTCCATGATCACTACGAATAGTGACAATGGTGGTTCCTAAGAGATTTTGTACTTTCTTAACAAAAATTGTGAAGTTTTCAAAAGCTTCATTTTTATTACACAATGAAAATACCCAAGTAAATCTTGAATAGTCATCTACGATGACAAGTCCATACCTTGCATTTCCTAAGGAAGCTACTCTAGTTGGCCCAAATAAATCTAGATGTAATAGCTCTAGTGGCCTTTTAGTAGAGATGCTTTTCTTAGGTTTAAATAAAGATTTAGGAAGCTTGCCGCGTTGACAACAATCGCAAAAACTTTTCTTTTCGAAAACAAGCTTCGGAAAACCTTTAATAGAATTCAATTTTGAAAGCTTATATAGTGTTCCAAAGTTCACATGTCCAAAGCGTCGATGCCATAAGTGTTGTTCACTTGTGTTGGCAACGAGACATTGTTCATATGACTTAGGAAGATCCAAAATATAAATGTCTTTACGACGAGTTCCGGAAAATAATAATTTTTCATTATCCTTTCTCAAAATATGACACAATCCTTTCGCAAAGCTAACTTTGTAACCTTTGTCACAAAGTTGACTTATTGAAATAAGATTATGATTTAAACCACTAACAAGATAAACATCACTAATTAATGGTTTAGAAGAGTTACCGACTTTACCAACACCTATGATGGTTCCGCTCTCGTTGCCTCCAAATACGACGCGGTTTCCATTCGCAATGGGAACCACTCCGGAGAGCAAACGAGCGTCACCCGTCATGTGTTTGGAACACCCGCTATCGAGTATCCAGTTCCCTTTGGAGCTAAATTTAAATTCGTTGCTCCTTTCCTTTTTCTTTTCCTTGAGTACCTAAAGATAGATAAGTTCATATCATGGTACCCAAGGTCATTGGGTCCAAGGGATTAGACCTTTGGAAGCCAAGTCCAAGTGGACTTAGACTTCCCCACATAATTCTTACTATGCACAACATCCGAAAAATAAGCATTCATACATATTTGTTTTTCGTCCATGCTTGTGTCCTTTGGGCTCAAAATAGTGAAAATTTTGGGAGCCATCATCCTATTGGGTGCATGCATGCTACGTTGATTTCTACGTGATGCATGTAGTGGATAGGCATACGGGACATGATGGAATGGTGCACGACGAGAATTATTCATATGATGAGGTGGGTGTACATATGCATGTGTGGAAACACGTGCGTGAGGGTGTCTCACTTGGTGTGCACGTGCCCGAGAATGTGTTGCATAAAAATCATCATATGTGTGAGACGGTGGAGTAGGACGTGTGTTCCTACGTGGCATGGTATTGGTGTACATGTAAGCATGCCCCTTCTTTGGAGGTCCACCCAAAGTGGGTTTCTTTCCGAAAGAGGGTGTGGACGAGGTGGAAGCACCATTGGTAGATGAACTACCAATAGAGTGTTTGCTCCCACTCGTTGAGGCTTCGGAAGTTGGCCTAACAAAAGTAGTGACCGACTTGGATGAATTTCCCATCATATACCCCAAGCCAATGTGGTGTTTGGCCGGAAGTAAATCTTTTAGGATATTATCCAAATGGCCCTTACCTTTGTTGAATTCGTTGATTCGGCCCAATGTGTTCTCATATTTCTCTTTGAGAGAACGCAAAGAGGTATCCAAAGTGGATATTTGCGAAGTGAGCACATAAACACGAGATTTAAGATTCTCGTTCTCAATACTCAAAGTCAAGTTTTGAGAAGTTAAATCCGCTATCTCATGTTCTTCCGCATCCTCAATGCTAGCATGTTCAAGTTTAGATTTGAGATTCACAATCTCATTTCTTAACTCTTCAACAACGGTGTCGTTGTTGGTGATGATAGTCTTAGGCGATGTTTGAATGCTAGCTAGGTCATCTTTTACCTTAGTATATCTATTTACTAACTTAGTATATTTTGACCAAAGTTGAGTGTTAGCATCCCTAAGATCATCCATCGTTACCTCATCACTTTCTTTATCACTATCATCGGAAGAGGAGGATCCTTGATCGTTCTCCTCTCTTGCCATGAAGCACATGTGCGCTTGCTCCACTTGCTCATCGTCCGACTCTCCGCTTGAGGAATCCTCGGAGTCGGTGAAGGTAGCTCCGACAAGTCCCTTCTTGTTTCCTTTCGTGTACTTCTTGGACTTGTCATACTTTGGTGCCTTCCACTTCTCCTTTTGCTTGTTTTGAGGACAATCCGCTTTGATGTGTCCTGGCTTATTGCATTTAAAGCACAAAGGTGGAGAGGCGTTAGTAGAAGTAAACTTAGATTTTTGTTTGAAGTTACCCTTTCGGAAGAAACGGTTGAACTTCTTGGCCATGAGTGCCATGGATTCCAAGTCCAACTCGTTTTCCGATTCTTCATCATCGGTAGAGGTGGATGAAGCCGCCTTGAATGCAATCGCCTTTTTCTTAGGCGCATCTAGGTTCAAATATGACTTCATCTTTTCTTGTAGCTTCACCTTGCTATCTTTGCGTACCTCGTATGACATCAAGGTACCCATTAGTTGAACTACGGTATATTTGTCCATGTCATTACCTTCCTCAATGGCGAAGGTACGTTTTTCCCAAGAAGAGGGAAGTCCTTCAATAAGCTTTAAGCACTTCTCCTTTTGAGTGTAGATCTTGCCGAGGGCCTCTAACTCGTTTATTATGTCAACGAAACGAGCGTAGTATTCTTTCATCTTCTCGCCCTGTTGCATATGAAACATTTCGTAATCTTTGGTTACGACTACGAGTTTAGAGTCTCTTACCCTACTCGTCCCTTCATGTAGAATGAGGAGGGAGTTCCAAATTTGATATGCACTCTTACATGTGCATATCTTATTGAAATCCTCGGGCTCCAATGCACATTGCAAGGCGTTCATTGCCTTGGCATTGCTTACCTCCGCGGCGACCTCCGCGGTAGTCCATTTCTCAAAATCTTCTTCTTCGGGTTCAATATACTCCTTCATTGTAGTTCTCCATAAAGATGCACTTCGGAGGAAGGTTTCCATCCGACACTTCCAGTACCCGTAGTTGGTACCGTTGAAGAATGGAGGCCTTGTAGAGGAATGTCCTTCCATCACGGAAGATGCTCCTTCACGGTTCCTGAAGGTGTCATAGTTGGAAGGTGGACGCACGGTCTTGTTGTCGTTGGCAGACATAGCTGAGTATCTGGCTCTGATACCAAATGTAATGCCCTACCAGCTACTGCACAAGTACTAGAGGGGGGGGGGGGTGAATAGTACTTTAAAATAATAAGGCGTATAATTCCAAATTAAATTGCACACAACTACCAAATCAATTTGCGGAAGCTTAAATTGAATGACAACAATGAAATTAACAATGCTAACAAACGAAGTTAATGGGTTCGGATCCACCCAAGTCTCCCCGACTTGTTCCCGGTGATCCTACGTCCCAACCACCCGGATCCCCTCCGGATACTTGAGTTAGAAACCCTAACTCAAGATTTCCACTATGAATATCTTGTGAAAAACCTTCACAAGATCAAATCATACAAGCAATGGCAAAGTGAATCCCACAACCCGGGATCACAAACTTCTCTCACAACCGAGAGAGCCAATAAGCAATATAAAGAGTTTATATGAAATAAATACTCTTACCACAAAATCCTATACCTTGAGTTTTTCTTACCCAATAGGTGGAATGAAGGATTTGAGGAAGATGAAGTCACCAAGCCCTAGCACCAAGGAAATGAGCAGCAATGGGTGCCTAGGGAAGAGTTGGAGACTTGGATCAAGCAATAGCTTGAAGAGCTCACCAAGAACAAGCTTCTCTCTAGATCTAGAAATGAGAGAGAATGGGTTTCTTGTGAGGAAGAGAGCTTTAGATTTGAGGGAGAATAGCTATCTCTTTAGAACTCAATGAATCTCTTAATGGCAGCTCTATTGAAGATAGAAATGACCTAGGTTCGTATTTATAGGAACCCAAAAACATAAGTTAGGTCAATCTCCAACGGAAAGAAATCTGTGAGAATTAGTCGGTCAAAGAACATACACTGACCGACTAGTTCATCAACTAGTCGGTCAGTCACAAAGCATGGACCGACTAAGAGCAGATCTGAGAAGAGATAGAATTTCAGACCTAGAAAACTAGTCGGTTCAAGAACACTTTCTGACCGACTAAGAGGCAAAACAACATAGTCTGAAGGTAAGTTGACTTAGTCGGTCCAAGAACAAAAGTTGACCGACTAGATTGTCAACTAGTCGGTCATCAAACGTTCTTAGACCGACTAACTGTAAACAGTAGCTTAGGAGAAATTTGGCATGAACAGAAAATCATAACTAGTCGGTCAAAGAAGCATCACTGACCGACTAGTTCACAAACTAGTCGGTCGGTGAGTCAACGTAGACCGACTAACTGTAAACAGTAAAGAACAAAGATTTAACTGACAGAAACTAGTCGGTCCAAGAACAGTGGCCGACCGACTAGATCTCCATCTAGTCGGTCAGTACTTGTTCTTGTACCAACTAACATGCACAACAAAGGCCGAATCGAAGCGCGACGCTTCGAGGAAGATAGAGTGAACTTGTGCAAGAATCCTAGAGCTACGAAATGAGCGAAATGAAGATAGAAACGTAAGATATACTCAAGGCTTAACATTCTATCAATCGAAACTAAAAGACTATAAATAAAACCTTAATAAACGGTCTTTGAGAGCTTCGATTGAATCTTCATTACTTCCAAAGCGTTGTAAGAGCTTCAACGAAGCTTTAGGCTTGAATACGAGCTTTTGGAAGTGTTGAGATGTCGCTTTGAATATTCTCGTGAAATTGGCGACGATCTCCAATACTGCGCTCACAGATTGTTAGTTCATGAATTATTTATGTTTGCTCATCATCCAAAACCAAATCCGGGGAGTCTAATATTCAACACCTGTAGCATATTATAAACTGCGTGGTTGTTAATATAAGCTAAAATGTGATTTTTGGGATCGGCCATTTTGATACCCTTTTTAAATTCCTTGCAATTTTATTTTCTTTTTGAGAGAATTTGTAAGTGAGGATTAAATGTATTAATGCCAAAGACCGGTGTACCGATAAATGAAGACGGCGGCGAAAATTGGAAAATATAGGGACCATTCTGTGTTTCCAAGTTGTATTTTTCTTTTATTTATGGACTGTATATTCGGACTTTGGACATTGTATGTCTTTGGGTATCTGGCTGATCCCCACATTTTACTTATTTTATTGTTTATGCATGAATTTACACTTTAATTAATTCATGCTTATTTTAAATTGCATAGATAAATGGTAAAATTGGCAAGCGTCGATTTCGAAGTTCTTGATGCTGCAGTAAATAATTACCTGAGTTGGCGAGTGGACCTGAAGTTCCACTTGCGTTCGATGGCCCTCCTTGGCTCAATTTTGGCTCCTTCATCGGTCCCAGCAGCGACCGATGCTTCTGCTAGTAAGGCCCCAGAAGCGGAACAATCATCTAGCAGAACTCCTACCACCATCTCTGATGTGGATAAGGCGAAAGCCATTATCTATATTAGGAGACATATAGATCGGACCTTAAAGGCCAAATAACTAACGGTAGAGGACCTAATGGAGCTGTGGACAGCGCTGGAGGCATGTTATAAACATCAAATTGATGTAATATTACTGCGTGCCAGTTATGAGTGGGAAAACCTCAGACTTCAGGACTATAAGTCCGTCGCTGAGTATAACTCTGCACGTCATAATATCACCTCACGCCTGAAGTTGTGCGGTGAAGAAGTGACAGAACAACACATGTTGGACAAGACATTTACCTCGTTTCACGAGAAAGATACAATCCTCATGCAGCAGTATCGTGAACGCAACTTCACGAAATTCTCTGATCTGATCTCATGCCTACTTAGGGCAGAACAGAATCAAGATTTACTGCTAGGCCCTCATAATTTACGTCCAGCTGGCACTGCACCTATCCCTGAAGCCCACCACGTTTCTCCCCAGAAGTGGAAAAATAAGAAGAATGCTAATAATAACAAAGGAAAAGCTGTGATGAAGAATGGACGAGGAGCAGCACCCCCGTCCAATAACAACAATACAGGAAAGAGTAACTTCACATGGAAGCAAAAGAACACTGACCAAGTGTCACTTCCTAAGAAGAACTGGGAGGATAAATGCCATAGATGCGGCATGACTGGCCATTGGTCCAGAATCTGCCGCACTCCTCGCCACCTCCAGGCAATATATCAGGCGAGCCAAAAGTCTCTGCCTGAAACAAACTTGGCGGCTGTTCAGCCACCAACGATGTTCACTGCAAAAGACTTCGAGAACGACGACCTGCTCGATTAAGCTTCATCTTTTATCTATGCATTTAAAATTCAATGTTGCTTCATCTTTAATTTGCTTAAGTACGAAATTTTTTGTCTTTTTCATTGACTTAAATAAAATTTCGTTTTGCTTATAGATGAAGTATTTAATATTGTGGACAGTGCCTCGTTGCACTGGTGTAGCATTAATATTGCTCCCACATACAACGAGACTATAAGATGCAAACTTCTCCCCTTAAACATATAGGAATTTTCCAAGTTTCAAGGATATTTCGTTTAAACGAACATAACTTGAAAACTGTGGATAATAAATATTGAATATCAATATGTAACTCGTAAAGAGGATGGCCAGAAGCACAGCTACTTACGATTTCATTGGACCCTCGTCGGGCCCCTATAATTACAGATATTCATCCTATAGAAAGACAACTTGACTGAGCACCAGAAGTGCCTTTCATTGCCATAGTTTTTAACTCTGGCAAAATGGACTTAGTCATCTAGGATCAGCGATGATGGACGCATCATCAAATGAATCCATTGGAGAACCTGAAGATTCTTCAAAAGGTTGAGTTTCTTTGTCCCCCTTTGCCATAAGGGAAAACTTAGAGAGAGACCTTCCCTCCTGAAAGTGGGTTTAGAGTCTCCTGGCTTCATTGAGAGAATACATGGTGACCTTTTGCGGGCCTATTCACCCCGCTAATGGACCATTTTCGGTACTTCATTACTGTACTGATATATGCATCTAATAGATGGTCTTCTGTGTGCCTTCATATTCACTCGCAACATAGCTTTCTCAAAGCTAATAATGAGGGTGAATTCACTACTCATATCATTCAAGAATTCTACCAAGCAACTGGCATTGAAATTGAACATCCTGTAGCATGTTCATACTCAGAATGGGTTATCAGATTCTCTGGTAAAGAGACTCCAATGGATTTCACGTCCATTGTTAGATTCCAGTTGCCTGTTGATATTTAGGGACCAACAAGCTGCACTCCGCATCGCTTATCACGATACGGCCCGCTTGTGGTCATATCTTATTGCTGATGCCGCTTCCTTATGGTTTACCACCAAGTCTTGATAAATGTGAATTTGATGAGTAAAGTCTCATTGTAATAGGCACGCAGTCTAAAGAAGCCTGAAGCTTCTGAGACCATATCATGGGACACATAAGTCCTCATCTCGTTATGATCCGCATACTTTTTCTGTGTGACGTTGAGATCCAGAAGATCCTTCACATTCAGACTAAAGTACATCAATTGACGGATAAAATTGCGGACAACCAGAAGATTGTTCGTTCACACGTCACTGCTGCCAACACGCCAGCTAGGATTGACATTCCCAAAGATGGATGCACTCCACCGGCAGCAGAATTGGCTGTACCTCATTTGAAAAGAGGACGCCGGCCAGGTTCAAAATAAAAATTTTCTTATAATAGGAAGATTCCTGGATATATAAAAATGATCCAACCACGGGATGCTGAGCTCAGACCAGCAACCTCTCCCCTCCTAATTTCCCCTGCAGAGGAAACAACAGGAGAAACATCATTATATTACGTACGTACTGGAGAGGTACTGGACAGATATAGCACAGTCGTCGTCGACAGTTTTACTTTCGCTATTGCCATTCACATCGCTGAATACGACGATGACGTCTACCCACTTTTCTATAGCGTAAACGCATAGAATGGCCAAAGTGATACGAGGCAATAA
Source organism: Scilla litardierei (assembly GCA_030789695.1). Classification (NCBI taxonomy): domain Eukaryota; kingdom Viridiplantae; phylum Streptophyta; class Magnoliopsida; order Asparagales; family Asparagaceae; genus Scilla; species Scilla litardierei. The sequence goes on from CM061136.1 coordinate 33,016,271, forward strand.
GAGTAGAGCTGGACTCACTCTTGAAAAGCAAAATCTTTGGACCAGTAGTCCATACACCTGAATGTGTAAAAACCTGTGGAATATAATTTTAATTTCATAAAGAAATTGAAATCAAGGACATGTGATCATTTTCCTACTATGCCTACACTTCTCTGCAAAAGCCAATACATGCAGCTCATGGACGTTGTGACTGCATATATATACGGCAATATAGATATATAGATCTAAATAAAACTTCCAGAAGGGTATACTCTACCCCCAGAGATGAAAGAGAAACGTAGAAACGTCTTCTCCATAAAGGCTACAAAGATCATTAGTTGATCTTAAGCAATATTCTGCACTTGTATCTTTTTCGAAAGATCGTTGACAGGATTTGTTATATTTGCCTTACATATGGTCGACTTAAAGCTAATAGGATCTCCAGCAGAGACCATTGAGATTTCAGATAGCTTTAAAGCGTACCTTGGAAATGAAAAACCTAGGTATAACGATCATCCTGACGATGACATTAATCATCCTGAAGATGGCAATAATCAGCCTGAAGATGAACTATCATCCTGAAGATGACATTAATCATCCTGAAGATGAACTATCATCCTGGAGATGAACCATCATCCTGAAGATGACATTAATCATCCTGAAGATGAACTATCATCCTGAAGATGAACTATCATCCTGAAGATGACATTAATCATCCTGAAGATGAACTATTATTAATCATGCCGAAGATGTCTCGGCTTACATATTAAACACCTTCGTGGTGGAACCCTTTCATATTCTTCATACACCTGGAGTTTATGAAGAATGATGTCCTTTTGCAACCTATTAAAAATGGATACTTATTTATGACACCTTTCAGTAGCTGAAAGAGGGGGAGGACATCCTAGGTCCCGAAGAGCCTAGCTCTAGTGTATTATCTGGCCAACTGCACGTATCTTTGATAGAACGTCTCCAGTAAAGTTGTTAACCAGATACAGTGTTGTCCTGGAGAGCAACACTAGACCAAGGATAAGCTGCTTTTGCGCAACTTCCAAGGGTCAAGGAATATATATTGCATATGCAGGTTTAAAGATCATCGCGATGACTGAAACACAATAGGCCGGCCACCTCCTAAATATATACACATCATCATCCAATGTCTACATCTTCTGAGAAGCTCACCATCCAAGAAGCAAGTATTGAAAACGCTCAGCCAGGTCTAGCAGGATGTAACGGCCGGTACCCACTATTCGTTATACGGCTGTGCGTATAGCAATTTCGGGTATCGGATTGGTTTTGTTGCTTTGTATGTGAGTTGTGTTGTCGAATCGTTAGGGCCATAGCGCCTTGGTTGCATCCTTAGTAAGCCACCCTGACGTGTGCCCAACTTAGAATTACCGTCGCCTTTGGACCCCGTATCCTTTGTACGCTTTTGTGCACGTAGTCTTGTTCGTGCATGTATTTATTTTAGACTTTGCCCGCAACCGAACACTATGGTGTGATATGCCGTTGTGACCTTCTCCGAGAATATTAAAATTGTGGTGTTAATTGGGAACGTCATTTCCGGGTCGTTCTCCCACGATTTGATCCTATTTGAAGAGACGTCACGATTTTCACTTCGGTCGTAAGACCTTTCTATTTTTTAATTTCGTTTCTCGTCATCGAAATGGTGATCCGTCTTCTTAGTTTTGTTCCTCTCGTCGACGCGGTCGTCCCGGTATTTTATTTATATTTTTCGGATACCGTTTGGTTGACCTATCACCCTAATCATCATCAACTTGTAATTAACCCAGCTCATCTTTAATTCACAGCTTAATTAAATCTGAATCGATCTCAACCATAGGATCTACATCTCATGTTGACCTATTCCCTAGCTATTCACCACCCAAATTATTATCTCCCCTTAAGTCCACTCCTCTTCCAACCTATTGGATACACCCCTATTATCACCCCAAATAGCTAATACCCTAGTTTTCCCTTCACATGAGCCTCTAGCCTATTAAGTAACCTAGGGCTACTACATTATCTCCCAGGCAACGCAGAGAGCCGCCGCCAGCAGCAAGGAACCCACGCCACCGAGCTCGCGGCCTCGTCCACCATCTTCTCCGGCCATCAATCGAATCTCCGACCACCAAAGAACCGCCGCATCTCCCCTCTCCTCCTCTATGAACCGCACGCCCACTTCGGCCTGGGAACCATCTTCTCCGGCCTTCTATTCTCGCCGCACCACCCCCATAAACCCTCAAATCCGACCAATTATGGAGACCTCCGGCCATCCCCATGCGGATTACCCCGTCAGGCATCTCCCCCTCTCTTCCTCCTTGATCCCGATCACCCATGGCCACCGTCGATCGGCCATCTACTCCGGCCACCTGGAGTACCGGCCCCCTCTCTCGCCTTTTGCCCTCAGCGAAAGCCCCGCCATGGATCCGAACCACCACCACGCCGACCACTTGCTCCTCAGCGGCCCCCTTGCCGAACCCGCGAGAACACCATGACCGGCCTTCCCTATTGTTTCCGGCACCTGCAACTCCCCTAGCCACAGAGATCTGTGTTTCCCCCGTCAAACCGACCCAACTCCCTCCACGCCGAGCCTCCCGAACTGCCGTTGCCACGATCTCCAAGACCCCTATACATCCGGCCATCTCCAAACCCCCATCTCCTCCCCCTCCGCGCTGCTGAACGGGATCGTGCCGCTACCCGGCCGATCGTCGTCCGCCGTTGATACTGATCGCTACTGTGTAGCGGAGCGTCGCACGCTCGGTTAATCCAACCCCTGACGTCGCTACCCGACGTCAGTGTAGCTTTCGCGTCGTGTGAGGGTATAATTCTGAACCGTAGGAACCCCCACCAATTTTGCATGCTAATCAAGATAAAAACCGTGTTTCTACCGCTTTGTAACTCACTAATCCAACTTAATAATACGGGACTGTAGGCTGATTGTTGGACCGAGCGTGGGAGCTCTGGAATTTGTGAATCTGTGATTGGACATTGAGTATTGTAATACCGGCACGTAATTCAGGCAAGTGAAACTTGCTACCCTTGTTGTTTAGGCCATGCTTAGGCCATTACCTTGTTTTAGCGTAAAAGAGACTAGACAGTGAAAGGATAGCTGTCTGGACGCCTTTGATCTAGCTTGACAACGAAGCTAGATCCGTCACCTTCATCATGCTTGTATGTCACGTTTAAATTCAATTAACGGTACGCAATTATCTGTTCATATCATCCCTGCATCTTTGCCTGTCATGTTTAAATTCTATTAACGGTACGCAAATATCTGTTCATGTCATTGCATAGTGATTATTCATCGTGATTGCATAGCACACGCTACAATACTTATATTCCTGGCTCGTGTTCCAGAAGCGAGCCCTGTAGTTGCTAACCCCAACGCTCGATATTGAGGCTAGGTGTCCCCTACGCCATACTTGTGTTCCTGGCTCGTGACCAGAAGCGAGCATAATGAGTTGCTAACCCCAACGCTCGATATATTGAATTGTGAAATAAGAATGCGAGCTCAATGTGCGGGGCAACCCCAGGCTCACTAGCTGAGCTCAATGTGCGGGGACCCCAGGCTCCATTACGTGTGGGTATAGGGGGTGAGGGTTAAGCGGCCAATCAACTGGGAGTCTGTTTGATCAACAACTGCAGTTGTAAGGCGTAAACTCTTTGGGGTGGGGTAGTGTTTGGGGCCGATCGGACTGCAATGCTATGCCATTCAGCGAAGGGCGCAAACATCTACAAAAAACCGTGAAATGTGAAATGTGATTTTGTTTAGTGCCGATCGGTCTGAATGTTTACCATTCAGCGAAGGGCGTAAACACCTACAACAATGTGAATTGATTGATATTGATAGTAGTTTGTCTACTCTTGTCTTGTCCCGATACTTGTTCTATTGTACTTACTGTTCACCATGTCTTAATTGTGCACTCATGTTATAACTGCCATGTCATGCATATTAAAACTGCTAGGTTGCTAGTTTACTTTCCTTTCAGTTTCCTTGCTCAAGTCTTTCCAGACTTGCTGACATGTGCCCCTTTCTCTTTGGGTGTCGCATGTTAGTTGCCGAGCCAGAGCTTGTTGCAGAGGACGTTGTGTTTGCTGAGGAGTCTTGTGGACACCGGTGACTTGATGAGTTTTCCTTTATGTTTTAGGATTCCTGTTAGTTGTCGGTGCGTGGCACCCTTGTATGTATGTTATTCCTTGTTGGCCAAGTTTGGGCCTTAGACCCTTTTCTTTTAGCCTGGTGGCTTTTCTGTGATATTGTAATTTGTTTATGGACATTTGGAGATTCAATAAAATGTCGTCTCATTTCCTTATTATCATTGTTGTTTCGTTTCGCTTTGCAAGGACTTGCCATAATAAGTGTTTTTATACGCTTATCAGACTCAGAGCTTCACGTCTTCGAGTTTGTGCGGACCTTCTCACGTCTCGCCTCCACATTTTTGGGAAGCGGGGCGTGACACAGTACCTTGCAGACACACTGAAGACTGATTCAAAGAATACTTTAGTGGAGTCATCTACCAACTTCGAAGAGCATTACACTCCAGAGCGACGCTGCCTTCCAATAGCCGCTAGATGAGTGAAACTTGTGTAGATGAGTGATAATTGTATTTTCTTTCAGAACATGATGGATGTATAGACGAATAGGAGATGATTGTATAGATACATAGGAGATCTGCAAGCCTGAAGCTTGTACATATCAGGGGGAGTCCCTCGATAGTTGTACTCTTTTCCCTTAAGCTGCTGGTTTTTCCCACTGGGTTTTCCACAGCTAAGGTTTTAACGAGGCAACCATAGTGGCTCTGGATCCAGAAGTATCCACCCCATTGGCATACTGAATCCTGAAGTATTCATATGCTTAACCCAAGGTAATGGAGAGATGAGGGGGAGTGTTGTGAGTTGAGGGAGGCCTTTGGCCTCCCTCCCCTCATCACTCTCCATTACTCCCCACTAAGTTAGTGGGGAGGCCCTTGGACTCCCACCTCAACATGAGAGTTTTATAAATATAGTACCATGGCTATTTGCCATGGTTAATCCTCTTCAACAATATTTTACTTTTTATTAAATGCATTAAGATTTGTTAATAATTATATGATATGATTAGATTAGTGAATCAATATGGTTAAAAATTCCGGTTATTACGATTTTGCCACTGCACATCAATGATGTCCAAAAAATGACAAAGTTTGTGTCAGCGCGATCGTGAAGTCGAGCGGATCGCTAATACGGTATCAGATCACGCATTCAGGGTACGACAATTAAATAATAAAATTATAATACGAATAATCACATTGTTCAATACATCAATAATGCACGTACGAAATACGTACGATAAATTCCGGTCATTACAGTTCATAAGCCTATGGCAGGATTTTTTGCAACCTTTCAAGTTAAGGTGGCCATCGGGCCAGCCCGGCTTGGGCCCGTCCAGGCCTGGACCTGGCCACGGGCTGAGGCCTGCCCGTTTTACCTAGAGGCCCGGGCCACCGGCCCTGCCCAGTGGCCAGCGGGGGGCCGGAAGCCCGGCTCGAGGCCCGGACTAGCCCGGGCCCGGGCCTATTAAATTAATAAAAAATATGTAAATTTTTTAAACATTTACATTTCATTAAAAAATCTTAATAAAACGAAAAATAATATTTATACATAGTATAAATTTTATTAAAGATTTTTAAAAACATACTATTTTACCAAGGAGAAGCAAAATAAGGAGGAAATCAATGAGTAAAAATTAAGAAGGAACAAATAAAGGAGTAAAGTAAGGAAAAACTATTATATATGGAAAAAATTTAAGGTGGAACAAATTAAGGAGAACATTTATGAATCAAATTAAGGAGCCTATTTGTGGAACAAATTAATTAAGGAACAAATTTAGTGGGGAAAAATACAAAAAAGGATCCGGGCCGGGCGCCCGGCCTGGTCCAACGGGTCCCCCCCCCGAAAGCCCGACCCGGCCTCTATGCTGGGCCGAGCCCGCGGACCGGTCAACTCTGCCGGACCCGGGCCGGGCGGGCGTTCAAGTAGGTTTTGTTTGGTTGGGATGAAAGTGAAACTGTGACTGTGTTTCACATGGGGCCAACACCCATATGCATCATATCAGACGTTTTCCAAATTCGCAATAGGCGTGAATTACGGCAGATTGTGAAGGAATCAAATCTGATAGGCTCGACGCATGAAGCCCCCCTCCCTCTCTCGTGTCATCTCTCCCCTCTCGCAAAATTCATGGCGCACGTTGCTCGCCACCCGCCACCTTGCCGTCGACGGTCGCCCGTTGTCCCTCATCAACATGATCTCTCCATGTCACATTCCCTCCTCCAATCACGTCGCCCATCGACCATTTCATGCAATCCCTAAATCGTGGTGTCATTGATGTCACCGGTTAGCCTGTCGTCCACCGTCAAGTCTCTCTCCCCCTATTGGTTACGTCCCCTTGTCGCTCTACTCGATGCCCGTCGTCGGTCGATGCCCTTCAATGCACATAGCCAACGATCCCAGACTCTACCACCTCTCTCTGTTTATTTTTAGATGAAGCTTTCCTGTTGGTAATCAATTGAAAAGAATACCTAAAATTTTAACTAGTGCTAAATTAATATTCTTTTTGATTTTGTTAGTAATTAATTTTGATTTAAAGAAAAAATTGAATTTAAATTAACTTTTAAAATTAAAATTATTTTTAAAACATAAATCCAACAATAACTTTCTATATCCAACTTTCTCCAGCCATATAAGAGCAAGTAAAGTTTATGGATCATAACATAACTTCTTCAACCGCTACTTTCCAACCAACTTTCCATCCAAACAAATAAAAAAATTACTTTTATCAAACCCAGATTCCACACAACCTGAAGATTATACAAACCACTTTCAACCCGTCAAATGGTCTATAAAATATCTATACTTTGGCATAACGTTAAAGTTAATACCATATACTTTGTTTTATTTTAAATTGATGCACATGCCCATTTTAAAAAATATGCCTTCAAATGTGTCATATTGTAGGAGACACATTTTTAAAAATGTAAATTCACGGTATTAACTTGAAAATCATTTCACACGAGCAAATTACCTTAGTGGTATTCGGCATCCAAGTGTTCAGTTCCTGGTTTCGTTGTAAAAGATCATTTCAAAAGTGGGATGTATTTAATTTATATCATTTAACCATCTCGACCCTGCCATTGGCACAAAAACTAGTGGATGGTTCCATGTATTTAAACGCCATTGGATCTCAGATTTATGGCTGTGGTTAAAGAGGTCTAGCTGGCAGGTTTAAATGACCTCAACCCATGCTATTTCACAGATAATTTGTTGATTTAGCGTTCTATTAGTCATGATCAATTAGGTAGTTATTAATTGAGAATTTTATTATTTTATAACGATGGGATTTTTTGATATTGCATTGTCATTTGGAATTGTTTTTGCGATAATAACCGGCATGTTAGTTGTGATACAATCTAGGGTTGGCTAAGAGACCGTCCAATTATTCATTTTGTCTAACGAGCCCAAGTTCGAGCCCACTACACCGGCCCAACTGCTTTAAGGCAATATGGGAGACCAACCGCTTATCCGGTCAAAGGCGACAGCTCAGTTAGCCGTTGGACCCCAGTAGCTAAAGGGTTGGCTCATAACGGTGGATATCAATGGTTGACCATCAAGCTCGTCATTAATACCGACAGCTCAAGCCAACAACAGTTAAAGGGTCGGCTCATAACGATGGACATCAACGGTTGACCATTAAGCTCGTCATTAATACCGACAGCTCAAGCCAACAACAGTTAAAGGGTTGGCTCATAACGGTGGACATCAACGGTTGACCTTTAAGCTCGTCATTAATACCGACAGCTCAGGCCCAAAAGCAATAAAGTGTCATCAACACTCAAGCGTTACTTGTTACTGACATTCCCAATACCATCGCCTATAAATAGTCTCCCAAACGATGAAAGAGGTGACGAATCTTGAGATCCTACACTCAAGATCTGATCCACCAAACTTTACATTTACTCAATAGCTCGGCCTGAGAATTAGAGTATAACTACCCAACAAGTTAGACATGGTTCCACCGAGCATTTTCGAGTCAACTACTGATTTAAGCATCGGAGGGGATTAGGTCAGAACCAGATCCGACCCCCTAACAAGCTTCCTGTATTGCAGATATCCGGGAGATAGCTCTGATCGAAGCTCTTTCAGCCAGAGGTTAGCTTGTCCAGCATCCTAATAGCTACCCACGTCCTCCATGTCAGCAGCTGGACGATCTTAAAGTAGATCAGCTTTGCGTGGCAGACTTATGAGGAAGGCACAGATATACGGAGGATATCCGACCTTGAGTATTGAATGTGAGTTTATGATTTCAACTAACCAACTCCCTCACTGGTGGCTGGAGGGGGTTATTTATAGTTTCGAGAGTCGGTTGATCACAATCTAATCACCTATCGCTTCTGCTTAGCTGGAGCACAAGTGGGGACGCGATAGGTCGGTTAGGGTGTGTCAGAGATATTTATCGAACCACCTTAACCTAGCATTAAATGGGTGTTAGAAGGTGTCAGAGATATTTGTGCATTAATGGGAGACGCGATGGGCGACCATCAGTTCTTGTTCTTAACCTCTGGCATTAATTGGGGGAGTATGTGGCTATACGTCACCATGTCAGAGATATATGTGGCTGGTAGGTTGCTGTCAGAATGAGCCAAGCTCGACATCCGAGCTCGACGTCCCAAGTGTTTTTTTGGCCGTGCTTCTTGCATGAGTAGGTGAGCTTCTTATTCACTAGGCTGGGGAGCTCTTCTCTTGGCTATGTTGTTGTGCTTATCGCTTAGTAAGGTGAGCTTCCCAATTGTCAGGACAAGCTTCCTGTTTGGGCTAGTTCTCATTCGGGATGGTCGAAGAGCTGTTCGCTTGGGCTTCAAATATATGGGCCTTTATTCTCTGGGCCGGCCTTAAGGCCGTAACAATTTCCCCTATCATTGAGTTCAAAACGGCAAGCCCGGCTCAGCTCGGATGACGTGTCGTACTCCCATTGGATGAGGGTTAGTCGGCTGCATTTTATTCGAATTGACCGCCAAATCTCTTAGGTCATCATGGAGATTTGGCGACGGGGGAGGATCGAGGTATTCTCAGCCGTCAGAGGCTGCATTTTATTCGAATTGACATAAGAGATGGCCTGCCTCTGACGGCTGATATCGACCAATCCTTCCTATAAATAGAGATGGGGGCAGCGAGGGGGAATATTCTGCACTAATTTTCAAAATTTTCGCTTCCTTCATCTTTGCTGAGAGCTCTCGTCGTCGTTCGTCATGCTGTCGTTAGTTCGTTGTCGTCGGAGTTCCGTTCATCCTCTTGCTTTCTAGGTATTCTCACGATCCATCCAATGGCTTCATCTCCTTCTTCTGCTTCCAACTCCTATGTCGAGGGGTGGTTCGACGAATTTAAGGGTGGCAGCACTGTAGAATCAGAGGAGACGACTGTGTCTTGGTCGAAAGAGCAGGAGGAAGACCCAGCTGCCGAGCTTGCCATTGCCTCAACGTCGATGGTCAAAATGGACCCCCAAGTAAGGAAAAAGGCATAGGTCGATCGTTAGGGTTTCGAGGGCGGCGAAGTTACGAATGCAGTCCCTGCGGAGATCCTGGCCATAACGTCCCAAACGCCGACCCCCTATATCCTTCTCGTTCGCTCCAACTACATCAGGCCGACCTACACTGTTCACCTTCCTGAATACAACAAGTGCTCCCCAAAGGACAACGAGGTCGGCATCTACTACCCGACCTTCGCCCTTGGGCTCCGGTTCCGACTCCATCCCTTCCTCCTCCTCGTCCTTCACTTCCTCGAACTCCCCCTCTTCCAGCCGATGTCAAACTCCATTAGCTTCATGGTCGGCTTTCTCGTCCTTTACTCTGGCAGCAGCATAAGTCTGACCCTGCCACTGTTCCAATACTTCTATGAGGCGAAGCAGAAAGGGGCGTACTACTACGTCTATGCGAGGAGGGGTCGGCCTCTCATTCTCAATATGTCGGGCAAGATTAGAGACTGGAAGGATAGGTTCGTCTTCGTCTCGACACCAGTGGACTTAGCTCTGAGGTCGAACTAGGAGACATTGAATCCCTCGGTGAACACTGAAGTGGTCCTTGAAGAGGACGACATGGAGAATGCCAAGATCCTGGAGGAGTTTCCCAAGGAAAGCATGAACTTCCAAGACTTGGTCGCGGACGAGCAGATCGCCCAGCACGTCTGGCTCAAAGGTACTCCGAGCTTAGCGATCAACTACTGATATGCTCACCCTGATCTATCTTCTTGTTGCAGGTGCGGCTATGAGTCTCTCAAGGGAGGAGATGATGAAGATGGCCAGGGTGTTGGATCCTGTGGATGGAAAACAACACTAGAAGGGGGGTTGAATAGTGTCGTATAAGTTAAAAACTTTTTTTCCGATTATTAGAACACAACAAACTTCCCTTCTAATGTTGCCTAAGGAACCAATTAGAGTGATCTATGCTTGGTCCTTAATCAGCAGGATAAACTTAAAAGAATATAAAGATTAATTACAAGCAATAGAGAGATTACATAGCGGAATAAAAATGCAATCTTTGCAATAATAATATATTAACAAGGAATTACTATGAGAATATATTAGCAATAATGAATAGCTTTGCATAGAATAAATAAGAAAGACAAACACAGAAAGCACACAAAGAGACAAGCGATTTTATCATGGTTTCCCGCAATTTGGGTACGGCCAGTCCCCGATCGTTTCGGATCGAGATTTAATCCACTAGTGTCTTACCAATAAAATTACCTAACTTCACTCGTTAGGATTTCCTACGACCTAGTATCACCACCAAGATTTCCAACCACCTAGTCTTGATTAGGATTTTACACAACCCTTATCACCAAGGGACTCCAGATAAATTCAAAATCTAATTCACCACAATAATTAGTGGAGAATGGTTTTAAACCCAAATAATCCTATAGCCAAGATAATATTGCAATTGTGCTTGTGTGGCTAAAGAATTAAAATAGTTCTTAGATCACACAAAGAATATAAATGAAATCGATGTGATCTAGAATCTTGAGTTTCAAAAATCCTTTGAAGAATATGAAAAATAAAAAGAGGATTTTGAAAAACAATTTGCAATAGCCAAAAATAATGTGATCTTAAAAGAATTTAAATGAGAGCAATAATATCAGAAATTAAAAAACCATTTTTGGCTACGACGATTGTTGAGAGCGATGAGGACGATTGTTGAGAGCAATAAGATCAGAAATTGAAAACCCATTTTTGGCTACGACGATTGAGATTTTAAGAGAGTTTTTGCTTATCTCAAGAATGAAAGAATTAGTTATTTAGAATTGTTCTCATAGGGTCTCTATTTATAGAGTTTCAAAGCAGAATTCAAAATTCAAAAATGATTTGACTTCAGCCTCACAAATCAAGCAATGAGTAAATGAAGGAGCAAAATCTGGGAAGTCAAATCGGAGCTGGTAGTCGACTCCCAATGGAGGTAGTAGACTCCCAGAGAGTTTTCAGTGAAAACTCTGCTCACAGCAGGTAGTCGACTTCCTCCTTTGGTAGTCGACTCCCAGAGCAGTTTTGTCACGCCCCGCTTCCCAAAAATATGGAGGCGAAGCGTGAGAAGGTCCGCTCAGACTTGAAGCTACAAAGCTGCAAGTCCGATAAGCGTCAATCAACTTTAAATAGCAGGTCCTTGCAACGTGAAACGAAACAAAGATAATAATAAGGAAATGAGACAAAAGAAATCTCAGAATATCCATAAAATAAGTTTTCAACATCACAGAAAAAGCCACCAGGCTGAAAAGAAAAGAGTCTAAAGGCCCAAACATGGCCAACAAAAGTACAACGTACAAAGTAAAGGTGCCACGCACCGACAACTAACAGAAATCCTAAAACAAAAGGAAGCTCAGCAAGGTCACTAAGAATGGTCACCGGTGTCTACAAAACTCCTCCTGGGCAGACTTGGACTCAGGCTCAGCGTCAGCAAATACCACGTACTCAGCAACGGTCTCTGGCTCAGGGTCTAACATGTGACACCCAAAAGAGCAAGGGGCACATGTCAGCAAGTCTACAAGAGACTTGTGCAAGGAAACTGAAAGTGAAAGTAAAACAACCTAGCAGTTCTAGCATGATGCAATGACATGGCAGATATAGCATGAGTGCAACAAGTAAAGTAAAGTACGAGCATGGCATGGCAATTGGCATTTAAATCATGGCATGGATATCAAGTTTTGCAAGAACAATCACAAAGACAAGGACAAGTCTAGTAAGCACGTCGTGCACAGAGATTACGCCTTTTGGCTAGAGTGGCTGCGCGGCCAGCTCCTAGCTCAAGTGATCGCTTATCCCTACCCCTCCACGTGTATCGAGCCAGGGCCTTACCCCCAACACGGAATGCTCGCTTCTGGATCACGAGCCAGGAAGTGTTTTTCATGATGGCATAGGGGTGCACCTAGCCTCAGCAAGGAAGTCGGGCATTGGCTTTTGACCAACACATGTGGCCCGCTTCTGGATCACGAGTCCAGGAAGTATTTTTCATGATGGCATAGGGGTGCACCTAGCCGGGACAAGGAAGTACAAGTATTGTAGCGTGTGCTACGAATGCAACAATCAACTTGGATGACATGTAAGATGCAATGCATGGCAGTTAAAGGTGCGTACAGATAAGGAATTTAAACGTGGCAGATAACAATGCATGAATGACATGGCAGGGTGACAGATCTAGCTTCGTTGTCAAGCTAGATCTTAAAGTTGCGTCTAGACAGCTATCATTTCACTGTCTAGTCTCTTTTACGCTAAAAACAAGGAAGTGGCCTAAAAACATGGCCCTAAGCAAAAGTTGGCAAGTTTCACTTGCCTGCAAGTCAAACGTCTGAGAACACCGTCCAAAAAGTCCACAAGTCACAAATAACCTACGTGCACAAGTCCACCGGCCTACAGTCCCATTTTATTAATCTTGATTAGTGAATTTAAAACACTTTAAAAACATCAATTTTAGTCTTGATTAACAGGCAATAGGTTGGGGGTCCTAGGGGTGCAAAGCGTTACCTCAACACGACGCAAAAGCTACACTGGCGTCGGGTAGCGACGCCAGGGGTTGGAATATAAGAACGCGCTCCAAGTCCAGATTCCAGAATAGATTCCTCGCTCGAATGATCTGGGCAGCAACTAGAGCAACGAACCAAGATTCCAAAGCTAGCATGTGCGACGACGGGCTACGACGTATCGCAACGTCGTAATCGTCAAATCCACGAAGAAGAGACACCTAGGTGGGACCCACAGTAGTTCTAGGGGCCAATGGGGGACCCACAATACCTCTGGAGAACTTGGGGGGCCCACGGTGGCAAGCGGTGCGAGAGTTGCGACGTTGCGACGAACGTCGCTCGGTCAGACACGGCCGGTGCGAGGGAAGCTCTCGGTCAGACACAGTGGACGGCGGCTGTGCAGCGCTGCGGGGTCGGTCACAGCGGCGGTCGGTGCGGAGAAAGTCCTCGGTCGGACACTTGGGGCGGGTCGGTCGGGCGCTTGGGCGAGGCTTGCAACGTTGCAACGTTGCAACGAAGCGGGCGAGAGCGAGCGGTGCGGGGGATCGCTTCGGTCGGTGCGGGCGGGAGCGGGGGTCGTAGCGGGCTTGCGAGCGGATGCGGGGTGCGGAGCGGAGCGGGCGGGTGGTGGGGAAATCTCTCGGTCAGACCGAGAGGGGCTCTCGGTCGGACACGGGGGATGCGGGCGGCTGCTGTGCGGTGCGGAGCGGGCGGGGTGCGGGCAGCCTCTCGGTCAGACCGAGAGAACGGGGCGAATTTCGCTCGGTCGGGCACGGGACGGCTGCTGCAACGTTGCGACGAATCGTCGCAAGCAAGATTTTGGGTTTTGGGAGCGGCTAGGGTTGTTTGCTTGCGAAAATAGGGTTTCCTAGGGGTTGTTTATATAGTGTAGAGGGGTTGACTTGGTCTAGGGCTAATTCTAATAGGATTAGGATTTTAAAATGATTTAAAATTCAAAACTCTCTCTCTCTAACCCACGCATGACTAGGGTGCGGCCAAGATGGGCTAGGATTTGGCTCAAAAATCGTTTGAAATATTATAAACCTAATAAAATTATATTTGGCTCGAAAATACTTTAAAACTTAGTATTTAAAAATATTTAAAGCTTTGCTAAAAATATAAAATAGGTCAAATGAACTCCAAAAATTATAAAATAAATATTGGGGTGATCGGGACGACGAGAGAAAGGTAACTAAGAAGACGGATCTCAATTTCGACGTCGTGCGACGAAACTAAAAATAGAAACGTCTCACGTCAAAAGTGAAAATCACAACGTCTCTTCGAATAAGATCAAATCGTGGGAAAACGACCCGAGAAATGTCGTTCCAAATTAGTGCCACAATTTAATACTCTCAGAGACGTTCACAACGACATATCACACCATAGTGTTCAAAAGCAAGCAAAGTCTAAAACAAACACGTGCACGGTCAACAGCACGTGCACGAAGAAGATACGATCGGAAAGCGACCGTTACATCCTCCCCACCTTAGAATAAAGTCCGTCCTCGGACTTTCTGACCTTATCTAGTCGCTCTAGTAACTACCCCAATCATGTCACATTATAATTTAACCCATGTATAGCTATTACAAGTGCTTATATATGCACTAGGTAGTCAAACATTAACACTACCAACATGTATGTATTCATGCTCATTATACACTTATACCCATGATAGTCAGTCAAATTCATACTCGTATTTCAATCATATACATATGCATACATCCCTTATATAACTACTACTTACCTAACACAAAACAATAGTTCAGATACTCACATAAGAATAGTCTCACTCTAGCGAATACAATCATTGTTCTACGTATAGGTAACTACCTATGCACAAAACAAACATGGGTATACCACTCCCTAATATTCATCCGATACCAAACATCTCAACACATGTAGTCACACCATACCATTTTTAAATCAAGTTTCACTATATCTAATACACATTCACCGCTACTACAATTTCACAATTATATAGTCATTCAAATGCATGCAATTATTTCACCATACGTTCACATTACATACGGTCCTATAACTATATTCACGACACGCCACACATACCATAGTCACCAAAACTTATAACTAGGCACATACTTACCCGTGCATGGTGCACACCCACGCACGCTAACATTTCATTCACGTATACCAATCGTACCATTATATAACTAGCACATCTACACACCTAGTTTAGCTAGCACACATACGTTCACACAGGCAAGTCCTTAGTAATTAACTATACCACAAGACCAACACCTATAACTATATACTGGTGTAGCGACCCACAATCATGTGCGTAGCTCAACCAGGCACAAACACTCCTATCACTATACATACATCAAACATTGCTATATGCAACTACAGACATACATAACAATATACTTAGAGTATACCCACTCAAGCTTGAGTGAGACTCGAAACTCATATCAGAATACTCTATATAAGTAACACGGTATTTACACCTATACCAATACCACTCCAATGTATACACATCTACCAATATAACCATATACATACCATATGTCATTCACACTTAATATTTAGTCAGGTAACACCCACATAGTTCAATCACTTTATATACATAATAATAATACAGACATCATTACACGTATAATTATAATACCTTCCCTAATACATGCATTCACCGTATAGTCACACATATGTAGAACATATATTCACACCATATCCTACTACATATAATTAGTATACCATCACATCTACTTCATACATAGTTAATATATGCAATAGTCGTGTATACCTCATGGTATACACGCATACAACATCCCGTAAAAGCAAGCAATACCAATCAAGATTATAATCCTACTACCATATGTATAACACCTATATACTCATGCAGCAAATACATAACTACTTACGTCCAAGCACAATACGTATCTACGTATGAGCACACACTCACACGTACTAACACATAGGTCATATAATAGGCCTACTCACTTAACTATACATACACCTATTATTATCACACCTACCATACACATAGCTTTACCAACATATTATTTCAACCATTATAAGTATCTCCAACTACACACTTCATTAGATATTTCAACACTGATTCATATATACACCGACGCTCCTAGAGTGGTATAGCTATCCTCACAAATACCTATAAATACTAACACACAAACAACTTCATAACATCACGAATAACTCTGAGTATGTATATGTCACACAATAGGCAAACATTAATATATTATGGGGGAGTACACTCATTCAAGCCCACATACACAACTTAGGTACATGCACTACGACAACATCACCAAGGTCCAAGGCCTACTTAACAAATTAGGGTTGACACAGTCATTGACGAGCACTAAAGCCTAAGCAATAGGGGAGGTCGAGGTCGGAAGCGTGACTAGGGAAAGATCGATAAGCACGAGTTCAGATAGGACGACTATAAGGAGACAGCTTGGTCAGATGAAACAGCGACTCACTTGTGAATGTTTAGGTAGAGAAAAGGGAGATGTAGTGATACTCCTATAGGATACGGAAAGAAAATAGTGTAAATAACATAAGCTAAAATACGTGGAATTTGAAAACTGTTGTACTTCAAAAGTTGGAATCCTCGTCTGTATAAAATATTTGGAGATCGATAAAACAAGTTGTTCGAAATAAGTTTGAGTCGAATAGTCATAATAAGAGAAAATGATTTATTGGCTTATCGAAAATCATTATGAAAAGGAAGCAAATCATTCATACGAACATTAAGGACGTAGTTTAGAAAATATTATACGGCAATAATTTAATATAGTGTTGGCAAAAATTTTGAAATTCAAAGAATGAAATTAAATTAACTGAAGAATTTAAGCTCATGTTAAATACTTTCAAAGTCTTTAAGCTGGGAAAATTTAAAATAATCAATATTTGAAACTACTTTTAGAGAAACCAGGTTTTGCCAAGAAGAAACTGTTTTATACGAGGGTTTTAAAGTACGGGTACAACGAACCTAGGATGGATATATATAAAAGGTAACTGAAGTTCTATTTTTCCTAAAGTGTATATAGTAAAAGGGATAAAATGAATTTCGTAGTTTAGAAAAAGATGGTATAACGAACTATCAAATTAGTAATAAGGTTTTAAAATCAAAATGCGAGAAATATTGATTAGCAATTAGCTACGAGACAGTAAATAAAAAATTACAACCAATAGACTCCAAAATTTACGAAAGGATTTTAACTCAATCGAATAGTGAAAAATTTAAATATATACATAGGGGGTTTAAAATAAAATTTAAACTTAGCGAAAACTTTCAATAAGGGAAATCGAAAAATAACTTTCAGAAGATTCAAGATTCGTAACGGAGGGGTTCGAAAATTAACGATAATCGCCATGAGGCGATCTCGTGAATCGAGGCAAGGAAAATGGTCGGATGATCAAAACATACATACGCCTAAGATATGAACCAGGAAAATCTACGGGGAAACTCCTACAGTCGACCAACTAAAAATTAAGAAACTAAGCGCTAAGACTTTCTAAGGAGCTAGACGGTAATGAAATGCGTTCAGCTTGGTCCGAAATCGATGAACCCAAGCGAACGACTAAAGAAATTCTAGAAGTCTAATATGGTCAGAGTTAGGCAAGAACCACTAAGGTAACTCCTAAGACGATGAAATCAATTCCTAGCATGGAGTCTAACTAACAATCAGGGGCCTCTAACTAGCAAGCACAGACGTCTAACTAAGTCTTCTTATCACCTAGTGACATAGGAAAACGACTAGACAAGGCTTATGACTCGAATGTTGCAATTTATTTAATGGACATTCCATAGTTATTATCGTTGTCCCGATAATTCGCAGTTGCAAGACGGACCTGCATGGGCCACCAACAAAACCTGTCACGCCCCGCTTCCCAAACATATGGAGGTGAAGCGTGAGAAGGTTCGCTCAGACTTGAAGCTACAAAGCTGCAAGTCCGATAAGCGTCAATCAACTTTAAATAGCAGGTCCTTGCAACGCGAAACGAAACAAAGATAATAATAAGGAAATGAGACAAAAGAAATCTCAGAATATCCATAAAATAAGTTTCCAACATCACAGAAAAAGCCACCAGGCTGAAAAGAAAAGAGTCTAAAGGCCCAAACATGGCCAACAAAAGTACAACGTACAAAGTAAAGGTGCCACACACCAACAACTAACAGAAATCCTAAAACAAAAGGAAGCTCAGCAAGGTCACTAAAAATGGTCACCGGTGTCCGCAAAACTCCTCCTGGGCAGACTTGGACTCAGGCTCAGCGTCAGCAACGACCACGTACTCAGCTACGGTCTCTGGCTCAGGGTCTAACATGTGACACCCAAAAGAGCAAGGGGCACATGTCAGCAAGTCTACAAGAGACTTGTGCAAGGAAACTGAAAGTGAAAGTAAAACAACCTAGCAGTTCTAGCATGATGAAATGACATGGCAGATATAGCATGAGTGCAACCAGTAAAGTAAAGTACGAGCATGGCATGACAATTGGCATTTAAATCATGGCATGGATATCAAGTTTTACAAGAACTATTCACAAAGACAAGGACAAGTCTAGTAAGCACGTCGTGCACAGAGATTACGCCTTTTGGCTAGAGTGGCTGCGCGGCCAGCTCCTAGCTCAAGTGATCGCTTATCCCTACCCCTCCACGTGTATCGGGCATTGGCTTTTGACCAACACAAGAGGCCCGCTTCTGGATCACGAGCCAGGAAGTGTTTTTCATGATGGCGTAGGGGTGCACCTAGCCTCAGCAAGGAAGTCGGGCATTGTCTTTTGACCAACACATGTGGCCCGCTTCTGGATCATGAGTCCAGGAAGTATTTTTCATGATGGCATAGGGGTGCACCTAGCCGGGACAAGGAAGTACAAGTATTGTAGCGTGTGCTACGAATGCAACAATCAACTTGGATGACATGTAAGATGCAATGCATGGCAGTTAAAGGTGCGTACAGATAAGGAATTTAAACGTGGCAGATAACAATGCATGAATGACATGGCAGGGTGACAGATCTAGCTTCGTTGTCAAGCTAGATCTTAAAGTTGCGTCTAGACAGCTATCATTTCACTGTCTAGTCTCTTTTACGCTAAAAACAAGGAAGTGGCCTAAAACATGGCCCTAAGCAAAAGTTGGCAAGTTTCACTTGCCTGCAAGTCAAACGTCTGAGAACACCGTCCAAAAAGTCCACAAGTCACAAATAACCTACGTGCACAAGTCCACCGGCCTACAGTCCCATTTTATTAATCTTGATTAGTGAATTTAAAAATACTTTAAAAACATCAATTTTAGTCTTGATTAACAGGCAATAGGTTGGGGGTCCTAAGGGTGCAAAGCGTTACCTCAACACGACGCGAAAGCTACACTGGCGTCGGGTAGCGACGCCAGGGGTTGGAATAAAAGAACGCGCTCATAGTCCAAATTCCAGAATAGATTCCTCGCTCGAATGATCTGGGCAGCAACCAGATCAACGAACCAAGATTCCAAAGCTAGCACGTGCGACGACGGGCTACGACATATCGCAACGTCGTAATCGGCAAATCCACGAAGAAGAGACACCTAGGTGGGGCCCACAGTAGTTCTAGGGACCAATGGGGGACCCACAATACCTCTGGAGAACTTGGGGGGCCCACGGTGGCAAGCGGTGCGGAGGTTGCGACGTTGCGACGAACGTCGCTCGGTCGGACACGGGCCTGACCAAGAGAAGCTCTCGGTCAGACACTGTGGACGGTGGGTGTGCATCGCTTGGGTCGGTCACAGCGGCCGCTGCGGAGAAAATCCTCGGTCGGACACTTGGGGCGGGTCGGTCGGGCGCTTGGGCGAGCGTTGCAACGTTGCAACGTTGCAACGGTGCGGGCGAAGCGGGGGATCTCTCGGTCGGTGCGGGCGGGAGCGTCGGTCATAGCGGGCTTACGAAGCGGATGCGGGGTGCGGTGCAGAGCGGGCGGAAGGCGGGGAAATCTCTCGGTCAGACCGAGAGATGTTCTCGGTCGTGCAGGGAAGCGGTGCGGGCAGCTGTGCGATGCGGAGCGGAGCGGGTGAGCGGGCGGGGCTCTCGGTCAGACCGAGAGAAAACAAAGATTTCTCTCGGTCGGGCACGGTGGCGGCTGCTGCAACGTTGCGACGAGTCATCGCAAGCGAGATTTTGGGTTTTGGGAGCGGTTAGGGTTGTTTGCTTGCGAAAATAGGGTTTCCTAGGGGTTGTTTATATAGTATAGAGGGGTTGACTTGGTCTAGGGCTAATTCTAATTGGATTAGGATTTTAAAATGATTTAAAATTCAAATCTCTCTCTCTCTCTAACCCACGCATGGCTAGGGTGCGGCCAAGATGAGCTAGGATTTGGCTCAAAAATCGTTTGAAATATTATAAACTAAATAAAATTATATTTGGCTAGAAAATACTTGAAAACTTAGTGATTAAAAATATTATAAGCTTTGCTAAAAATGTAAAATAAGTCAAATAAACTCTAAAAATTATAAAATAAATATTGGAGTGATTGAGACGACGAGAGAAAGGTAACTAAGAAGACAGATCTCAATTTCGACGTCGCGCAACGAAACTAAAAATAGAAACGTCTCACGTCAAAAGTGAAAATCACAACGTCTCTTCGAATAAGATCAAATCGTGGAAAAACGACCTGAGAAATGTCGTTCCAAATTAGTGCCACAATTTAATACTCTCAGAGACGTTCACAACGACATATCACACCATAGTGTTCAAAAGCAAGCAAAGTCTAAAACAAACACGTGCACGGTCAACAGCACGTGCACGAAGAAGATACGATCGGAAAGCGACCTTGCCCGATCGTACCTTCTTCGTGCACGTGCTTTTGACCGTGCACGTATTTATTTTAGACTCTGTTTGCTTGTGAACACTTTGGTGTGATATGTCGTTGTGAACGTCTCTGAGAGTATTAAATTGTGGCACTAATTTGGAACGACATTTCTGTAATGCCCTACCAGCTACTGCACAAGTACTAGAGGGGGGGTGAATAGTACTTTAAAATAATAAGGCGTATTATTCCAAATTAAATTGCACACAACTACCAAGTCAATTTGCGGAAGCTTAAATTGAATGACAACAATGAAATTAACAAAGCTAACAAATGAAGTTAATGGGTTCGGATCCACCCAAGTCTCCCCGACTTGTTCCCGGTGATTCTACGTCCCAACCACCCGGATCCCTTCCGGATACTTGAGTTAGAAACCCTAACTCAAGATTTCCACTATGAATATCTTGTGAAAAACCTTCACAAGATCAAATCATACATGCAATGGCAAAGTGAATCCCACAACCCGGGATCACAAACTTCTCTCACAACCGAGAGAGCCAATAAGCAATATAAAAGAGTTTAGATGAAATAAATACTCTTACCACAAAATCCTATACCTTGAGTTTTTCTTACCCAATAGGTGGAATGAAGGATTTGAGGAAGATGAAGTTACCAAACCCTAGCACCAAGGAAATGAGCAGTAATGGGTGCCTAGGGAAGATTTGGAAACTTGAATCAAGCAATAGCTTGAAGAGCTCACCAAGAACAAGCTTCTCTCTAGATCTAGAAATGAGAGAGAATGGGTTTCTTGTGAGGAAGAGAGCTTTAGATTTGAGGGAGAATGGCTATCTCTTTAGAACTCAATGAATCTCTTAATGGCAGCTCTATTGAAGATAGAAATGACCTAGGTTCGTATTTATAGGGTCCCATAAAAACAAGTTAGGTCAATCTCCAACGGAAAGAAATCTGTGAGAATTAGTCGGTCAAAGAACACTCACTGACCGACTAGTTCATCAACTAGTCGGTCAGTCACAAAGCATGGACCGACTAAGAGCAGATCTGAGAAGAGATAGAATTTCAGACCTAGAAATCTAGTCGGTCCAAGAACACTGTCTGACCGACTAGTTTCACAACTAGTCGGTCATCCAATGAACGTAGACCGACTAAGAGGCAAAACAACATAGTCTGAAGGCAAGTTGACTTAGTCGGTCCAAGAACAAAAGTTGACCGACTAGATTGTCAACTAGTCGGTCATCAAACGTTCTTAGACCGACTAACGGTAAACAGTAGCTTAGGAGAATTTTAGAGTGAACAGTAAGTCTCAACTAGTCGGTCAAAGAAGCATCACTGACCGATTAGTTCACAAACTAGTCGGTCGGTGAGTCAACATAGACCGACTAACTGTAAACAGTAAAGAGCTAAGAATTAACTGACAGAAACTAGTCGGTCCAAGAACAGTGGCCGACCGACTAGATCACCATCTAGTCGGTCAGTACTTGTTCTTGTACCAACTAACATGCACAACAAAGTCCGAATCGAAGCGCGATGCTTCGAGGAAGTTAGAGTGAACTTGTGCAAGGATCCTAGAGCTACGAAATGAGCGTAATGAAGATATAGACGTAAGATATACTCAAGGCTTAACATTCTATATATCGAAGCTAAAAGACTATAAATAAAACCTTAATAAACGGTCTTTGAGAGCTTCGATTGAATCTTCATTACTTCCAAAGCGTTGCAAGAGCTTCAACGAAGCTTTAGGCTTGAATACGAGCTTTTGGAAGTGTTGAGATGTCGCTTTGAATATTCTCGTGAAATTGGCGACGATCTCCAATACTGCGCTCACAAATTGTTAGTTCATGAATTATTTATGTTTGCTCATCATCCAAAACCAAATCCGGGGAGTCCAATATTCAACAATTTCTCGGGTCGTTCTCCCACGATTTGATCTTATTCGAAGAGACGTTGTGATTTTCACTTTTGACGTGAGGCGTTTCTATTTTTAGTTTCGTTACTCGACGTCGAAATTGAGATCCGTCTTCTTAGTTTCCTTTCTCTCGTCGTCCCGATCACCTCAATATTTATTTCACAATTTTCGGATTTCATTTGACCTATTTTACATTTCTAGCCCAGCTTATCTTTAATTCTTTGAACCCTAGTTCCTATAGTTTAACCCCTATAATTATTCCCCACATATTTTCTCACCCAACCCTAGTAAACTCAGCCCAATCTTGGCCACACCCTATCCATACTTGAGTAGGAGAGAGAGAGAGAGATTGGGTTTTAGTGTTTTTAAAATCCTAATCCTAATAGAAATAACCCTAGACCAAGTCAACCCACCTACACTATATAAACAACCCCTAGGATACCCTATTTTCCCAAGAAAACAAACCCTAGCCGCCCCCACATCTCAAATTCCCACTTGCGACGTTCGTCGCAACAGCAGCTCGCAGCCGCCCGTGCCCGACCGAGAGAATTCATTGATTTCCCTCGGTCTGACCGAGGCCCCGCCCGCATCCCGCTCCGCTCCGCACCGCAGCGCTCTGCTGCAGCCGCCCGCTTCGCAAGCCCCGCATCCGCCCGCTACGACCGAGAGATTCCCCCGCTCTGCACGCTTTCCCGCTTCGTTGCAACCCCCGCTCACTGCAAGCCCCGCTCCGCAGCGCCTGACCGACCCGTTCCCCCGCACCGCACCACACCACCGCTCCGTTGCAACCCCCGCTCCCTGCAAGCCCCGCTCCGTAGCGCCCGTCCGACAAATTCCCCCGCATTTGCCCGCTACGACGGAGAGAAACCCCTCGCTCCGCACCAAGCCCGCCTCCACTGCGCTGCAAGCTGCCCGACCGAGAGCTTCTCTCGGTCTGACCGCGAGAATTCTCCGCAGCGGCTCGGTCTGACCGAGCAACTTTCGTCGCAACGTCGCAACTTCCACACCGCTTGCCACCGTGGGCCCCCCAAGTTCTCCAAAAGTATTGTGGGTCCCCCATTGGCCCCTAGCACTACTGTGGGCCCTACCTAGGTGTCTCTACTTCGTGGATTTGCCGATTACGACGTTGCGATACGTCGTAGCCCTTCGTCGCACGTCCTAGCGTTGGAATCTTGGTTCGTTGATCTGGTTGCTGCCCAGACTATTCGAGCGAGGAATCTGATCTGGAAATTGGACTAGGTGCGCGTTCTTATTTTCTAACCCCTGGCGTCGCTACCCGACGCCAGAGTAGCTTTCGCGTCGTGTTGAGGTAACGTTTTGCACCCTTAGGACCCCCCAACCTACAGCCTGTTAATCAAGACTAAAATTGATGTTTTAAAGTGTTTTAAATTCACTAATCAAGATTAATAATATGGGACTGTAGGCTGGTGGACTTGTGCACGTAGGTCGTTTGTGACTTTGGACTTTTGGACGGTATTTTTCAGACGTCAGACTTGCAGGCAAGTGAAACTTGCCAACTTTTGCTTAGGGCCATGTTTTAGGCCTCTTCCTTGTTTTAGCGTAAAAGAGACTAGACAGTGAAATGATAGCTGTCTAGGCGCAACTTAAGATCTAGCTTGACAACGAAGCTAGATCTGTCACCCTGCCATGTCATTCATGCATTGTTGCCTGCCACGTTTAAATTCCTTATCGCTACGCACTTAAACTATTATCTGCCATGCATTGCATCTTACATGTCATCCAAGTTGAATGTTGCATTCGTAGCACACGCTACAATACTTGTACTTCCTTGTTCAGGCTAGGTGCACCTCTATGCCATATTGAAAAACACTTCCTGGCTCGTGATCCAGAAGCGAGCATTCTGTGTTCGGGGGTAAGGCCCTGGCTCGATACACGTGAAGGGGTAGGGATAAGCGATCACTTGAGCTTAGGAGTTGGCCCGATCAGCCACTCTAGCCAAAAGGCGTAATCTCTGTGCACGACGTGCTTACTAGACTTGTCTTTGTCCTTGTGATTGTTCTTGCAAACTTGATATCATGTCATGATTTAAATGCCAGTTGACATGCCATGCTCTTACTTTACTTTACCTGTTGCACTCATACTTTAACTGCCATGTCATTGCATCATGCTAGAACTGCTAGGTTGCTTTGCTTTACTTTCAGTTTCCTTGCACAAGTCTCTTGTAGACTTGTTGACATGTGCCCCTTGCTCTTTTGGGTGTCACATGTTAGACCCTGAGCCAGAGACCGTTGCTGAGGATGTGGTATTTGCTGACCCTGAGCCTGAGCCCATGTCTGCCAAGGAGGAGCTTGTGGACACCGGTGACCAGTCTTAGTGACCTTGCTGAGTTTTCCTTTTGTTTTAGGATTTCTGTTAGTTATCGGTGCGTGACACCTTTACTTTGTACGTTGTACTTTTGTTGGCCATGCTTGGGCCTTTAGACTCTTTTCTTTTCAGCATGGTGGCTTTTCTGTGATGTTGGAACTTATTTTATGGATATTCTGAGATTGCCTTTTGTCTCATTTCCTTTATTATTATCTTGTTTCGTATCGCATTTGCAAGGACCTGCCATTTGAAGTTTATTGACGCTTATCAGACTTGCAGCTTCGCAGCTTCAAGTCTGAGCGGACCTACTCACGCCTCACCTCCATATTTTTGGGAAGCGGGGCATGAAAATAACACACTCTTAATCAACACACTATTAGTATAAAGCACACACATGATCCACAATTGCCCAAGTAAGATACAATCTCCTATCTTGAAGTCCTAACTCTTTTAAGGGTTGGCCAATACAACAATGATGTGATTAAGAGTTCATGGTATCAAACTTGCTCAAATCACGGATTATTATTATTCCTTCTTATTCTTCTCTTTTTAAGGAACTTAACTCGATCCATTTAGCGAGCATTAGGCCAATGACTCCTAGACCAGACGATCTTTGGGCATTGGACTTAGAAGATCCTCTCGGACTTAAAGGCTCAAATAGTTTAAGTTCAATAATTTTTATTTGTGCACTCCTCCATACA
The DNA here is from genome assembly GCA_030789695.1 of Scilla litardierei. Classification (NCBI taxonomy): domain Eukaryota; kingdom Viridiplantae; phylum Streptophyta; class Magnoliopsida; order Asparagales; family Asparagaceae; genus Scilla; species Scilla litardierei. Next base: position 33,041,988 of record CM061136.1, read on the forward strand.
ATAGTTTTCAATGTGAATCCTCCATGTTTCTTGAGGCACGAGTACCCGGTTACTTAATATAGTTGGAAGAACAATGCACTTTATTCACCATTTTTTGCTGTTTTAAATAAAGAGCATGCTTAAGCAAAGTTCTTAACCATCAACCCATGGCAAATGATATGCATGCACTTGTAGGCAAGTTAGAACCTAATCAATTTAATTGTCTCTACGAGTGTATTCATATCACATGGGGATGTTTCATACTAACTTAATGGTGTCATGAGGGCGAGTGTCGTGCAAATATATATGTATTCATAAGAGTGGTGCAAATGTCATCATATGTATAGAAATTATAATCCAACCAAGCCACACTTAATTTCGAGAATTTGATTGGTTTATGGAAATCCTAAGAGGAATTCACCACATTATGCACAAGAGTGGCGTGGGTGATAAAAAATGTGAATATAATCGATTCATTGTCCCATTTATTATAACTATAGAAGCATGTGTGTGTGTAAGCAAAAAAGCAAAAAATTCTGAAAAAAACTTTAAGTAAAGCTTTTTGTAGAAATTTTTTTGAATGGCACATATATAAACTAAAAGAAAACCGATCAAAAATCCTAATACCACACCCCCAACTTAAAAATGGACATTGTCCTGAATTTTTGAATGGCATTAGAGACAAAATTGAAGGAGGAAAAAAATCTGAAAATGCACAAACAAAATCAACTAAACAAACTTTATTTATAACTATATACTATTACTAATAGAGGAAGCATGGAAAGAACACACCTAATTAGACACCACCCGAAGGTGGGTCCGTAAGCTGGTCGGCCCGGAATACAACTCCGAAGCAATGTTGTTTTACTGCAAGCGCACAGTTAAGTGGTGAGCGGGTATCGAAACATGGGGAGGAACTATTGGTATCTATATTGATTACTTGGTGGAGGTGAAATGATGATCAAGAAATGTTGGTGTCACAGTCGTGCAAAGTATTGTTTATGAATTCAATTAATAAAAATGCATATGGCTTGGAAATCCACACTATAGATCTCAAGCATCAATGTGAAATATGAATATCCATATCACTATTCTTGGTTTAAGGTGCACTTGTCGCAACTAGGTTGTGAACCAACGCACGCTCTCACGATACGCAAGTCTATAGCAATCTAAACTAGAGCCTCGCTCTCTCGCAAGCCTAGTTCAAACCACTAGCATTAAGATCGACAATATTGTTCAATTCCAACTCAAGCTCGCTCTCGCGCAACGTGAGTTCGAATTTAGATCGTGATGGTTCGTATTCGTTTTACCATTATTCAAACGAATATAACCATAGAAATATAAAAAAGATGCTAGCTTTGGTCGCTCTCATGCACCAATTCTAGGGAATCTCGATTATAGATCTAAATCGAATATCTAGGACTTCTCATAGATTAAAATCCTCTCTCGAGCTCTCAAGGTCTAATGGAAATCTCCAGCTATCCGTAGTAAATCGATCACAATCTAACCCTAAAACAAGTTTAGCAACATGGGTCTTCATTAGATTTCACTTATCAAACCCTAGATCATAGGGTTCATTCCTTTGCCCTAGAGCAAGGAGATTACTCACAATTCATCATAGAAAAAAGCAAAGAATTGAGAAGTGCAGGAGAATTCATCATAGGAATCAGATCCAAACAAAAATTTAGCATAAAAACAAGAACTTGCAAAAGTTTAGACAACCCAATGATGTTCAAGCTCCAAACAATAAGAAAATTAAGATCTTGCACTTCAAACCTCTCACAAAAATCAGATAGAACAAAGGTATTTTTCCTAAGAACTATAGCTTTGTCGTCTCTACTTGACGGCTCTCAAAACTAGCTATTTATACTAACTCAAAGCATCCAACAATCCTGGCAAAAATACCCTCAGACAGCTAGAAAAACCCTAGGTCGAAATTGGGTCGGCAGCACACTCGACCGAGTGGAAATTTCACTCGGTCGAGGGTCTCTTCTGTGGAAATTCTGGGAGAATCCGCCTTCTGTAATGTCCTGACCACTCGGTCGAGTGAGCTTCTCACTCGGTCAAGTGGGGTCTTCTGCAGAACTCCTCTAAAATTGCTGTTTTGTTCGATAATTTTCTGTCTCCACTAGGTCGAGTGGGCTTCTTACTCGGTCGGGTGGGAATTCCACTCGGCCGAGTAGATTGTCTCTTCTTCTTTTGAGCTGAGATGGTCGTGTCAGCACCACTCGGTCGAGTGAGCTGTCTCACTCGGCCAAGTAGGCTGCTATTTCTTCATAATCTCCTCCTTCTCGTTCCTTTCTTCATTCTCTCGCCTTTTGTCATCTTCTTCTCATCATCAAGCGTCGTTAGCTCCTAGATATCATCGTGATTGATGCTCCAGTATGCGTGTATGTGATCATAGCTCCAAATTGCCCCCGATTGCTCCATATTTCCTGAAATCCAACGAAATATAGAAATAGTGAAATTCATCGTAAAATCATCGTTTAAACGTTAAATTTGCGATATGCGCAATCATTATGGCATGGAAAATGCAGAAATAAAGTGTAAAATATGAGCATATAAAAATCCCCCAAGCTTACCTCTTACTCGTCCTCGAGGAAGATAAGTAAAAAGTTAACTTGGTGAATAAAATAAAAAAAATCAAATAAATAGAAAAGAAGACGAAGAGTGGAAATGCTAGATCATTCTCTCAGAACTCGAATTCGCTTACTCAAATGCACCAATAATGAATATGAACATCACTAAAGCTTTTATTCGATATCACTTCATATGGGGTACACTTAATATAAAAACTGAGAACAACATGAATCATATGAAATATGAAATTATTTTAACGTTAACCATCGTCTAAGGCATGGAAAACGATATATATAATCATAGATAACACACTTTTCAATTGACTACTTTTGTTTGGAGTATAAAAGATATCACACAATTCAAAGCAATAAGAATAGAAAGATATGGTTTCAAGAATTTCCTGTTAATTTTTCAATTCATAGATGTCGTTATACTTGAAGTCATCTCTCTAAGTATTAGAAATTACCTAACTCAGGTCGTCATGCACATATAAGTAATCACTCGCTCACACATCATTGGGATTTCTTCCCCAAGCGTATCTATACGCGTGGTGGCATCGAGCATGAAATATAAAGTTTCTTCCCAACTTTTGTAGCTCCATATGAAGAAAGCAAAACGAAAGAGAAGAAAGCAATGGATTGTGTATATACAATGAAGTTCTCTTTTTCTTTTTCTTCCCCCCCTTTTTTCTCTTTCTTTTTTTATACTCAAGTAAATCCGATAGAAAGATGCATACATATACATTATTTCTCTTTTGAGCTTTTGAGATCATGGAGCTTCTTCTTTTGCAAGGTAAATATGCACGAATAAGAAATCACTTTAGGGAAGGATCACCAATGATATAATGTATAGAATGTAGTTCAAGATATGTGCAGAAAGAATATATCATATCACTCAGTTCACTCTTTGTATGTGCATAACTACTTCAGTAGGGTAATGTCATCTACTCAGCTTGATTTCTAAAAGTAAACTAGTCTATTCATATCAAATGACAATTAATTCATTCAACCTGAAGTTTTAATACACAATTCATGCAATAAGAAGTGATATTAGGATAAGAAAGCAGTACTCCAAGTATAATCCAGTCAATGCGTGAATCTTGGTGTGTTTTCTATAAAGAGTATACAATCAAGTAACTCTTAGACAAGTCAACATTAAAATTCATTCATAGACAAATGATAGCACATTAGAAGTTCTTTTTCTCAAGTGCACAACGGATATATCGCAAATGATATCAGAAATAAAAAACAATAGAATGGCAAATGATGTGCGTATAAGTAAAGCGAAATCCAAGCTATATACATCACAACAAATTCATTTCTAGCAAAAAAAGTAAAATAAGTAAGGATACAGAAAAATCTAACTATACGCAAGCAAGCACTTCAAAAGTAGGAAAATATGATGCATGTAAAGGAATGAAAAAGTGTGAGGATAAGTGGAAAATAAAGAAAATAAAGGTGAAAATAGAGAAAAATAGAAGTGTGTAAGTACACTCACTCCCCCAAGCTAAACATCACATTGTCCTCAATGTGCAAAGTGTGGCACTAGGACATATAAGATCGGGGTGGGAGGGTGCGGATGCTAGTATAATGCATAGAAAATGGAAAGTAATAAATGGAAAACATGATGGTATATGCAAAGGATGTGTGCAAAGAAAGCATGCAAAATGATGGATGGATGCAAAATGGTGGTCAGAAATATAATACTCTCCCCTAAGCTGGAATATATGGTGCCCTGCAAAAAGTGGAGATAGGTGGGCAAGCAAGTGAAGTGCCTACTCATGTACATCGCCCTCACCTCCCTGTGGTGGGGGCAGTGGTGGCAGAGGGACTGGCTACTGTTGCTATTGTAGGCGGTGAAGGATCTGGTTCAGTGTCCGTTGAATACCAGGAATAAGGGCAATATGGGCCTGCTGAGCAGAGATGGCCTGTGTGAGAGATCGAAACCCGACTCTAAGCCCAACCATTGCCGACTCAACCGCACGCATGCACAGTTCTCTGTCATCAGGAGCGGAGGTAGAGGGACGTGCAATAAGGCGAGTTGGGCTCACACGGCCTCCAAAAATGAGTGGGGCTACGATAAGGTGAGTGTGTGGAGTGGAGCTCATAACAAAACACTCAGCCTCCAGGTGAGACTGAGATGCAGGAAAGCGCTGAGAGATCGGTGCAACAGATGTAATGATCAAAATATCAACAGCGATAGAAGAAGGGGCAAAGGTCACGGTAATAGATGTGACGACAGACATCACGACACTCTCGCTGAGGATGACAGCAGTAGAGACTGGAACAACGACAGATGGGACGGATGTAAAAACTGAGGATAAGGACGCCCCAGAAGTCGAGATATCAGAAGAGATCAGGGTCTCTACGATCGCAGAGGAGGAAGGATCATCAGGCTCAGGGAACAATGGGGTAGCACTCTCAGAAATGATATACGTGATCGGATCAACACTCATAGGGATGGTATGGATAGGATCAGGCACAGCTACAGTGCTCGTAGAGGCAGGTGCAGAAGTGGAGCTCTTAGCATGAGCAGAAGTGGTGACAAGTGTGCTGGATGACGCACCTAGAACTTACACCTAAAAGCCACCCAGCGGTGTCACGGTCGTCAGGCGCTGTATGGTTCCTAGGTGTCGATTTTGGGTTATATCCGCAAGAGGACGGTGTCAAATTATAGTATAAAAGATTGTCGAATCACACAGACAGTGACGGTGTATTAGATCTCAGAATATTTCTAAATCTCAGAAAAAATTAGCACTCGGTTGGAAGATTGTTGGTTGATGTTGTTGGTTCAATATAAGGAAACTAGGGCCTTAGGGATCACCGCTAGGACCGTCGGATGTCGATGTTAGGCTAGGGTTTCTACGTTGCATTGGTTTTATGGGGTTGGTCTCCCAGCTCATACCTCTCTTGTGGATTAGATATTCGAGGTACATTGGTGGCTCTCATTGACGCAATGGCAGTAACCGTCAATTTAGTGATATAGTTCATCGGTGGATCCTCTCAAGGCACGAGCCGGACATGGTCATGAGCCTTGGTTGGATCCACTAACTCTCTAATTAAATTCTTAGGATAGTCCTTAAGCAAATCAATTCCACAGACCGTGGACATGATCTCAGTACGAGTTCTCCTAGGGATTTGGCTGGATCAACCAAAGTACACCCCTTTTATTCCCAACACAACCTAAAAATCCCAGCTTTACATCTTTTCCCTAAGATCCTAGGGCTAACCCATTAGTCCTAGATAAGACTACTCAGACTAGCAGATATGACAAAGAAAGATGCGATTTTTAGATAGGAATTCATAATAGCAAATAGAGAAAATAAGAAAGTTGGGATTTTTACGTACCGGAAGTAAATAATGCACTAGAAAACAGTGAGAAAGTTAAGATCCAGAGATTCCACATAATAACAAGCAATAAAAATGTCGCCTTTACTTCGTCGGCACAATATCCCCAAAAGCTAGATCTAAAACTCTCAATTAAAAATAAAACTAAAACTAAAGCTTAACCTAAAACTCGATGTCCTGAAAAAGTCTGGAAAACGTCTTAAATACATAGGGGATGTACCCCACAAGAAAAACGCAAAATCTGGAAGTTTGGGGCCCACTTGTCGCTGGTCGCGTCGGCTGATCGACCGAGTAGGCGGCTGCTCGGTCGAGCAGACACCTTGGCGTGGACCTTGCTGCTTCGCTGTTTGGGACGGATGCGGACTACTCGGTCGAGTAGCCCGCCTGCTCGATCGAGTTATCAGTGGATCTAATCTTCTCCTAAATTTGTCATTCTGATTGCTCAGGTCGAGTAGGTCCTGCTCGGTCGAGTCGTCAGGAAGTCTGGATTCTTCGTCCAAAACCTTGCTCTGCCTGCTCGGGTCGAGTAGGTCCTGCTCGGTCGAGTCGGACGTCTGATGGAGGAAGCTCGAAGTTGGGTTGACTAGGGTCGAGTCACCTCTCTGCTTGATCGAGTGGCTCCTGCACATTTCCTGGCTGAATTCGCGTGTCAGCTCGACCGAGCAGCAGAATGATGCTCGCGCCGAGTCGCCTGGGAAAGTGGCTGGGCCTTGGTTGTTACTCCTTTCTCTCGCTCGATCCTCCTCCTCTCCTCCTACCTGCTTCGAAACCTCGACGAACTCCTGCAAAGCCTTGCCTGTGACAACCTGGAAGTGCTGGATGTGTTCGCATCCTAAATCAGCTTCAAAGCGCTTCAAAATCCCTGCAAGTACAAAAAGCTATACGAGACCCGAATATGACGTTAAAAGCGCGTATATGTATGACAATAAGGGATTTGGATTCGAATATGACATGGAATGAGATGAGATGATGCTATAAAAAGATAGAAAATATGGACACATCAAAATCTCCGAAGCTTACCTCTTACTCATCCTCGAGGAAGACGAATACTAGGCTTGTCGGGCGATAAAAATAATAAAGAAAAATGGAAGAGATAGGAGATGGAGGGGAGCGCTAGAATATTCAGTCAGATCTCAAGTCCAAGCAACATATTATGATACTTGGAATGATAAACCACATGCTAAAAGGAATTTCAAGTCTTAGTTAATCATATGGCTTGCTAGCATTAAAGGCAAAGATAGGGATCTCCTAAGATCATGCCGTCAACTCATATCAACATCGTGCAATTCATAGAGTCTAGTATAAAAGAGTTGGCAACACACTTTTCAATCAAGAGATATAAATGAAGCACATAGAGGTCACACCAAGCATGCAAATAGAGAATAGAAAGCATATCATGGCATTCAAATATTCATTTCGAATCCTAAAAAATCTCTAAAGCTAAAATATTTCGTAAATTTTAAGCATTATCAAATCTTCCCACTTGTGCACGGTCTCCACTCTAATGTCATACTCACTCGTATAATCAAATGGGTTCACCCCCCAAGCTTAGCTTGAGGCGTCGCATCTAAGAATGTGATGTGGAAATTTTGCTTTTCCCAAGTAATTTTGTCGCTTCTAATACTAGGATACAGAGAGCTATTCTTTTCTTTACTCTTTTTTTTGATTGGGAGCGAAGGTTATACAACTGATTTTTGGCTCCTTTTTGCCATTATTGGATTTTTGGAAGCTAATTTTTTCTTTTGGGATTTTTGGGAGATAGATACGGTATAAATAGCTGTGGGATGAAACCAAATGACATGTAGAGAATTTATAAGATATGTGAAGAAGGAATATAATATCACTCGATTTACTCATAAGACGTGCACAACGGTTCAATAAGATAATACCCTAAATAAACCCATGGGTAGCATGGATATTCTAATTCATTTCAATAAATAATGAAGTCATGCGGTAAAAAGTACAATCATATCAGGCATGCAATCAGAAGTGGATAAGATGAAAAGCAAGTGCTTCAAATATTCTAATGATGTGTGAATCTTGGTGCATTACCAAAAAAAGATCATACTAGATACTACTGCATACATTCAGTTTTAATTTATATCAGTCATTCATTTAGAAAGATCATCAACAGAATATACAAGCATATAATAGTAAGACTGAAATACTCTATATAGCACGTCAAACGAGATAAACATCGTTATAAGCTACTGAGGGCTATAAGAGATGTCATCATGTAGAATAATTCTAGCAAAGGTGAAGATAAGGCAGAGAAAGAAGGAAAATGAAAACAAGTATGCATGCATGCATGGCAAAAAGTGGAAAACGTGATGCTAAATGTAAAAAAATAAAGGTGGGAAAATGGGTGGAAAATAAAAATAAATAGGTGTAAAATGAAAGAAAATAAATAAAAGGAAAATAAAAATAAAAGCGATAGCGCTCATCCCCCAAGCTAAACACAGCAGTGTCCTCACTACGGAGAACATGCTGGCAAGTGGGAAATGAGGCTAAGGTGGGTGTGTGGATAAGGAAATGGAAAATAGAAGGGGAAAAGATGAAAATGTGCAGGTGAAAATGGAAAAGAGAATGATGCATATGCATGTCCTAATGCAAAAGATGCAAAAATATCTACATGCATGCAGATGATAATATGATGCATTATGCTGATGGAGATGTATACAAGTGCAAGAGAAGATATGTATGGATGCAAAATGATATGTAAATACGTATGATATGCAAAATGTGTCATCCCCCGAGTTGTGCAGAAGCAGGGCCCTGAACAGACAGACGGGCACGATAAAATAAATAAGAGGAGGTGATTGGAGCAAAAGAGCAATAGGGACAGCATCAAGCATGAGCACCACCCTCTGGAGGTGGTGATGGGTCCCCCTGCTGTGGACCAGACACCGTGACGGTGGGCTGAGGCTCGACAACTGTGTCGGTCGGGAGGTCGGCAGAAGTGGAGGTGGGCTCAGTGGAAAGTGGGAGAACAGCGGTCTCGACGGGTGTGGTCGTGGGTGTGTCGACGACAGGGGTGTATGCTAAATAGCAACCGACTCAGGGGCAGAAGTTATAGGCTCTACAGAAGCCTGGGAGTGTGGAGCACTGAGTGGTGCGGCTGTTGTGATATGGGCTGGCCAGTGTGGGGGTGCATGGGCAAGGATCATGGGAGGTGGGCCCCGTGTCCGCAGCAGGTCTAGAATCAAAGCGAGGTCCACCTCGACTCTCTGCTGGTGGGTGGTGGTTGAACGGGCAAAGCCATCGAAATCTTGTCTAAAGCGAGAAGTCTCGGCCTCCACCGCTGACAGTCACGCGTCGGTGGTACAAGAGTCGAGGGGAGGACGGGAGCTGTGAGACACCACTCTCGTAAAACGGCCCCGTGGAGAGGATCCACAGTGCCTAGGCTAAAAGGTCGGAGAGGGTGAACTCGCAGGGATCTCGACGGAGGAAGTGGTCAGTGTAGTGTGGCTGAGATCCAGAGCAGTGGTGGAAGCAACAGCAGCAGAGACAGCAGAAAAAGGAGCCGTCGTCGACTCAGAAGTATGGACAGAAATCGCGACGCTCTCAATGAGAATAGCTACGGCCGGTGTGATGGTGGTGGGTGCGAGAGGTGATGTGGAACCTAAGGAGCTGGGCAGTGAAGCTAGTATGTCCACTAGTGGGGGTAGGGTGATGGCGGGGTCATACTCCGGAAAGTGTAGAGCAGTAGGCACGGGAAAAGACATGACTGTCGTGCCCTCAGGTACGGGCACAGAGGAGACAGTAGCAGGGGCCTCGGGGCAGAGGGTGGTGACAGTCCCTGTGGTCCCTACGGTGGTGGTGGTGGTGGCAGCGACAGGGGTGGAGATGGTTGTGCCTCCAGGTGGCGGTGGGTGTGCAGGCTGGCTGGCTGGGCTGCCACTAGGGCAGCCAGGTCGGGCTCCTCGTCCTCAAACTCACTGAGCACCCAGTCCTCCACATCAAAGTCGACGGGTGCTCTAGGGGCTCGAGGACGTGGATGGAAGGAAGTGGGTAGACCCTGTCAATCATCTAGCTCTGCTGGACTGGCGCTATAATGGTGAGGTGAGGGGCAGGCATGATCAAATGGGGCATGTGGTGGGTGCCTAAGAGATAGGCCCATTGAGGCTCCCCATATGGCCTGATGATGTGCATGTGCTTATGCACATCCAAAGTTAGGCGCATGGGGCCGGGGGAGTCACCAGGCCATCAGGAAGTTACAGGCCTAGCATCTATGCAAAAATAGTGAAAAATCCGTCGCAGCAGATATCTGTGGCGAAGCGGGTGTGGGCGGTCTGGAGGAGGCGGTAACACAGCCAGTGGGCTGTGTCGGAAAGGACGAATGGGCAGATGGAGCCGTCAGAGTAGTGGCGCATCAGTCGGGTCATTTCCATAAGATGGGAAAGCTCGGGTGGGGACATAGTCCCGACTTTTGGCCGGCAGAATATGGTGGTGGTGAGGTGACGCTGTGCATAGCGAAGGCAAGGGTGCACTATGCACGATGCCTTTGACCTACTGGGGTGGTAACGGTCCAGGCCGGTAATGCGATGCCAAAAATCAGTGGCATCAAACGTGGCAAGCTCGTAGTCTGGGGAGAAGGTGGTGCGGGGGTCGGTGATGGCTGGGAAGTGGAAGTGGGCATGAATCTGGGCGTGCATGACCACAGTGTCGTGGTCCAGCAGCCGGAAGATAATTCCATCGCCCTATGGTGTGTGGGTAATGGAACTCAATGCCTCTAGGATGAGGCAGATGTAAGTGGGGACATATGCGGCGAGGAATCGATCAAAACCGATCATCGTGTACAGCCTAAGGACCCCCTGCAGGAGTCCTAGGCGCTGGAGGTGTGGAGGTCGATGAATCGTGTGGGTACGATCGTTCGGTGCGACAGCGCGATGAAGCGTTCGCGGTGCGTATCGTCCTGAAAGGTGATGCCAAACATCTGCACCTGTGGTGGCAGAGATGTGAGAGGGGCATGTGGTACGGTAGTGGGGATGTGTGCAGAAGTGGTGGGAACGTGTGGGAGCTGGGGCAGGTGATCGTGGGCAGGGAGTAAGGCTAGTGTAAGGGTGAAAGAAGAGCCTAAGGAGTCGAACAAGGACGACGAATCACCCATGTACTCCTACTCGATGGTGAGTGTTTGTGGGGTGCACCGCTGGCGGCGTGCGTGTCACGATCGCTTTTCGACCGTATGTTTTTCGTGTGCGTACCTTCTTGTTCGTACACATATTTTTGTGACCTCCTCTTGTATCCCGAACACGCGAAGTTATATGTCGTTGTGACCCTTTGAGAGAGTACTTATTTGTGGAATTTTTCGTGAACGTCATTTCACTGCTCATTCTTCCACAAAACAGCTTTGTTTGAAGGGGTGTCGTAACTTTAGACTTCGACGTTTGATCTTTTTATTTTTAGTTTTATTTTCTATTGACCTAGCTCGTGACCAGTCATTGTAGTCTTGATTCTCTCGTCGACACGGTCGTCCCGATATTTTTCTTGTATTTATCGGACACCGTTAGACTGATATTTCACCCTAGTCATCTTTAATCTCTAATTAGCCTAGTTAATTCAAATTCAAACCCTAATTAACTCTAATTAAATCCTATAGGAATCCAACGTCACATGATATTTTTTCTTCTAGCTATTTACACCATATATCTACCATCCCCCTCTCACACACACACTCTCTCCAATCAACCTAAATCTACCCCCTTTCCTACCCCATTTAGCAAACATCTTCTATTATCGTATCAACAAGCCCTAGGGTTTTCTAACTCACGCACAACAGCCCTAGCTGCCACTTCCATCTTCCTTCCCCTAGCACCGGCCTCCTCCACGGTAACCACCTCTGGCCAAGCCCCACCACGCGCAACACCTTCCTCCTCCTCCTCAAAACCGCACAAACCCATCTCCTCTCCAATAAAAACTGCCTTTCCCTCACCCCGTGTACCCACGGCCTGCTCTTCCCTATCGCCGGCCAGCCCATCTCCTCCCGCCGGCCACCACTCAGGCCTTCCCCTGCCAGCCAACAACCACCACGCACCTCCTTGCTCCTCCACAACAGCTGCAACCCCTATACAAAAAAATGCCGAACCCCACCAAATACAGCTGACCTGTTGATCGCTCCGGATATACACCCAAAGAACGGTTGTAGTTTTACCGCAAGTGCATGGTGTAGCAGCGAGCGGGTATCGAACACAGGGAGGACGAATGACTGTGCTTGCTCCGAATCAACCTGGCTATTTGAGAACAGAGAAAATTGCCTTGGGCGATCCTGTCACAATCGTCAGACAAATGTGCGAAATATCAAATCAAATAAAGAACTTCTAGGGAATGGGGAATTCCCGCTACTCACCGTACTTCATAAATGTGGTTCGTCGGTATCAAAATTGCTAGAAAGAGAATTCGGATGAACTAGTTGCAACTGAATGTAGAACCAAGCTCACGCTCTCGCGCTGTTGCCGGTCTATAGCTATCCTAGGTTTGGGTCCAATCTCTTGCAAACCCTAGCCTAGGGAAGCTAGCATTAGGATCAACATCATCGTCCAATTGCGCACCGAGCCCAATCTCTTGCAAACTCGGTCCACAATCTAAATTAGGATAGTTCCTACCCGTCCAATCTCTTGCAAACGGGTATTGGCATGGAATTACAATCGGAAATCCTGGTATCGGTCCAATCTCTTGCAAACCGATACTTCGAAAATCCGACTCCAACCCAATTCGGATTTCTAGGGCTTCCTATCAAATTGGGATCCAATCTCTTGCAAATCCCAATTGATATGAATTCCTAGCTATCCGTAGTAAATCGATCCCGATCTAATCCCTAATAGCAATTCTAGCTCAATTTCTACCAATTCATCACAAATAGGAAATAGGGCTTGTAGGGTTCATCCCCACGCCCCAAGACGTGGAGACTACTCACAAATCATAGCAATAGCACAAAAATAATCAATGAAATAAACAATAGAATTCATCACAAATATTGAGATAAACAATAAAAATAGAATTTTTAGGGAAGAGAGATGCAAACCAATGGAGTTCTTCAATTTAATCCAACAAAAATCCAAGTTTTTCCTCTTCTCCAATCACAATAATAAAGCTAAAAAAGTAATCTAAAAAGCTGCAAAAAATCTAAGAGATGGCTCTCAAAACTAGGGTAAAAACAGGGCTTAAATAGCCCCAATAATCGTCTAAAAATCGTGACCAAAATACCCCTGCACAGCCTGTTTTCCGCAGTTTTCGCTACAGGCAGCGCATCGCACTCGGCCGAGTGACAAAAGTTGCTCGGCCGAGTGAAAACCCTGCAATTTTCCAGAAAGTCGGGGCTTTCAGGGGTCTTCAGTTCGGAGGCGGCTCGGCCGAGTGAGTTGTTGTCACTCGGCCGATGACTTCACTGCACTCGGGCGGACGGGATTCTCCACTCGGCCGAGTGGGTCTTCTAAAGTTCAGGCAGCCGAAAAACAGAAACTTCGATGTTTTGGAAGGGCTTCGTCTGAGCGCCACTCGGGCGGACGTGGTATCGTCACTCGGCTGAGTGGGTCTTCTGTGCTCGACCGAGTGCACAGGTAACTCGTGTCTGAAATGGTCGGCCGAGCAGTGTCTCGCTGGTCGGCCGAGTGGCTCCTCCACTCGGCCGAGTGGGACACAAAGAATGCCCAATCTGCTTGTTTTGGCCTCCTCGTCGCTCCTGCGACGTCCATTCTTCTTCCGCTCCTCTCCAACAGCAAAATACCCCTCGGGGAGGTCATTGGTGACCGTCTAGAGTAAGCGCATCTCGGGATCACTCCAAATCGCGCCAAATCACCTGAAATACGACAAAAACAACAAATCGTGAAAAGCATCGCAATATCGTCGATGTATCGTGAAAAACATGATTTGGGCGATCCAAATGGCATGCAAACATGCGGAAAAAAGGGTGTAAAATAAGGAGTGATCAAAATCCCCCCAAGCTTGCCTCTTACTCGTCCTCGAGGAAGATAAGTAAAAGGCGAACCCGGTGGATTCGGAAAATGAAAACGGCGAAAAAAATGAAAAAAGAAAAACGAAGAAGAATGAAAACGAAATGAAAATAAAGAAGAAAGAAAGAAGCGAAGAGGTAGGTTGCTAGATCATTTTCTCAGGACGTGGGTTTCACTTACTCTTATAGCATGCACCGAATGAAAAACTCATGTCAAAGGATTTTATTTTGATATCATAGTATAATAATGCAAATAGAGATAGAAAACCCACGAAAAACGATATAATCATGAAAAACGGAATAATCTTAAAATTAACGTCGTCTGAATCATTTAAAGCGGTATACAAATCACAGATCACACACTTTTCAATTGAACGCTTTCTATCTGGAGTATAAGAGTATCACACTATAGAGTAGAGAGAATAGAAAAGTATGGGTTTCATGAAATGAACGCTAGGCTTAGATTTCTGGATTTCGTAAAACTAAAATAATCTCACCGAGTATAGAATATTACTTAGCCTAGGTTGTCGTGCAATGTCAAGTAGTCACTCTCTCACACATCAATGGATCCCCTCCCCCAAGCTTATCTATAAGCGTGGTGGCATAAAAAATATTTACATCCCCATTTTTTATATATAGCTCCAAAAGCAACGAAAAGAAAGAAGAAAGAAAGAAGGTGAGATGGGATCTTTTATTGAGGATATTTATTTATTTATTTATTCTTTTTTTTCTTTTTTTCTTTTTTTTTCTTTGCAATAAGCAATATATATACACAACGGTCCCAACTCAGAGAGAGATAATGATGTACAAGAATGTTTTTCTCTCTTTTTTTAGAATAAGAGATTTGGAGCTAGAAATTAGTAGCGGGGGAAAATGCCATAAAATAGAATCACTAAGGGGAGATTCACCAATGATTTTAAAAGTAGAGAAATGATGTTCAAGATTTGTGGAGAAAGAAATAAATATAACTCTCGGTTCACTCTATAGGACATGCACGACAACTTCAGCAGGGTAATCTAATCTACTCAGTTTCGATCACTAAAAAGCTAACTAATCCAGATATATCATAGCTAACTTCATTCAATCATCCTGAAGTGAAGTGTACAATTCATGCATATAGAAGTGATATAGGAAAAGAAAGTCAGTACTCCAGATATAAGCATTCAATGCGTGAATCTTGGTGTGTTTTCTGTGATAGCATACATATGAATATTCAGACTCAGCTAATAATAAAATTTCATCCATTTTCATGCGGAAAAAGGTGTGGGTTACTATCCTAAATGCAAAGCAAGTCATAGCATCTGATATCTGAAATAAAACCTAAGACATGAAAAATATAGCATGCATATAGAATAGGCTAAATCCAACGTCATCATCATCACAGAAAAGTCATCTCTAGCATGAGATGAAAAAGAAATAAAGATAAAGGGAAAATAGAAACTATGCAGTGCGGCACACAGGAAAATAAGAAAAACGTGATGCATGGCAAAATAAAAGAAAAATGATGAAAAATAAGTGCAAAAGCGAAAAAAAATGGTGTGAAAAACTAAAAATAAAGGTGGCAAATCGAAAAAGAACGTGAGAACTCACTCCCCCAAGCTAAATGGCACAGTGTCCTCAATGTGCAAAGTGTGGCACACCGAGAGGCAATCGATGGGAGGGGCAAGTGAGGATGCATGCATGGAAGAATGAAAAGAAAAAGGTAAAATAAAGAAATGAAAATATGATGCGGACATGATGCATGCACAGATAGGAGCGGTACATATATATAAGTGTCACCAAAAACTCTCCCTCTCTCCCGGAATAGATATAAAAAGATGTGATCAAAAAGAGAATACCATAATAAGTGAGGGGAGGGGGGGGGGGGGGGGGGGGGGGGTGGACAAAAAGTGCAACAGGACCCAGCAGAAACGGGCAGCACAACGGCAAGAATGGATCAAGGCATCAAGGGTGCCTAAGAAGGTGGTGCTACGCCGTCTCCGTCCTGAGGCGGAGGTGGAGGTGGAGGTGGTGTAGGCTGCTGAGCTGCGGTGGGCGTGGAAGTGGAAGCATGTCTAGTGTGTGTGGGAGTGTGTGTGGGAACCTGCTGGGTGGGTGGGGGTATGCGTGGGAGACGCTCCAAGACCTGTGTAAGGCAGTAGTGGATCTGGGGGATCAGCTCGAAGCGTCCAGCCATCGCAGAGACGGTGGAGGACAGGGTCCTAAGGTCTCCTCTAAGACCACTCACCGCCAACTCAAGAGCACGTATGCTCTGCAGTACAGTGTCGGGCGGGGGTGGTGCAGAGGGACGCACCGGTCTAGGCTGTGCAGGGCGAGGCTGGCGTACGCGAGTGGAGTATGTAACGGGCTCAGCAGGGAAGGGGACAAAAGGTGCCGCGCCTGCAAATGTGGGCCTAGCCTCAGTGTGAGGCCGGGGCACCG